>JARKIA010000210.1:0-315002 GCA_029289565.1 Mycena galericulata | reverse complement strand
TTTGTCAGCCCCACCCCTGTACCGCGATTCCCGCGCTCTTCATGACGCCGCTGCGGGCGGGCGGGCGGGGGTGGGGCGCGGACGGAACGCACAGCCTGAGCGAAGAAAATTCCTGTGGGACGCGAGAGGTCAGTGGAGGATGGACGCACCGAAAAAAAAGAAGAGGGCCGATGCCAAGATGTAAGCAAGATGTGCAGATAAATTCACCAAGAGATGTAAAGTAGATACAGCTATACATACAGTAGATACATTATGGAAGGTAACGTAGATAGGTCGAGGAGTATACAATATACACTAAAAAGTCAATCGGCGCGTAGAGTAATTACAATTGGGCATTCAAGACTGCAGTATGAGGTCGTAGATATCGGAGGTATCGTCGGATGGACGATCAAAAAATACACAACTCGGCACCTCGCCCATGGTAGTGATGACCTTGTTCATGAGGGCGGTGAATGCTTTGAAACCGCCGACGGAACGGAAGTCGTAATATTCGCGGTGACGACGTTTGCATCCCGGGCAGGGCTCGATGACGAGGTTGCCGCCATCGCACAGTTGCTGCAGTTGGGCGAATCGCTCTGAAAGGACGATGAGTATACGACTGAGTGAAAGAAAATGGACGATGTTACCGCAGTATAAGCGCCGGTCCAACACCCAGCGACATACCCAGATGTGGGTCTGCCCCTTGTCGCACCTCCCGTACTCCCCCTGCCGCCGCTCGATGTCGTTGGTGTGCCCGACTTTCCAGACCAACCGCTCCAAGAGTTGGGACCCCGTTATGACCCGGCGCCGGTATAGCTTAATATCGGTGTTCTTGGCGCACGCTACATTGTAGCACGATCCCGGCCCCTCCCTCGCGAATGGCTGAGCAGCGCGCTTGACGATAAATTCCGCTTTTTTAGCGTTGTGGCTGGAAAATGTTAGGCCGAGTGTATCGGTCCATACTGCGGGCGTACGCGGCGGCAGTGCTCATGTGAGGGTCGTAAATGGTGTGGTGGGGTACAGATGAGGTGGATCGGGCCGGAGAGTGGTCCAGAAGCTCGTATACAGGTGGGGGGTGAGCAGGGAGGTGGTGGAAGTGGAGAGGAATTAAGTTGACAGTGCGAGAGAATCCAGTAGGAAGAGATGTACTGGAGGAAGAAGTACACAAAAACCACAATGATAGACAGAGTGAAAGCAACAAGGGTGGTGTGGACGCCGACCGCGTTCTCGTCGTCACCGCCGGTGGAAAAGGAGGAAAGAGGTGCGTCCGGCATAGGGAGAAAAAAGTCAATTTTGGCGCTGTTTGTGACCGGGGCGCCGAACGCGCTGTCGCCGACGCTGCCGGCTGTTGTGGAACTCGAGAGCGGTGCGCCGAGGCTTCCGGGGGTGCGGCGGGTGCGGGGGGAGGGGGAGGGGGTACGTCGTATGGAGCGGGAGCCGGGGCTGTGATGGTGAAAATTCTGGCAGACGGCGGGACTTGCGTGCGCTGCACAGTCCCCCGACGCCGCCGCGTGCTCGGGACCGCGGGCGGGGCGCGGAGACGTGACGTACATTTGCGCACGCCCTCCGCGTTCGGGGGGGAGCGCTCGGCGTCGGCGAAAAAAAAAAGATCGCAGCGTCGGGGGTGACGGAGGGGCGAGTTCGGGCCAACGATGGCGGCTGTGATAACCGCTCCCAGATACGCGGGGGCATGTGGGCATGCGGAGGTACCGCCTGGAACAGGAACTAAGGTCAGTCCGAGTCTCATGGGCACAAATCAAAAACTTACGCAAGTAGGTGCGAGCTCGACGTCCGTGACAACGATGGCGGCGGTGAGGTCTTTTTGAGCAGACGGAGGGGCGGGGGGGATGTTAGAGCGTCTTCAGGTCGAGGAACTAAGAGAAGATACCGAAAAATAGGTCAATGCGAATCTTGCGAGTGCAAAAAATCGAAAATTTACCCTAGTCGGTGCGAGTACGACGTCCGCGACAACGATGGAGGCGATGAGGTCTTAATGAGCATACGCGGGGGCGGGGGGGAATGTTAGTGCGTCTCCAGGTCAAAGGACTAAGCAAAAATACCGAAAAATAGGTCAGTGCGAGTCTTGCGAGTGCAAAAATCGAAAACTTACCCGAGTCAGTGCGGCTCGACGTCCGCGACGACGAGGGCGGCGGTGAGGTCTTTTCGAGCATACGCGGGGGCGAGGGGGAATGTCGGGGCATCTTGAGGTCGAGGAACTAAGAGAATATACCATAAAATTGGTCAGTATGAGCCCTTCGAATGCAAGTCGAAAACTCACCCCCAAGTCGGTGCGGCTCGACGTCCGCGACAATGATGGCGGCGGTGAGGTCTTTTTGAGCATACGCGGGTGCAGGCAAAAAACGTCTGGGCGTCTTCAGGTCGTAGAACTAAGAGAATATACCATTAGATACGTTGGTATTAGCCCTTCGAATGCAAGTCGAAAACTCACCCCCCAAGTCGGTGCGAGTTCACCTCCAAAGAGTACACGGAGGCGGAAGATCATCCATACGGGGCCATGGGTCGTTAGTTCAAGGGTATATGTTGATGCTGAGGGCGCTTTGGCGGAAAACAGTACAGTATCTTGAGGTGGGCGAGCAGCCGTGGTCACAGTGCTGAGCATTGAGGGGTCCGGTCTTGGATAGATGCAACGACGCATTAGACTGGCGCAGAGCCAGCATACCGCAAAGTACCGGCGCACAGCCAGTACGCTGCAGCGCAAAGCCACAGATGGGAGAGGGATCGTGTAAGGCGTCGCGCTAGTCACAACGTGACATCGCCAAATTCGATCAAATCTCCTGTTTTAGTCTCTCATCTGTGGCTTTGCGCTACAGAGTGTCCTCCGGCTTTGCGCTGGTTGGGTCTCTGATACCGGCTCCGCGCTGGTTTGCTTGAAATCGTACACTGCAACGTTGCATTAAATCTGCGCATATCGGTATGTCATTGCAATCACGCGGACGAGAACAAAGAACTCACCTTCTTGACCCCCTACTTTCAACGCTTTACAGGCATGCTACCCAATCATGCTTGGCGCATTGGCCTAAATCGTGTCCCAAAGCCCATCTCATTCAGCACCTCCTTCGAGTACGAATCCCAGTACCAAAGAACCAACTTCCGTAGGCTCGCGACTCCCCCGAGCAGACAGCGGTCTCATCCTGCCAAATCGCGTCCCTCAGAGGATTTCCGTCGGGTGGATACTAACGGTCACCCGGGATCTCATCCGCGCGCACCACTGGTCACCTCTTTATGCAGATTCTTCTGCGCCACCGCGTATGCAGTCTTCCGGCTCTTCTTTCACCTCCTGCGGACATCTTGTACCATCCTTCTCCAACCCGTACGGCTCATAACTCGGAATCTTGCCGGTCCTCTGGTCATGGTCACTTTCGTCATGCCCCTCGCGTTGCTCCTGTTTCTCGCGGTCTTAAATCTCGCACCGGGAGATGCCGCCGAAATGTTGCGCCTGCCAGCACCGCCGGTCACGAAAACACATAGTGTGTTGCGCCTTTCGAAGGCCTCGGAGCCAGCGATACGCATTGACTCACCGGAGCGCTCGCGAGACACGGAGGCAGCACTCTTTCGATTGTCTCTCGATGTTGAGCGCAGCCGAAGCAACGCCGAAGAAGAGGCTCGTCTGATTGCTCAGCGCTTACAGCGCTTGGAGGACGCTCTTGCCAGATTCTCGTTACATTACGAGCGTACCCGAAGCGAAATCGCGGTCCAGGCCCGCCGTAATGCAGAGCAGGCAGAAAAGTCTGCCTCTCACGCTGCCGTGAGCTCCGAGCTCAACAGCATCAAGAAGGATTTCGAGGCGTTACAGCTGCTCGTCAAGGCATCCCGGCCCTCGCGGCATATTGCTCGCCCCGATTTCGCTTTACATTCAAGCGGCGCCTCCGTGATCCCTTCCCTCACCAGCCCGACATATACACTACGTCGATCAACACTACCTGGCAGGATCTTTGAATATTTTACACACTATGGCGCCCTCACTGGACGCCCACCCGTCACTTCTCTCCACTACGACATTCACGATGGTCATTGCTGGCCCTTTGCGGGCTCGCACGGTCAACTCGGCATCGTACTTGCCGCCCCGATTTACATCGAGGATATTACTATCGATCATGTGGCTAGTGCAGTCGCAGTCAACAGGCGGACAAGTGCGCCCAGAGATATGGAAGTTTGGGCTATGGTCGAAGGACAGGACAATATCGACAAACTCGAGGCTTGGCGTGAAGAAATGACTCAGTGGCAAGAACACGGGCCTGCGCGTCCCACGATGCTCGCGAACTACCCAGAGTTCATTCGTATAGCGTCCTTCCAATACGACATATACTCTCCCGATAATATTCAAACTTTCCCCGTCGACGCGGAGATCAGGCGGCTTGGTATCGACATAGGTGTCGTCGTGCTGGTGGTGAAGAGCAACTGGGGAATGGAGGAATACACATGTCTCTACCGCATCCGGGTGCACGGCACACCCAGATGATTATACGTTACAAAATCTATGCAGATGTCTTGTATCTTTCGCTCACCGAATTATGTACTTACGCTCAACCAGTCTGAATTTACTACATTCTGTCTTCCACCGGTTTTCTCCGGGATTGTCAGCCACCCTACTGGTCTATAGCTTCGTGAAATTTCTAAGGGATTCATGATAGAGAAGGTATTGAGAAAGAGTTGCCGGTCCATCAAGATTTGCAGTTTGGTAAAATGGTCTTGTTCTGTGCTTTTCACCATCCCTGAGACTCTTAAAATACAAGGTCACTTGTGGATGAGATGGAAAGTTTTATACATCTTCTGCTAATTTTGTAGGCGATGTGTTGTGGCATTCCTGGGCAGAGGATGAAAAAGTGTGACAAAAACATTCACTGTGACATTAGGTGACCGGACGCGCCTATGCTCAAAAGCACCTCAATATTGACCCGGAAAAACAATAAGAAGAGCCATGAAACATTCCATATGATACTCAAGATTCCTCAAATTTTTCTGGAACTTGGGAATGTGGTGCGAGGTCTAAACATGAAGGATTTCCCGAAGATCACTGAATTTGATGGACCGGCATCTCTTTTTCAATACCTTCCCAATGACGGATCCCTTAGTTTTTTGCATATCTACAGAACAGTAGTATAAAATGAGATCCCGGAGAGCTCCGAGGGAAATGGGCAAGGAAGAGAAAAGAAACAAGCGAAATGGTGGATTGCAATGAGGAGGCTGTGTTGGTGAGGCTCATGTACAACAAGAGCAAACAACCCATCGCGGCCCAAAAAGGAAGGTTGCGATGAACCTCACGATTTCTTTTTATTTACTCAGCCCCATTATTGTATACATATCTGATGTGTGCCCTCCTTTAATTACAAGGTAATGGCCTGAGCAGGCAGAGCTTGGAGACCCCAATTTAGGGCCCTGTGTATAATCCCGGTTTAAAAACAGGTGAGCTAGTTTTTA
The DNA here is from genome assembly GCA_029289565.1 of Mycena galericulata. Lineage (NCBI taxonomy): Eukaryota > Fungi > Basidiomycota > Agaricomycetes > Agaricales > Mycenaceae > Mycena > Mycena galericulata. The sequence goes on along the minus strand of JARKIA010000210.1, from coordinate 309,584 downwards.
AATGAGGGACTTCTTGTAAGATTAAAATATTTTGGCGCAATTGCTGAGGGTGCTAGTGATATGATCAGAAAAGATATTCAAGCTGTCTGGATTCCCGCAACTAGAATAATATATCACTTCTGTACACCTGCAGGTACCTTCGGGCCTGCCTGCATCTGGACCCACAAAAACCACAGTTGGGTATAAAACCCATGCAGGCTACCTGCCGGTCCTCTTCACACCCGTGGGTATGCATCAATTAATATCTACAGAATGAAGCAGTGAAAATCAAAACTCAACTTTACTGCAGTTCTGCTCCTGTTTATGAACACAAATTTTCTGCCTCTTTATGTGTGGTTAGTGATTGGCATGGGTATCCCGCGGGTGATGTGCACCGAACCCGCACCCGTACCCACCCTTGTACCTGGCCCGCAGTGCAGGTGCAGGTACCACATAAATATGAAGAAAACAACACATGCAAGTCCTGGCGCTACCGTTTCATATTGAGAGCCAGTGTAGTTTACAAAAATTACATAGATAAAATTGTATAACCAAAATAGTCAGTGAAATCGTACTACGATGATAACCCAGCACCACACTCCATAGATGTGTGGGCTGCAGATGAAAGATCTAGTAAGTAGTGTACAGTGAAAGTTTTTTTAGAAATGAAGTACTCGTCAAACAACAATGGACAAACTCAGGTAGGTGTATACTCTTTACGCCCTCGATTCAGTGCCCAGCATACTATCCGTATGTCCCTTTCAATGCCAAAAATGTTCCCCATGATCTCAAATGTGGATAAGTGAGTAATGATATGTTCCGGCTCAATAACGATTATTTCCTCTGATGGTTCCACTTCCACCATTTTGCACATGAGGCGAGGGTATAATATGGGATCATAGGGTGTTGCATCTGATTCCCACTGATGCAGTGTACGATGAGGTGACACGAAAATAAACTTCCTCAAGAACCCTTGGATTGGGATTTCGAAAATATTGTTTATGACCCCTGTTTGGTGACTTTGGATCCGCCTGTCATAAAATTCGATAAAGCTATTTCCTTCGTGTGAAGATTTACAGCTATAGGTTCGTCCATTTTCATGGAATTCTGAGAGTTTTTTGGCAAATGGAGGCAGTATAAGAGCAAATTCTGGATGAGGATAAGCAGTGTGACTAAAAAATTGGCCACGGTGTCCTGTCTCATTGAGATACTGCAGAATTGTATAGTATTGTGCTGTATCCAGGGAAGGCGCATTGGCCAAATAATGAGCTTGCTCAAAATCATCGATTGGCGGACTCGTAGGGCCCTTAGTAGCAATCCCAGGCTCAAGAATCTTGTTAAAATCTTCCACATCTGAATTCTCAGACCCTGCTTTGTCTAGAAAGCTCAAGAGCTGACAAAGGCGGGCGGATTGCTGCAACATAGTAAAATCCATGTCATCTGCAAAGCTTATCAGTAAATCACCCTCTCTTCTGCAAAGAATGAAACTACATACAAAGGCGTTTGTTTGTCTTGACTTTTTGCAACCGCCCATTCATGCGCTCGCCAGGAAACTCACTCAGGCATGCAAGTGGACCCCAATATTTGAGGATTTCAGCATCATGCCCAGCAAAGTGATGATTGGGCTTGGATGGAAACTCAGGATAAAGTTCCCGTATAGATTTACGATAAGCAGTATAATGGATTTTATGTTGATCGGCTTCTGAATTTGAAGTTTTGTAAGAAACAACAATATTGGTGCAAGCAGTGAGATCGTAGAAGCTCTGCAGCAGTTTTCTACTAGTGGCCTCAGCAATTTTATTATCCTCCCGAACACTTCTATTAATCCTCTGAACAAATATTGCTGGCAGGATCAATGGAAGAATGGCAGTAAATAAAATCAGATATTGGTCTGCTTTCAGTTTGCCGTGTCCTGCTACCCCAAGATTTGAAGGTGGTCGGCTGACCCAGGTAGGCAGCGTTATTTCACGGATGCATCCTCTGATACTTGCCAACTCTTCATTGGTAAATCTGAAGCTGAACTTATCAGGCCTATAATCGACATCGTCCATCTCTTCATCAATGTCTATCCATTCATGATCAGGAGCTGGAGGCACTGGTGGAGGCATTACATGCGGAGCAGGAGTAGAATCTGAATCTCGAGCAAGTGTTGGCTGAGGAGTCAAATCATTTCCAGGTTCATTGTCTGAATCACTTCCTGAACCTGGAGCCTGTCTCTGAGAAGTAGATGCTTCCAGATCTGCATCTTCATCACTTTCCCAAACATCCTTGTTACTCAAGAGATCAAGAAGCTCAGAAGCAGATTCACTCTGTTCTTTATCGGTGTAGTTCTCATCTTTATCCTCCTTGTCTCCACGTCCTATGCCCCAGAGACTTCGCAGTTGATGCTGTAAAACACCTTCAAGCCAGTTGTGCATATACCCCAGAATAATATAGAGGATTGGATTCCAGTAAATGAACTCGTAAAATGAAGCCCATCGTATACCAGACGCCGTTTCCAATTCTCGCTTTTCTTTTTTGGTCATTGCGTTGAGCCAATTTCTTGCATGCTGTACAACTTCCTCTTTAGTTCGCCTGGGCCATGAATCTATGTTAAGGTTTTCTAGGTCCCTGCGATGGAGCCAGCAGTATGTACAGAAGTAGTTGGCGTTATGATTCAGAAAGCCAGCAGCTTCTCTACCTCCGAGGTCTGCAAGATAAGGAATAATCCGTGCAGGGACATGTACACCATCAGGGCGGCGGTATGTCTTGATAGTCCCTGTGGCAGGGTCCTCAGTTCGGAGTACAGCTTTGATAATGGGGTCCAGCAGATGTGGGTGATGCCATTTACCAGGTTTCTTTGGAGAAGGAGTCAGACCAGCAAGGAATGTGTATCGTTGCTGAAAGCATATGTCCGGGGGAAGATTCAAGCAATAGAGGATAATAGCACCACATGCTACAACTTTGCCTGTTAAAATATCAGTTTTATGATGTAAGTAAACCAGAGTCTAGCGAACCTGCTAATTTATTTGTGTATGGATTGAACCAATCAATATAGAAGGCAAAGACCAGATTGTATTTGCTGATTTTTAGGAATGGCAGCAAATCAGCCCAGGCTGGACTGTCCTGCCAGCTGCGCATGTTTGGGCCAGCAGCAGTACCCGCTGTAGTTTTTCTATAGGTGGCTTCAAGATAATCCTCTACTTCAGGCTGGGATAAAAACCATTCCAGCCAAGCTTTGAAGTCCTGGGTATGGTAGTACGTTTTAGGGACATCTTTTGACACCTTCCCAGATCGATAGGTCCGATAGAGTGTAGTCCTGCATTTCCGAGATGCTGGACTATCTTTAAATTCACATAAGGCAGGCATTTTTGCTGGGCCTGGGTACAATGTGAAGCATGTTGGGCAACAAGGTGTGCGTATAAGCTTTGGCTCCTGGAAGTGGGGGTGCTTGGCATAGACTGTACGGATATCCCGTGGAATTTTTATCTCGGGAAGCTTTATCTCTCTGTTAAGCTGGGCAGTCAAAGCTGTCTCTTCAAGATGCAAAAGAGAGGTAAGGATGAACTGTGTGGCGTTCAAGACAACATTTACTGTGCTGCGGCTGAAACCAGCTCTGAGATTGAGCCAGATAGCAAGTGTACCACAGAGCTGCTCAATGGATGAATAATCCACAGATAGTTCTGTGCGTAGTGTAAGTTTTCTGTTACTACTCTGCAAATTGAAACTTGACACACCAAAAGGTGCTTCTTTGCGATCATTCTTAGCCTGAGAGGACTGTGGCTTTGCCCGAGAGGATCCGGACTGAGGTTGCACATTTTCTGGGTGCAAGTTCTGTCCTTGTTTCTTCAGTTTCTCCTCTTTTGCCTCGTGTTTTGTCCGGTTAGAGCGGTGGATCCAACAACCAGGCATCCAGGTCCCATTGACGAAAGCTTGCTTTTGTTTGCATTCTTGACAGGTGCAGAGGACCTGTCCCTGCTGCTTGCCAGACATGGGTGATCAGGAGATGGGTGAAGTCAAGAAGATGTTCCGTACAACTCTTGCTGGTTTATATCACTGCAATCTCGTATCTAGGTTTGGACACGCATGGAACACATGGTCATCAATTTGGGCGCTGATATGCCGATGGAGTTGGCGAGTTCGTCAGCCAATGCTTATCTTGTCATGTGGCTCGACAGCGGAAGGCAATTGTGTACCCAAGGTTCGGCGCAAAGTCTCAATTTCTCTCACTACTTACCGCATTCCCCGTCCCGCGTGCGAGGGAACACGCCTCGGTACGGGCAACGTGAGTAGATCCGGGCGGCTTGTAGAGGCCCGGTGGGCCCGAGTTCGTGCGCGTTGCTGCTGTTGGGGGGGAGCAAGAGGTGGAACACGGGATACTATCCCGGGACAAGTGGAGGGTTTGACTGGATATATTCATGTTTAAATAATGATGTACCCGACGTCGACATCCCGCATCTCCTTGCGTCGTTCCACCTGAAACAATAACTGGCAGAGTCAGAAATGAAGAAGTAAGAAGAAAGAAGAGGACTCGACTCCAGATTTTTGGCATCACGTCGTCCGCCGAGCGCAGCTTCATGACTGCGAGCAGCCATGCCCTGCACCGCGACGCTTGTCTTGGCGACCGCGTTCCCGACGGCGCCCTCGCGCATCACCTCTGTCCACCACTGCGCACCTCCCTCCGCCCTTGCCCCTCCTCCGCCCGCCTATGCGCCTCATTCCGCTCGCCCTTACGCCCCTCCTCCGCCCTTGCGCCTACCTCACCACTTGATTATCGGAAACAATTTCCGGACTTGGACCGACGCAAAGTCCGCCACAAAAACCCATGAAGGGCGAGACGGAAGGGACCGACGCAAAGTCGGCAAAAAGAAGATGACCGACGCAAAGTCGGCCAAGACCATGGAGGTCGAAGGCAAGCGGTGAGGTGATGCGATCACCTCGGATATAACAGCCAAATTCACATAAACACATACGGAGAGTCCTCTCAAAAAATGTAGATAGGCGATTCACCCCGACATCATAAGAAGCAATGTGTAATTGAAGACGGAGTACATTCGCAAATTATCTAAAAAAATAAGACTACTGTAGCGTAAAAACTTGGTAACGAGCGGCAAAGTAAAAATTGGTACCCAAAATCTACTCCTCATCATCATCATCATCACCCTTCGACTGCTCAAGCCGAGCAAGCTCAGCCTCGGTCGGGAGCTTGTAGAGCGCGAGTTTGGCCTTGCCGTACTTGGTCATGAACTCCTCCCGGGTTAGACCCTTCCACTTCTCGATGTCGTCCCACTGTTGGCAAAGATCTGCGGTGGGTAAGGCGACCCCGTTGTTCATGTAGGATGCGCGTTGCCGCACGGACATTCGGTTGAAGAATTCGTGCGAAAAGTAGTCGATTGGGACCTTCGTCGGCAGTGGGCGAGAAATAGGAGAGGGACCGAGTTTCGGTGTACATGTGCGTATACGCGGGCGCCTGTGCGAAGGGATGAGCATATTGAACAAGCACGAGCGTATTGGAAATACCATGAACCCCTCTTGCGTGTCACGGCTTTGGCGGCCTCCCTCCTCTTGCTCAGGATCCTGAGCAATGTGGTGACCCCCTCGTCGCGCCCCTCCTTTTCGTGTATCACGTATTCTGTCGAGCCGGGCGCAGGTTCGTCATCGTCAGAATGGCACTCGACCTCATCTGCCAGCAACGCAACGTGTTCGTCGAAGCAGTCGTCAACAATTTGTTCAGCGCGCGCTGACTGAAGCTAACGACACATTGAGCCAGGAGCAGATGATGATGAAGTTCGAAACGCACCTCTTTGCGACGCTTATAGACACCATTGCTAGTGGCGTCCCTCACCACACGACCTGGATCCCGATCTTCTTTGCGAGCCTGTTCCGCCATATGACCGTATATGTAGCTACGGTAAAAGCTCCGAAGAATGTTGTAGTCGTTGAGTAAGGGTTGATTGACGGGTTCGACTCCGGTGTATGCGTGAGCGACGGCAACAGTTCGAAAGGTGTGGATGGCGAGATGCTCGTGGAGGAGGTTATACATGGACTCGACGTTGCCGAAAACGTCGGGTGCAAACGCGTGAAGACCAGCGTTAGCGATAGCATTGAAAATGACCAGAATATGCTGCTCGCCAATTCGCGCTGCATCGAGGGCTATCTTGCTGTTCGTGTTTTTCGCAGAGTTCAAGAACGCCAAGACCTTTCGCTGTATTTCGGTCGTGGCCGGTATGGCGCTGGCGACGAGATGCGATACATGGGCTTTAACGTCGGCTACGGAAGCAAACCGTGCCTCGAACGGAGCCATTTCTTCAGCGGAGAGGCGGTGGGGGACAGCCGTCTGCGATAGAAGGTTCATAGAAATGCGCAGGTGGAGATTGAATACTTTCTGGAGGCGATATCAGTCAACGTTGCGCAAGTGACAAGTATGATATCGCACCTGCAGGCCCTTCGCTACCGTTGGCACTGCCTTGCGGGGAATCGACCACTCCTTCTGCCTTGGTTTCTTTGGCGTAGGTTTTGTCGTATAGGCTGTACGACGCCGTCGCGGAGGCGTAGGATCTTCCTCGTCGTCTTCCTCGTCGTCTGGGCGAGGGCGCTTGCTCCCAGTAGCGGGAGGAGGAGGCGGACCGGGCGGGGTGTCCTGGCCAGTAGGCGGGGCGGGCGGGGTGTCCTGGCCAGCAGGCGGGGCGGGCGGGGTGTCGCGCGAGGTACCCTGGCTAGCAGGCCGGGCGCGCGAGGTACCCTTGCCAGAATGTGGGGCGCGCGAGGTATACTTGGCAGAAGGTGGGGTGCGAAGAGGTGGTGGGTTCGAGGTGCCCTGGCCAGCAGGCTGGGTAAACGGCATCTGGACGTAGGGGTACCTGAAAGAGAATGGAAAGTAGGGGTACGACGGAGCGGCGTCCGGAGCGGCGTCCGGCATGTTGATGTCCTCGTCCGACATGTAGAGTAGTAAAGATGTGAAGGAAAATCGGTGGTGGGATGGGAGGAAGGAGAGTGGCAAATGTGGTCAGGAAAGTGCGATGGTGGGATGGGCAGGGGAGGTGAGAGCTGCTTTTATACTTGTGTGGAACATTATTGTCGGAACCAAACGTCGATAATGGGTAAGGCATTGACAAAGGTGACAAAGGTAAGTATATAGGTGATAAAGGTGATAAAGATGATACAGGTGGGTAGGTAAGGGACGAGAGAGTTGGTCAAAGACGACAACGGAGGAGGGAACGAGGCCGCGGACACGGGTACTCGATTCGGGGCGCACCGCCCACCCCAAATTTGAGCTTATGCGACAGTGAGCACGATGCGCGTAACGAAGACGGCAACGTACCGCAGAAACAAATCATATTCACCCGATCGCCCACAATTGGAAAGAGCCAATAAGGGACGGAAACACGGACGAAACGTCTTGAGGACCGCCGCAGAGAAGCGAGGTGAGATTTGGTTTGAGGTATGCGATCGCGAGCACCCGGTGGACAAAAGAAAGCTAGCGCAGAGCCAGTAGAGTCCAAAATCTGTAGCGCAAAGCTACAGAGAGATCTGTAGCGCAAAGCCACAGACAAGTGAAGGTTTGGGAGTGACTGCAGTATGAGGGCCGAGTTGGTCACGGCGTGACATAACATCGCCGAATTCGGTCATCTGAGTCATCTCTTACTTTCGTCGTCTCGAGCTCCCATCTGTGGCTTTGCGCTGCAGTCTACTAGCTGTGCGCTGGTACTCGGTGGTATACTGGCTTTGCGCTGGTTTCAATTCTCCGGTCCCTCAACATGGAACTCTCATTCCCTTCCGGAGTGGATCTCTTGAAAAACCGGCGCGAAGGCGGTACGTTGCGTCTATCCATCTCACCCCTAATCTTCCAAACATTGCGCAGTGGAACTGGGCCCGTTCGACGGGCGGGTGGCGGCATATGTCACTGTGGCGGGAGTCGCCTGCTTTGTAACCACCAATGCCAATTATGTACCCGAAATTCCGCCCGAGTTGAACACGATTCTCCTCCGAAAAGATATGCGCTACGGCACGGATGATCATTCGCATTGGCCTCAAAAATACAGTCATTCGTTTTGCCATCTCGGCGCCATCCCGAAGAAACCCTCTACCTCCGGGGAAAAGCCAGCATTGCAAGTGATGTGGTGGAACCCCACCCGCGCCGATTTTGTCTGCACAGATTCCGGACGTACTCTCATTCGGGGGTTGGGGAGGCTCAGCATGGAGCAGTTCTCGCGCCTCGCCCAGCCCGTGAACGCCCTTCTCGATAGATACACCCCCCTCACTGAGAAAAAATCCGTTCCATTATTTCCTGTGATCGTCAAAAACCTGCGCCTAGGACTTCAACGCCTCGCGACCCTACCTTTAACGTATACGCAGATGGTCCTGGGTGTCACCAACGTGCAGCGCTCGTATTTGGAGCTCGCAGGTTTGATAGCATACATGCTAATTTACAAACCTCGAATGCTCGCCTCCGCCCCACTTGATCTTCCGGACACTCCCGACGACTGCGTGGGCGTGTTCACGTCCAACCCCATTATCGTTCAACAATTCCACGCAGCCCGGTTGCCTTATTGGTTTATACGACCATTACAGGCCTTCCAACAGGAGAACATCTTGAAGGTCGTCACTCCGATCAGTGCTGCTAGCTGTATCGAGCTCGAAGTTGCCGCAGGGTTTCCCGCTGTCCAGGTAGCGAATGGGGAGGACGAGAAACTACGTTCCCTTGATTCGTGCACGCGCACCGCCCCATGGTATAGGGACCTGTTCAAAGAAGGGATGTCGTCAAGTGAGCTGCCGCCGGATCCGACGCCGGCACCAGGGCCAAGCTCGGGCCCGCAGGGTCAGAACAAATCGCCGGGTAAGCCGCAAATCCATTCCCCGCCAGTCCTGTGCTCATCCCAACGGTATACAGCTGGTCCGATCCGGGGCCCATCGCGGTCCAACAAGTCCCAGTCAGTCCGTGCGTCGCCGTGTAAGTCCAAACTTATCATTTGCAATCAATGTCGTCCTGAGGTTGTTTGCAGATCCCCCATCCAAGGGCAAAAATAAGGGCTCGCACACCCCTAGCGCGAACAAGGACGAGCGCGACAAGTTCATACTTTTTTCAGGTCCAGAGATGCCCTCGAGCATCCCTTCTTGGACGCGCGCCCTGGCGAACGTGGATAGATCGCGACCAGTTGATCCAAGGGCATCAAAGGCTCAATTATACATGTTCCCAGAACCCGCGTTGCTGGTGGCATCAGATGATGAACGGCGCCGCCAGCGCTCTTTGCATTATTACCAACTTATCCATGACGCTCTGCTCTATCGACTCGGCGACCCCAACCAGCCAGCAAGCGTTCTTACAACCCAAGAATGGCGGGACGTGCTTCAGGGCAAGGTTGCCCCTCAAGGCAAGGAAGGTTCTCGTGCGCAGCGGCGCACTGTGACGATAGCGCGGATTCTGGGGCCCGCCATGCGAGCCTGTGGCCTGGATGAGATTCGAGATTTTCCCGCTGATGAGGTGAATATACCGCATACCACGGTAAAGCGGGCCAAGGAGATCTTGTGGATGATTTCCGAGATGAATTTTCGTTTCGAGCTCCTAGCGCTGGACTCGCGCGCTTCAGGCCTGGAACGCCCTGACACGTGTCAAGAGAGCCTGGTTGGTGGGGTCCTCTTCGGATTTGACATTGGCCTCAGCAAGCAGGGACTCGCCGCAATGGCATCAGTCCAACGTCTTCCTTACCTCCGGCGCCTGGCAAAGCTCATGTGCGACTGGCGACCTCGACCTCGACCCCCCTCCATCACGGAAGCGAACCAGCGTCACGATCAAGAATGGACGGCGCCGTTGATAGCAGGTCTGGAACAGGATGTAGCCAATTATTATACTCAGTGCTTCTACGAGCTATTTGGGCGCGCCGCTGTGATTCCCATGCGGTTGGAACATGAATTTGGAACGTAAAAATGTATATAGTCCTGTATAAATTTCTGTATAATCTCCGTAGCTAGCACCTCCTAGTCAATTACCAACCATACTTTCTTGGAATGAAAAGGAATCCCTCAATCCGACTGCATATCGCCCACAATCCAAGAAGATATCGTAAGTCACGTGCAGGAAAATGCATGGACAAGGGTGGACTACCAAATTCGGCGATGTCATGTCACGCTGTGACGAACTCAGCGCTTACCCAGTCACTCCGAATCCTCTCTGTGGCTTTGCGCTACAGATCTCTCTGTAGCTTTGCGCTACATATTGGAACTCTACTGGCTTTGCGCTGGTAGTACATCTCCTCACGCGCGTGCCGAACTCCTTAATTCATCATACAACGAGGACGGCTCTTTGTTTCTCAAATCAGTGCACTCTTCTCCTCTACATCCATGGCCCCCCCTTCGTATGTCCCTTTCTGCATCTCATTTTGCATCTGAGAATTTCCAGGCTTCTCTTCTCCTCGTATCGCGCAGAGGTATCCATCGATTTCAATGTCCCACACCTCCCACACCTCGTTCCCGGGACCGGGGCTTCTGGCAAGGTCACGGTCGCTCAAATCTCGGACAAGTTAGGTTCGAAATTTTCCCTTTTCACAGTAGCTACCTGCGCACTAACCATCCTCGTAGTTATCCTCATGGTCGGCTTTCTTGGTCATGAAAAACCGTTTCTCTCCCTCGCCGAGTGGCGTGCCGACGTGCAAGCAGTACGAACCATTTTTATTAAAATATCAGTCAGTCTTTGACCCAAGGCAGACTTCCCGTACAGTGGTCCTCCATATTGGCGAGATAAGCCCTGTCGGCACCTTGGATCACATAACAGGCGTCACCGACCTTTGCCCCCTCCGCGTACGGGTCGCCTTGGAAGATCCGGCCGCATTCTGGGCGCTCGCGTATCTTCTGGTGAAGCCTCTGGCCCACACAGCAGATATTGCCGCAGATGTCCGTGCAAATCGTCGCTTCATAACTCAGATGCTCGACTACTTCAAAGCGGATAATGGCCAGGAGTATCTCGATGGATTCAGTCCGACCATCCAACCTAATATCTTCCCCCCTTCTGTCCTACGCCCTGTTACTTTCCAGCAGTATTTCGATGGATATATATTCCCCCCTTTACCCCCTATTACTTTAAAAACTACTGGACCCCTTCTGTAACCTTGCTGTCCAATTATTTTTTCCTCGATATGCACGTCCCAATTACGGCTACTTCCGAAGATCTCGATCTCACAGCGCCCGAAGCCAGCCGCTGATCTCTCTTTGTCTGAAAATAACCACGGTACCTTTATCCTACGTTACCTCCATATGATACCTTTATTTCAAGATACCTTTATTCTACGATACCTTTATTCTACGATACCTTTGATACTTACAATCGCTTTGTGTTCTCCGCCCTTATTTTGGATTGCCGGGAAGGAGCTCTTTCTTATAAATGACCCGCCTTAATTTCTAGGTCTGCAATCCAAACCTCGCTTCCATGCCTGTTACCCGCACCCTCCCGTTCTCTCGACCCACAAAACTGCGCCCTATGCGCGCCGTCCGTCTCGCCCATCTCGACCCACTGAACAAGTGGCTCGGGGCCGCCGACATCAAGCCATCACCGGTCTGCTGGGACTACTTCCCAGACAATATCCCCGACAACGACGAGGTCATATGTGAGATAATTGTGGGCGTTTATGAGGTATATTTTCTTTCTCTACACTGGAGTGTCCGTCTGATCAGGGTCCAGGGTATTCTTGGCACCGCGTACACGCTTAATATGGAAGCCTACGACCACGGCACATTTACTGGACTCATCCGCCTTGCGCGGTATTCTGGTTCCGCTCGCGATGCCGATGCGCCGCTGTGGGTCCGTCGACTGCCGCTGGAGAAATTTGCGCGCCTATTACAGCCACGAGCATTCGTGGCCAAGCTAGTCGCGGGGATGACTGATATTCCTGTCCAACGTCTCGGTTCTGTGAGTTTAAGCTATCGACCATATCCGTGGTTTTCACCGCTTACCGTTGGGAAACAGGGAGGTATAACCCCGGAAATGCTCGCTTGGGCACGCCAGTGTGCCGTACGTCTTCCGAGGCATCGCTTATTGACCGTGTATAACTGACACCACGTTTTATTTAGATCGGGACTCCCGCCCAGAGACTTCTTAACCGTCGTTGCAAGAATGTTGCCCTTGGCAATATCAAGACCTGGAAGCGGGGGAAAAACTTGAGAAGCTTGTAGCATCACGCAGTTTTATTTCCCATTTAGATTTCGAATTTCGACCCGTGCCTTTGCCGTGCCTTTGTTTTTTGTACCCTTGGCCTCTAAATCACCTTTGTTAATCAACGTTGCTTTATTCTCCCCGCACACTATATAAGATACCTGGTTGCGCCACTCTCAGCAACAACCCACTTATTTCCTCCCATGGCGCACTATTCTCCGCAGAAGCCTCTCAGCCACGCCCTCTCCTCGAGTGTCCCTGTTTCTGGCGACGTGAAGACAGAGGCCCTGATCACCGAGGCCACTGATATGGACGCGACGTCGGTAAGCACTGGGCGAGTTCCTACATTGCACCGCTGTTCACTTCCCATTTATCTAGGACCCGATTATGGAAGGGGCGAATAGTTCGCTGGTCATTGGGACTTCCGATGCCCCTGTCGACATCCAAGCTGAGGTGCTGGCCGTTGACCCAGACGTGAAAGAGGTACGCACTATTCAGGTTTCTACATCCACTCAGCAGGTAACTTATAATGTGTCTAGCAACAACTGCTCGAGGAGAAGACGAGGCAGCTTATATGTGGCGTAACTCGTAGAAACTTTCCAGCGAGGGGCCGCCGTCACCTTCCGGTGTCATATTGAGGTCGCTGGAATTACATACATGGATTGTATTTTCTGATATATGGTGTTTTCTTTGAGATAAAATGAGAAATTAATGTTTGAGAGTATCGCAACTAGCGCACAGCTAGTACACTGCAGCGCAAAGCCACAGAGATGATTATGAGCGGCGAAGAGTTGACCGAAATTGGCCATCGTGACGTGACGTGACTCACTCACGTCCCTCACTCCCATTTGTGGCTTTGCGCTGCAGTGTACATGTACTAGCTGTGCGCTAGTACTTTGCGGTATGCTAGCTCTGCGCCAGTGTATCATCTCAATCCATCCGTTCAAGACCGGACCGACCCCTCAATGCTCAGCACTGTGACCACGGCTGCACTGTACTGTTTCCCGCTGAAGCACCCTCGGCATCAGCCTATCTCTTGGAACTAACGACCCGTGGCCCTGTATGGATGACCTCTGGCCTCCGTGTACTCTTTGGAGGTGAACTCGCACCGACTTGGGGGTGAATTCTCGACTTGCATTCGAAGGGCTCATACTAACCTATTTTCTGGTATATTCCCTTAGTTCCTCGACCTCAAGACGCCTCGACATTCCCGCCCACCTCCACGGATTCTCAAAAAGACCTCGCCGCCGCCATCATCGTCGCGGACGTCAAGCTCGCACCGACTCGGGTAAGTTTTCGATTTTTGCACTCGCAAGACTCGCACTGACCTATCTTTCGGTATTTCTACCTAGTTCCTCGACCCGAAGACGCTCTAACATTCCCGCCTGCCCCCGCGGATGCTCAAAAAGACCTCACCACCGCCATCGTCGTAGCGGACGTCGAGCCCGCACCGACTCGGGTAAGTTTTCGATTTTTGCACTCGCAAGACTCGCGCTGACCTATTTTTCGGTATTTCTGCTTAGTTCCTCGACCTGAAGACGCCCTAACATCCCCGCCCGCCCCCGCGTGTACTCAAAAAGACCTCACTGCCCCCATCGTTGTCGCGGACGTCGAGCTCGCACCGACTTGGTAAGTTTTTGACTTGAGCCCATGAGACTCGGACTGACCTTATTTTCTGTTCCAGGCGGTACTCCCGCATGCCCACATGGCCCCGCGTATCTGGAAGCAGATATCACAGCCGCCATCGTTGGCCCGAACTCGCTCCGCCGTCACCCCGACGCTGCGATCCTTCTTTTGCGCCGACGCCCTGCGTTTCACCCCGAACGCGGAGGGTGTGCGCAAATGTACGTCACGTCTCCGCGCCGTGCCCGCGGTCCCGAGCATGCGGCGGCCTCGGGGACTGCGCGGCGCACGCAAGTCCCGCCGCCCGCCAGAACTTCCACCGCCACAGCCCCGGCTCCCGCCCCATACGACGTGCCCCTCCCCCTCCCCCCGCACCCCTCCGAAGCCTCCGCGCACCACTGTCGCGTTCCACAACAGCCGGCAGCGTCGGCGACAGCGCGTTCGGCGCCCCGGTCACAAACAGGCCTAAATTGGCTTTTTTCTCTTATGCCGGACGCCGCTCTCCTCCTCCTTTTTCCACCGGCGGTGACGACGAGAACGCGGTCGGCCTCCTACCACCGTTGTTTCTTTCCTTCTGTCGATCACCGTGGTTTTTGTGTACTTCTTCCTCCACCACATCTCTTCTTACTGGATTCTCTCGCACTGACAAACTGGATTCTCTCGCACTGTCATTTAACTCCTCTCCACTTCCACCACCTCCCTGCTCACCCCCCACCTGTATACGAGCTTCTGGACCACTCTCCGGCCCGATCCACCTCATCCGTACCTCCACCACACCATTCACGACCCTCACATGAGCACTGCCGCCGCGTACGCCCGCAGTATGGACCGATACACTCGGCCTAACACTTTCCAGCCACGACGCTAAAAAAGCGGAGTTCTTCGTCAAGCGCGCTGCTCAGCCATTCGCGAGGGAAGGTCCGGGATCGTGCTACAATGTAGCGTGCGTCAAGGACGCCGATATCGTGCTATACCGGGACGGGGTCCTAACGGGGGTCCAACTCCTGGAGCGGATGGTGTGGAAGGTCGGGCACACCAACGACATCGAGCGGCGGCAGGGGGAGTACGGGAGGTGCGACAAGGGGCAGACCCACATCTGGGTATGTCACTGGATGGTCGCCCGGCGCTGCTATTGTGGTAACTCGTTTTCTTTCACTCATTCTTATACTCATCGTCCTTCCAGAGCGATTCGCCCAACTTCAGCAACTGTGCGATGGCGGCGAGCTCGTCATCGAGCCCTGCCCGGGATGCAAACGTCGTCACCGCGAATATTACGACTTCCGTTCCGTCGGCGGTTTCAAGCAATTCACCGCCCTCATGAACAAGGTCATCACTACCATGGGCGAGGTGCCGAGTTGTGTATTTTTTGATCGTCCATCCGACGATACCTCCGATATCTACGACCTCATACTGCAGTCTTGAATGCCCCATTGTAATTACTCTACGCGCCGATTGACTTTTTAGTGTATATTGTATACTCCTCGACCTATCTACGTTACCTTCCATAATGTATCTACTGTATGTATAGCTGTATCTACTTTACATCTCTTGGTGAATTTATCTGCACATCTTGGCTTACATCTTGGCATCGGCCCTCTTCTTTTTTTTCGGTGCGTCCATCCTCCACTGACCTCTCGCGTCCCACAGGAATTTTCTTCGCTCAGGCTGTGCGTTCCGTCCGCGCCCCACCCGCCCGCCCGCCCGCAGCGGCGTCATGAAGAGCGCGGGAATCGCGGTACAGGGGTGGGGCTGACAAAGAGGTTGGGCATCGGGGATTTTCTGGACGGGGATATCAAACTCGCGCGGGCAGGCAAAGGAGGGATGATGGCGGGTCACGCCAAGGACAAAGCCGGCATCAAGTCCACGTGTGGGTGGGGCGGTCATCCGACAAAGGCGGCGCACAGACGACGTGCGGGTAGGGCCGGGTGTCGACAAAGGCGACGTGCGGTTGGGCGCATGTGCCGACAAAGACGACGTGCGGGTGGGAATCTGTGTTGACAAAGACGACGTGCGGTTGGGGCCGTGTGTCGACAAAGGGGACATGCGGGGATAGTAGCACGTTCCCGAAGTCACGGCGCACGACGCGCGCTGTGGTCCCGGGAGGCGGTGCCATGCGCGGCGTGGAAAGGGCGCGGGGCGGGCAGATGCGTGACATCGGGTAGGGGCGGGATGGTGAGGTGCGTGGCGTGGGATGCGCGCGGGATGGGCGGCTGAGTGGCGTGGGCTGGATGCGGGGCGGGCATCTGCGTGACGTCGGGTTTGGGCGGGACCGTGACGTGGGTGGCGTGGGCTGGGCACGGGGCGGGCATCTGCGTGACGTCGGGTTTGGGCGGGACCGTGACGTGCGTGGCGTGGGCTGGGCACGGGGCGGGCAGCTGCGTGACACCGGGCCCGGCCGAGCGCGACGGCGAGCATCAAACAACTGTGATTCAGCCTGGTCACAGGGGCGCGGCTTCTTGCGTCGGCTTTCAAGGCTCCATCAACGCTTCGCTCGGCATTACTCGCCGCTCGCGCCCACCCAGTTTTCAAATCCGGTCCAAAAATCCACCGAGTGCGGTCAAAAAGCACGATAAGTCTTTATTGCATTTGTAATATTTAATTAGACACTTAGTTATACCTTGGTAATACAAAATCTAAATCTCACAAAGACCTTTGTGGCATGTCACACGGACATGCCGAGTACATGACTGAATCGCACTTGAATTTCAAGTGCCCCGTTCGGTGCCCCCAGTGTCAGTTGTCCTCAAAGATATGAGTAAGGGAAATTTTCATAATGGGGATTTAGTACATGTTCGCTAGCACTCTACGTGAAGGTGGTCGATGCACCAGAGTACCCGGCATTGTTAAGAGAATTGTACGTGGCGGGCATGCGAAATTCCGACTGGATGACACGTACATAGGTCCCGAGGCGGTGGTCGTAGTCGTGGCAGAGCAAATAAGCATACCCCTCTCGGTATTTGACAGCAGTTTCGACTCTCCATGTCCCCTGCACTTCCCCACAGAAGGTTACCAACTGCCCGATAAGCAGTTGCGCATGTGGCGAGCTGATGGCTTCAAAAATACAATCCCCATGGTCGTCCTCAGTGACCTTCACCATAATTTGTTCCGCCCCTTTAATTGTTAGCGGAAGTTTCAAGGTAAACAGCGATGCAGGCGGATGTCCGATTACAACGTCCGAAAGCACGATGTAGTCATCATAGCGATGTAGTGGGTTTGGATAGAGGAATGCCCAGGGTTTGTCCTCGCCAATTGGCCTCGGAAGAATGGGAAGGTTGTTATGAGCGGCAGTGTTGGTCGAGGAAGTAATGGTAATGGGGGCTCTCTCTAATTCTTCGTCAGATTCAGCATAAAGAAGTAAGCTGTGTTTGGTAGACTGACGGAAATTTTTCGCATGAGCCATGCTGTGCTGGGAGTCAGATGCAGGGACAGGGGCGGTGGATTGGTTGAATGGATCAAACGGGGGTGCCACAGGCGCCAACGCAGTAATCAGGGGCAAGTCTCTTTGTCGAGGGGTGGCATCGCCGGGCTCGGGAGTGTTCAAGTGAAGGTCGGTGCGGGTGTCATCGACAGTCGGGATTGGTTGTGGTGGGAGAGGGTCGCTACTTGCTTCAGCTCTAAAGGGGCTAATTGTGCATAGAGGCTGCTGCGTGAACAATGCAGGCTCCCTGAGAGTAAGTTGTCCAACTGGCTCAGAAGATTCCGTATTAAGGCCTGAAGGAACTGGTTGGGCCGAAGCTTCAGAGGATGAGAAGCTTTGGTGCTGCCACAAAAGTTTGTAAAAAAAAAGAGCATATAAGTCATTAGTTGAGTTGCGCACATTCTGCCTTTTTCGGGGCCGGCCCCTCTTCGCGGCGCGAATAGGGACGACTGGTTCCGGGCTCGAATTATGTGAGATGATTCTGCGGATGGAAGGCTTTCGGGAGGTCATAAGGGTGAGGCGTGTACGGAGGGGAATGCCCTGTATGCTGCTCTTTTATACTGGGCAGGTAACAACAATTTTTAGTTCTTCGCTTCTCTCCCAGTCTCTGGTTTTTTTTTCCGTGCCTCGCCGTTGTCCAATTATACATTTGAATAGTTCTTCCATTGCTAGTTTTTCCTATTCGAGCAGCCTTTGTCATGCCGCTAGGCTGTGCACAGCTAGTTCTCGTAACTTGTCATCCATAATTCTAGTATGGTTTGCTAAATGAAACGCGCATGTAAAAGAATGTGATATAGTTTTCGTCCAAGGTACGGGATCTAGGCGTGTGGGTCGCGCAATTTAGCGCAAGGAAGCCAATCCGGGCACCAGTGGTGCACCTCACGATCCGCCATGTGGTCATATTCGACTGCCTGTTCGCGCAGGACTCGAAGCACAACCTGCTCACGCGCTTCGTGATTGAGGCACCAAAAACACGCATGCTCGCCCTGGGAACCTCGGTATTCCCGAATCTCCCATCGCCCAGTGAGGATCCCAAAACAATCCAGAATATCCCCCAACCCAATCTTTAAGCATGGCCCAGGGTCGCTTTCGATCTCGTACATGAGTCCATGGATCGAGTCCTGAGTGGCCTTGATGAGGACGGGAGTCTCCATACCGGCCTCAAGGTCCCGAGGCAGCGCGGGTACAGCTTGCCGCGCTTCGTTGTACTGGACGATGTCCTGGAGGCTGAACTGGGTGATGTGCAGTCGGCGAGTGCGGTCGTAGGCTCTGGGGTGTGGACGTCGCACAATCCACTGTGTCCACGGGTCACCAATGGCAAGTGCTCGCATGGCATTCTCCATCGATTCGCTGTCTGACCCACATACGGTTGAAGATGCGCGAGTGTGGAAAAATTGCCAGTCAGAGTTCTCGTTGGTCACGAAAGCAACCGGCCAGGGTATCTCGATTGTGCTATCGCAGGACTGGCGTGGAGTGCCAGGGAGGCTGGGAGTGGGACTGCCGGTAATCGCGATCGTGCTGACTGCATCGCTGTGCATGGCATCGCTGTGTATGTCCTCGTTGGAGCCTTGGACCTCGACGGTTGTGGTGGAAACTTCTTCCTGGACCTCAATGATGCTCGGAAGAAGGCGACGAGAATTGGTACGGAATCTCCAGTGGTGAAGAAGGGGTCGAAGGAACGTCAATGTGGCTCGAGGTTTTGTCAGGACTCCCGAGGCCGCTCTCTGCATAGGTTGGTCATAATGTCATAATGAGAAGGCGGAATTCATAATTGTGGTGGGGATGCAAGTGCTCGTACCTCGGTTACTTCTGCGTGGCGGTCTGCATCCGGAGGATACGGAACATTGGCAAGAGAGGGAAGCATCACGCTCGGCAGGTATTTGTTAAGCTCGAGGGACTCGCAATTTTGTGAAGTGGAAGAGACGAGACTATGGGAGAATATATGTGTGAGAGGCTCTGCGGATGGCCCTTATATGACGGACGGCGACCTAGGGAGCAAATCAAAGCTTGTCTTTTTAGAGTGTCTTGCTACCCTGGCCAATTTGTTCTCTGCTGCTTCTGTGGTCCAAATTTATCCGCAATTCAGTAGTCACTTCCCGAATCAGATTCTTCTTCTGAGGTACTCTCCTCATCGTCCTCTGCCATCCAACCCGTCTGCATAAACCAGTGGTTTCGGGTTATATAAGGAAGGAGTCGAAAAGCGGCCACGGGATTTTGCCGTAACGGTGCACCATCTAGTTCTTGTAGTAGATATGCTCCTCCTTTGTTTTTGCGGATAACTTCGTAAGGACCTAAGTAGCGATCTTTAGTCTTGCTGAGGGAACTGACTTCTGTTTCAATGGCAACATTTCGCACTAATACTAGTTCACCTGGCTTGTACTCTGACTTCTGCAGCTTCTTCTTGAATTTTCTCTCGAACTGTTCCTTAGAATAGAATCGTGACTGTTTGAGAGTTTCTGCCGCCCGCCGTATATCCCGATCATGCTTCGAAAGTTGTCGTACTCGAAGCGTCAATAGTTCTGTTGTGGTAAGCCCTGATCGAAACCCTTCTACGAGGAACGTGGCTTCCATCAGATCAAAGGACAGGATGGGATCAGTGCCGTGTAAGAGCTGAAAAGGCGAAAATCCGGTGATCCGGCTAACGGTGACTCTGTCTGCAAATACTACCAGTGGCAGTTTTGTTGGCCATCTACTTATTTGTCCTCCGCAAGATTTTATCAAGGCTTCACGCATTGTATAGTGGCCTCGCTCTACAACTCCAGTGGCATGCTTATTATACGCAGATATCTTGACATGCAGAATATTCAGCTTTGTCATCAAATGCTCAAAAGCGGCCTGTACTTCAGAGCCGTTATCGGTGACGACTTGCCTAGGGCACCCGTATCGACAATAAATCTGATTCCAGAAAAAGGTAGCCAAACTATTGGCGGTAGCAGATTCCAATGCCTTGGCCTCACATGTTCCAGTCAAATCATCTCGGGCAGCAACGATCATACAGAGTTTGCCGACACGGGGCATCCTCATAATGTCAATATAAACTTTTTGAAAGATCGCTGTGGGAGTGGACACGGTAACCGGTATTTCCAATTTCTTGGTATTTCTGACTTGGCACGTATGGCAGGATGCAACGTGATGCTGGATATCGTTGTGCAATTTTGGCCAATAGAACCGTTTCTTCAACATTTCCCACATTGCCCGTACCCCTTTATGTCCAAGGTCTTCATGGGATTGGTGGAGTATTTTGAGGCGAGTCTTTGGGTCCAGAATTACATTTATCGGCGGACCGCCGGGATTTCGCCGTAGTAATTTTCCCCCGTGAATCATGAATCGCATTGCCTGGTTGATAAAACGGCGATGCTTCTGTGGGCTGGGAAATTCTGGGCATTCCAAGGTGCGCAGAAAATGCTCAATTTTCTGCAAGTCAGACTCCTGCGTGCTTCGGGCTAGGTTGCAGGACGGAAGGTCTTCTTCCTCATAGTTCGCTTCAAAATTTTGTGATACCTGGGTGAGCAGTGCAACATCATCTAGCCAACTGTCATCATCACTCTCTACTTCTTCTTCTGGGCTAGGTTCACGTCGTGAAAGTGCATCTGGCCCTTGAAATCGGGTTGCAGGTACGTGATCCAGGGTAAAATGGAATAATGTGATTCCTTGAATCCAGCGATTAATTGCTGCGTCTGGTTGTAGATCAGGATTATTCAGGAATCCTTTGATGAATTTGGCATCAACCTCTACGTGAAGGTTAGTTACACCAATAATATACAGTCTCCAACATCGCAGGGCACGATACAGGCCGAAAAGTTCTAGCTTTGGTTGTGAGTACCGGGACTCGCGTTCACTCATTGGAACTGATCCGTATCGAGCAGGTCTTCTCCTTCCTTGTTCATCTATCTGTGCTAATATCATTCCTATAGCGTCCCGGCTTGAATCGACAGATAAAATTATGGCTAGGGCGGATTTATAATCCAAAGGTCGTAATGCAGGTGCGGACGCGACCAACTGTTTTATGCGCTCGAATGATTCATGTCTCCGAGGAGTCCATTCAAAATCAACTTGCTTCCGGTACAACTCGGTGAGGGGGCGTATTAAGCCAGAATAATTGAATATCCAAATTCTGACGGTCCCACACAAGCCGAGAAACCGACGTACTTCCTGTGGAGTCTTAAGCGGTGGCCAATCCAGGATGGCAGACACTTTCTTGCGATCAGGAACTCATCCTTCCGGGGTGCACAACTGACCTATAATTAAGGCTTGTTGGCGGCATGCTTGTACTTTGGTTGCAGAGAATGTGGCCCCGGCGCATTTTGTTCGGTGCATTATCCGGTGCACGTCTTGCGCATGTTCCCAAATAAACCTGCGTATCCCTGGGTTCCCAGGTATAGTCTCTGGCTTCCCATTCTCATCCAAATATTGACTTGTTGGCCCCTTGATGGGCAAATCGTCAATAAAGACGTTTGCGATGTGTGGTATTTCATCATGCAATATAAACACCATGCATTTCTGAAATTCTGCAGGCGAATTCGTGTATCCTGTCGGCATTGAGGTTATCCTGAGAAGACCGAGGGGAGTCATGAATGCAGTCATATCACGACTTTCGGGCTCCATTTTACGTGCATCAAAGCCCCAATACAAGTCAAACACGGTGTAACACTGTCGCCCTGCAAACCCTTCTACAAAGTCGTCCACAATTGGCAGCATGCCTGCATCACGAATAGATACTGCATTTAATGGCTGTAAGTCGTGAACAATTCGTAATTTTCCATTCTTCTTCAAAACACAAAACCAACGTGATCGGTACGAGGACTGACATAGTTCATATACCCCAGCTTCGATTTTGAGTTTCAGCACGTCAATCACCTTGTCTAATATTCCCGGAGGTATGGGAATATTTTTATACTCCCAAGGTATGTGTGGTACTGTCGCGATTTTATATGGTGAGAAGTACTCATCTTTGAATGTGCCGCGTTCTGAATCCTCAAAAGCTAGGGCTTCTTCATTCAGCTGCATTACGTGAATGAAAAGTTTTTCTTCTTCGCTACTCAGAAATCCGTCTTTATTGATTTCGAGTATTGGGAGCCGCTCACGTGTTATGCGTTTGGATGGCTCGAAGTTGGGTGGTTGTTCGGGTAGCCGTGGAAGAGTTTTAATTGGGTCTTCAGGAATCTGCCTTTTTACTTCGTAGTCTGGTGAGAAGGTGGTAGAGACCGGCGGAATCTTTTTATCAACACGTTTATACATGGTAAACGCGCGATACTCCTTTCCGAGGCGATCGGACATGCCGACCGGATAAAATAAGTATTCATCATCTGGTTCTAGCATGGCCCAGTCGTCCCGTTGGACTATGTGGTTAAGGTTTTCCGGACTAAGTCGCGTACAATGATTATCCCGGAAAGTAAAAGAATAGCAACCCCCTTCGATAAGCCCTGGTGAATTAATTTGTCGCGCCGTGATTTCCAGATGCGGGGATAAAATTCGGACTAGGAATCCTATGTACATCCGGACACAGATTACGATCCATAGCACCGCGTTTTGTAACGCGTACACAAGTATTAGTACAGTGACAAAAAGAAGATCTCGGAACCAAGAAAATACACAACACGAAATCGAAGCGGAGTGAAGAAAAAGTAGACAGCATGGGTTGCAGATACTGAGATATAGATCCAAAAGTAGACATGAGTAAGAGGACGGAGTGGGGGTGTGATCGCTATGTTGGAACCAATTCGAAATACGTAACTTGTGACGAGGACAGAAGGTTGGCATTCTTGTACCGTTTATTCGTACATGGGAGAAGGACTGAGTGGGGGTGTCTGCGCATATAACTGTATTTTTGAAACCTGCGAATTTGTTTGGGATAGACGGAGTGGGGGTGTGCGTATCTTCGTGGAAATTGAAACATTCGGCACCAAGTCGTGAGATTGAGTGGGGGTAGTTAACCGGCGACGGTGCGCGCATTACGCGTCTAGCAACGTGTGAGTCCTCCGCGGTGCACGGAATAATAAAATTCGCACCATTCCCATCGTGCGGCTCAGTGTACGGCGGTGACTCCACCTCGCAAAACGGGACGGAAGCACTCAGGGGGAAAGCGGAAACAAGGTGGGGAGTACTCGGGCAGGAGTTCGTCCGAATGCCCCCCACTGTGTCCAGTATCGCGCGGAGGGGCGAATTCACGGGAAGCTGGAGAACTGCTGTTGCCAAGTCCTCCGGCGTCATCTGGATTGATACGTGCGTGGGGTTCGGCAGGCGTGTCAACAGCGATGGCGGATGCGGAGCAATCTCCGTTGCTGGCATGGTCGCTCGGGTAGCCGAGCGAATCGCGGCCGGGGGAATTGTCGGAGCTGTCAGAGTTCCCCATCTGCCAATACTCCGGGCTGCTGGCTTCGGGAGGATATGCCTCCAGATAGCCGGCGCTAAGGAGGCTGGCGAGGGCGTATTCGTCCCGGAAACGAAGGCGGAGGATGTCGTTGAGGGCCCAGGCAAGCCCCGGATAATGGCGCTCCTGGAGAATGGAGTGGATGATGCGGAGTTTAGCGGTCTCATAATCGAGGAGAAGGGCGTGGCCAGGGCGAGTAGTGGCAGTGAATCGGGGAGGGGATAGGCCGTAGTCGATAATCCAGCCATTCTCGTCCAAATATCGCTGAGTCGCGGCTCGGAAATCGGCCCGTTCGCGAACGAGCATGTCTTGAACGCATTGTGCACCGTAGAGAATATAGCGTCGAGCACCTGCGAGTTGTCCGAGTATCTCGGGTTCTGCGAGTTGGGCAGCTTTAAGTGCTTCAGAATGAATAGTAATTCGCCGCAAGAGGTCACCGCGAAACTTACAGAATCGCTTGTGAGGGGGCTCCGGTGACGAAGGTTCACTATTGGACGGTTTGCGCTTATCCCCGGAATTACTCGCACCAAGGCCTGCGTTCCGTTCGTCAATGTTCGTGCAGGTGGGAAAAGACGAGTACGGAACTGGTGCGGAGCTCGGCAGCGAAAAATCAAGTGAAGTCGGTGACTGCGAAATATTGGGAGCAGTGTCCGAAGATGGTGATCCGACCAAAAGGCTGCTTCTCCGGTGGAAGGACTCGGCTGCCATGCGATTGAAGTCGAGCAAGGTACGCAGTGGGCCGTAAATAAGTTGACGAGCACGCTCCCACGATTCTCCGACTTGCGCGGTTTCCCACTGACGCGAGGCATCCTCACGTCCCATCTGGGAGTCCACCCAATAGAAAAGGGCTTGACCCATCTCCGAATCCGTTCCATCACGGAGATCCCAGCGCGGTTGTATGCCGGTGGCCTCCGTGACTATCTGGATGAACTCGTCGGTGGTGTCCGAAGTGCAATCGCTGGGGACTTCCGGCAACGCCTCATCCGCATCATCGTAGTCTTCTGTAATCACAACACCAATATTTCCGTTGACATGCACTTCCCGAATCACTCTATCAATCGCCGCGTCGAGAATAAGTTGAGGATAGTACGGGTCTAACTGAATTTCTGACCTTTCCCCGGCCGGGGTCGCGAAAGAAGAATCTCCCAGGGTGAAGCTAATCGGGGTATACCCGATGGATTCGAGATTCGCGTCGAGTTCCGAGATCGTGGGCGTCGGGGGTGATTCGCCATTGTCGCGAATGAACGGGGGTGGAAGCTTAGGAGTGATCGGGACCGCCACAGCCACCTGTTCCGCATCGGCCTGTTCCGCCGGTTGCCGGCCCGTTCCTCCATCCTCTTCCCGTCTCCCCATCTTCAACTCGAATGGTTTCGGCTTGCTGTTCTTCCTCGCGGCATCCCACTTCTGCTTCTGTGCTTCTAACTCTTTGGTAAACACTTCGTACGCGGCGTGTGCTTGTGCTTCGGCAACCTGGGCAAGACTCTGAAGCTGGGCGAGCTTCTCGGGTTCGGGCACCTCGTCTATGCCTAAAATTCCCCGAAAATTCTGGGCGGCTAATGCTGGGCTTCGCTCGAAGTTCGGGGAGACTGGATTGTCGGTGTCTCGGGAAACGGCTGCGTGAAGCGGATTGTCGAGGATCGGCATGAATCCAAGTTGTACCTGGCATGCTTCTGGCGTGCCGTTAATTGGATGGCGCGCCGCCGCTGCCAGGGCTTCTTCTGGATTTTTTATAAGCAGTTTTCTAGATATTTTCGGCGGGTGCGTACCGATTTCTTGATTAGTCGACGCCGTCGGTAACTTCCAGCGAGGGCAGTCGTGAACTCGTCGATGCTGCGGACGCCCGCACAGAGTGCACGGCTCATTGTTGCCAGGTACGATCTCGGATTCATCAGAGCTGCTTATATGCTCCAAGTCTGGGAGGGAGTCGGGGATACTGTCCGGGATCGAATTCGGTGCTCGCGGCTGCTGACGGACGATGCGGCCTCGGTCGGGGCGGGAGAGCGTTTCCAGAGCGCGTGTGGTACTTTCCACGTTGCCCATGGACGCCGTATTCGCGGGCTCTGGCTGGTTACCTTGGGCGAGTACGGCCCGAGGCGACGAAGGCGGCTGTATAGCGAGGTGAGCAATAGTTTCGGTGCTGTTTTGTGAGCTCACAGGAGTCGTTTCCTTCTCCAACACCGAACCTTGAACACCACGCGTTGAATTAAGAGGTGCGTCGCTGTTCACCGAGGTGGGGTCACTGGTATGTTCATCGCGCGGGTTCAGAGTATCCATTACCTCGCGGATTCGATCGTCGGAGGGGTACGGAATTTCGAGGGGCCAGATAGACGCTGCAGTGGAAGGGGTCTGAAGAAGGTGGGTGTAGGAATGCCCAGTGAGAGTGCATAGTTGCTGCTCTCGCTCATTATATAGCAGCTGGGTGACATTGAGATTTACTAAATCATGCGCTACCTGTCCATTGTGCTGACTGCTTCCTAGGTACACGGACTGCGGCGTTGCTGAGAAGGCCGGCCGCACATCGAGTGGATGCTGCCCGATGTAATTCTCCCATTGGGCGTTCACTGCGCGTCGGATTATGGCGTCGGGTGAATCTATATCGCGAAATTCGAGGTGAGGAGGTCCCGGACGATGCTCTTGTTCCCGTTTCAGATACTGAATTTTCTCGAAGGAAAGAAAAGGCGGGCGCGGGGAATTCGGAGTGAGTTCTGAGGTCAATTCGGAGGTCGAAGTCAAGAATGCCATTGTGTCGGGCTGCCCGTAGGTAAGTTCTTGTTTCCTTTCATCCTTCCTTACTGGGCTTTTATCCTCCACGCTAACTTCGTGCCTCTTAATCTTGCTGTACAGATGCGTAAGAATCCATCCACTTCCGATAGTCAGCGTGCCTAATACTACTCGAATAAAACGGAATGATGCGATCGCAAGGCCATAAATTTCCTCTTCTAGCAGTGGCTTGCCAACGACTCGGTAAGCTTCCACGGAATTATTTCTAATCCCTTTCTGCTGACTTTCTTCTTTCTCAGCACTCCCTTCTGCTTTGAAATCAAAATCTCCGATTTCTCGGAGTTTTCCGCCTCTAAATTTCCAGTCGGCGGAATTTGCTTCTGAATTCCACAGCGCGAAGGTTTGATAATGTGAGTGTTCCGCTGCATGCGGGTCCGTGGGCAGCCGCTCGTACGGGATTGCAAGAAGCTCATACCTCGGGCGGTGAGTTATATGATCTTTAAAAATCAGGTAGGTTCCCTCGTTGCGTTCGTCAATACTAACAAGGTTACCTCGCTGCCAAGGACGTCCCAGCAGGAGCTCAAAGGGTGCTTGATGAGAAACCCACAAGTCGGCATTAGTTTTTGCGCCGCCACAATTAAATTCGACATTTGAAATCCATCCTTGCAACTGGCCACTGCCGCCGTTCGCATCGTTCATATTAGTAATGCACGACATATCCACTGTCTTCTTTATCTTCAAGGCTGCGATGTCGGACCGCGCAACATTCAATTGGGAACCTGTATCAATTATGGCGCAAACCGGCACACCACCTGTTTCCATCTCAATCTTAATTAAAATTCCGTCGGTTCGAGGCCATCCTAAATTAGCGAGGAGAGGGTGCTCCGTTGACCGACCCAGGTACACGGCTCGTACATTCTTGACTTTAATCAAATCTTGAAATTCGGTGCGTACATCTTTCGAAGTTTCCATTATTTCCCGAACCGTTATCGGCAGAGAAAGGTCTAGAATTCTTTCTGCAATTTGCCGTTTACTAACAGTCCCAGAAATCGCGGATTGGCGGACATTTCCTCGGTGCGTGTCATCTTCTTTCACCTTCCTGTCTTTCTCCTTCTCGCCAGGGTCCTGAAATTTTGGGGTGCTTTTTCTTGACCCCTCCTTACTGTCATCCCTCATCTCCGAATCTTCCGGCTCTGCTGGCTCGAAACGTACCTTGCGCACATCAATGGGCTGAATGTCGGCCTCCGTAGATTTCGTGGCTGAAGGAGACAGGGTTCTCGAGCCCGATAGATCACGGCTTTTAATTTTGTCGTGCTCCGCGGCTGATTGCAGATCCCTGATCGGCAATTGTTTTGTCTTTTCTCGAGAGGGTGGGTAAACACCATCGAATATCTCCTTCCGAGCGACCCGGGTACTTGGTACCGACCTCTCCGCTGCCTGGCTCGTGGGATCGCCGCGCTTGAAGCGCTTTGGCCCTGTCAAATATACTTGCTGGTCTTCTTCCCCACTATCATCCATCATGGCCTCGTGCTCTTCCTCGGTTTGTTCCTCTTCTTCACTCTTTTCGTCTATCTCGGTAATGGAGGCATGCTGATTTTCTTGATAAAAGTTTTGGACTGCGCGAGAAATAATTGGCGGAGAATCGACGTAAGTTAACATGACCCTCGGAGATACCCCCGAGGCTATGCGTTCCGCTGCCCGCGCGATCGTCTCTCCCGGGTTCCTCCGAATTGGTGAGCCATCCCTGATTTGAAGCCGTCGGGTTTCCTCATTGAAAGAAATAATGTTGCGTTGTATCAAGGCAGCAATTTCTTTGCAACTAAAAGTTCTGTGTCCAGTTCCGCCACATCCATAACACTCATCAGTCAAAGGGGGTCGTTGCCCACGCTCCCCAAGCGGAATATTATTTGGGTAAGTCGCGGGTGATTTCGGGACTGAGTTCGTGCTAGTAGAACTTCCAGATGAATAACCCGTAGGTGAGGATCGTTCATAATTGCGAGGCGGGGGTAATTCCGGGGAATATAACTGAGGTGGCTTAACACACTTGCCTGCCAGCCCCGTCTTATCCAGTGTCATCACACGGTAATATACCGGTGCGTATTCTGGATCGTCAAGCTTCATCGCATTCAATTTGCGTATCATGCTAGTGACCTCCTCCTCATTTCCTTCAAACTTCAGTTTGGCGTGTTCAGCTGTGTCCTTATTCTCGAGCTTCTTCTTATTTTCTTGTTTCTTCTTCTTCGCACGTAACTTTTTCTTTCGACGGAATTCTTCATAGTCTGAGTCTCCCTCTGTGTCACTCTCACTTCCTGAGTCTGTCTCGTCTCCCGAGTATTCATCTTCAATGCTGATTCCATATTCAGCAGCATTAACGATCAATGACTCGAACTTGTTTCTTCGGAAGTACCATTCAGCTGCAACATCAATCTCTTTGAGACTGTACACCGAGGTATCGTTCTGTGGCCGCTGCTGCAGAATTCTATTTTCTAAAATCTGGCGCAGGTTGGGGTGTATTCCTAGCCAGAAATATACCTGGTAATTATCCTTGCTCATGTGTCCACGTCTGTATGGCCCGCCGGCAATGGAGTTGTATTTAATGTAATATTTCCTCCATTGAGTCATATTGTAGCATGGGCGGTTTTTAGACTTGAGCGTGAAGCTTACGACGTCTGACGGCTTGTATTTCTGAGTAGCCCGCTCAGCATCGTAAAATTTAAGGATGTCTCGGCGAAGTTTCGTCCATTTATGCCTTATGAATGTGTCCATAGTCTGGATCACAGTCTGGACATCTGCCGAACAGTATTCGAGAATGAATTCACACTTCTCACGATCACTTGTAACTCTGCATTTATTCAGCAGGTGATCATAGTGCTGAATAAAATGGGTGACTTCTGTGTGTTTTCCTCGAAAGGTCTTAGGAGCTTCCTTGCTCCCACGAATTGGCATGTCAAGTGAGGTCCGTAGTGGTGCGCTAAATGATACAGGGGCTGCCATGCGTGGTGCACTGCGTAACTCTGGTGATGATGGCCGACTAGGATAAAAGTCACTAATTGAATGGTCGGATTCGTAGTCTTCATCCATAGGGTCCATGGGAAACAAGGACTCGGCCGTGCCTTTTCCCTTATCCTCTTTGTCCGGTGGCTTCTGGCTGGTTGACGGTTGAGCACCTGCTGAGGTACCCATTGATCCTGGGAATGCCGCCTCATATTCGCGGCGCTGCTCTTCGCTAAGAAATTGGAGAACTGTCATGCTCGGTGGCTGTGTGGTGTGTAACTCGTGGGGTATTATTATCAGTTATTTTTTTTAATCTGTGGCTGGCTGTGTCGTATTCAGAAGCGTGGCGTGGGCGATAACGTTTTATCGTAAACTTTTCGTTGGCTGTACTGTCGAAGTGCTGTTGTGATTCTCTTATCAAACTATTTCCACCAAAATATCCCCTCGCGGTGGGCTCCAATGATGTCGTGTGGAAAATTTGTTTTCCAAGTAGATAGCCGGAAGTGACTTTATTCAGGCAATTCCACTTTTAGTGGGATATTGGGGAGTTAGTATTGATAGAAAATCAAAGGGTTTCCTGTGTCGGTAGGAATACTGGACGAAGCGTAATCAGAAGCGTAATCAGAAGCGTACTCAGAAGCGTCAGCGTTGGTATGCGTAAATTGGCGAGATATCGGTACTGCAATATCGTAGAAGTTCCTCAGCAGACTAAGAAGCTGTAGAAGCCTTAGAAAGTAGAACTTTAGTCGTATTCTTGATACTACTACACAAGTAGGTAGGTAGGATGTATGTAGAATGGCCATATCTATCTTCCTTATATACCTTTTCCGTGGGAACTGTTTTCCCTAAGAAACATACTAATCATTACAAAGTGCTTACTGATCGATTACTGAGAGCCCTCAGCTGGCTGACTGAGATGCGTCAGCATTACTCAGGTATCTGTCAGCGTTTGTCATCCTGAATACTCCTCTGTCAGCGATTATCTCCTGGCTTGAGTATTTCTTTTTCCACTGGGTGGTCACGTGATTGTCGCGTCGCGTGGAACATATATAAATAAATACAAATACCTCCTTTGAAAATTTCTAACTCATTCTTTGAGTTTATAACAAACAATTTTGGGACACGACACCGGACAAAATTTTTGATGGTCATTGTTCGACTGGATATGTATATATTACTTGCCTTGCACTAAGTGATCACGGGCCAAGTGAGTGGCCTGGAATCCATTGTCTGTTTTGATTGGGTAGCGCGAGGGTATGCGCCACCTTGAAGTGGCACAGAATATTCAATATTATTCATTTTCTAAATTACATCCTGGCTCAAACTTTCGAACATTCGAGCGGTCGCTCATTTCGGCGTATCCACCGGGCATCATCTATGCTCGGAGTTTCTCGTTTTGCACACCTTCCCCCGGGATCGATCTTGGTCCAGGTGCCTGACAAGGTCAAACTCACTGCCGCGATGGCGGAGGTCTCACGCAACATGGCAATTTTATTGCAAACCCTCAAAGACGAGCTACTGGGGCTGACCAGGGATGGTTACCAAGTTAAATACAGTCCAGAGGAAGGGGAAGGGCAATCAATGTAAATATCCTGGACATTGAGGAGGATGATTGTGTCGATAAGTAGTACTCCAGGAATTTTTTTCTGAATTTTTTTTTTGAATTTTTCGCGATTTTTTGACCTTTGATGTATAGTCCGGACAAAAATTAGCCAAAATTTAGACCTGTGATTCTGGTCCGGACAAAAACCAGCGCCTCCCGAGAGCGAATAGTCCGGACAAAATTTCAAAATCCTCATTTTCAGAATCATAGGTCTTGGGGCATTCTCAGGGGTCCTCCAAATCCTCACTTGTCCCGGTCACGATAGAGCCGTTGCTTGAAAAAACCGTGTGACATTTGCCTGCCCCCCTGAAAAAAATCGCAATAAAATAAAATAAATTGCCAAGACTCACTGTACCCTAATCATTGCCGTCCGAGTTGCTATCTTTATCAGGAACACTCATGCTACCCCCTTCCTGTAAAATAATTGCTCAGTGGTCGTTGCCAAATCTTGCAACAGTCACGGTCGCGTTGAGCCTGTTGCTTTGAACTGCGTGGCAACAAAATGTCCTGGTCCTTGGGCCGTTGCTCCCATACATGTCAGTACAGTGCTACATGGGCCCCCAGGGGCCCGCACGCACTCTAATGGAATCTGAATTGAATTGAAAATTTCAAAGGCCACCAAAGTCAATGCCAAAACGATGAGTTTTTTGTCACGTTTTGATCATATTAAAAATCTAGGCCAATCCGAGCACTATACCTACTATGGGACATGTTCTGCTGTCAGACCGTGGAAAACATCAACATTTAAACCAGCGAATCATTTTGAGATGCTTAGAAAAAATCGTAATACACAGAGCCCTGCGGATTTGCCATGCGAATCGAATGAGCCTATTCCAAGAGAAAACGATTGAGCATTGAGTTTGCAATCCCTGCTCTCGTGAAAACTTACCCAAAAAAAAAAAAAAAAACGGGCTGCGCCCTAAGTTCTGCAAAGAGCTGTAAAATGATAAATATCAAGTTTGATTTCCGCCCACTTTTTTCTTCCACTCAAAATCTCTCATTTCGGATCAACATAAAATTGGCCCAAAATTGATGAAGTCACGGTGTGAATCTGAAGAGAAGAAACTCTAAGGATTCCCATGCCAGGTTCTGTCTATAAGTAGCTACTGACTAGGTGCACGGGACCGGAGTGATCGGCAGATCTGCTAGGCCTTGTCACAGGCAATGTCCCATCGGGATCTGTCGGCCCGACGGTCCGGGATTCGGGGTTCGGGGTGGCTTGGGATACCGGAGCTCGGGGAAGCGGAGCGGGAGCGGGGTTCTCATTGCAGATTACAGCTGATTTCGAATCTAATTTTTTTTTGCCATTCCCAAAAAGGAAATTTTTTCTACCCAGGGCCTCTGGACATTCCCTGGTACCGTAAGACATGTGTAGGGGTTTTCGACCCTTGGGAAACAGCAAAGTTAGCGATACGAGAGCGGGAGAGGTGCGGAGTGATCCAATCACTGATGGTAACAGGTATCCTATCAGCTTCCCCGCGTCGCGTTTCCTTCTCGTGAAACAGCGTGCTTTTGGCAGCGGAGGTAGTATCAAGCTGCCTGGACATCACACTGGGGGCAAAGACCCACGCATGTCAAAGGGACATGCGTGGATCGAATGTCATTTGCATGTCGTCGTGACGGAATCACGCTGTCTTTGTTGGAATCCTCTTTGTAATTAAGTAGTTACAACTGATAATTAACTAACATTCAGTGAATATCCAATGGTATTTTTAAATACTTACCTTGTATTTCCGCAGTCGAGAACTTCTTTATGTACTGTTTGTGAAGGATTTGGTACTGCAAGCCAACTGCAAGCCGCGGGTGAGCGGCAGATGCCATCAGGGCTATGGCAGGTGATGGCCTGATGGGGCCGTGCAAGCCGGAAGGATGAGTCACGGTTCCGGTATGATGCAGAATCCGGCTGAGTTGTTGTTCCCTGCTGCGCTCTCATTTATCCCGCCCGGTGCCGGCGTCACACAAACCACGCCGGACCCCCCTTTTGGCACTGCTTAGCACGTTACCGTTCCTTTGTTGTGCATGTTGTCTTTGTCGGCAAAGTACTACACCCGTACACGGTCTCTGATGAGCTATAACAATGCTCTGACATCGCCTTTGTTGGTCCACAGCCCACCCGCACGTCGTCTTCATCCCTTCTTTGACGGCCGGTGTCGTTGAAGCGCCTCTACATTCGTAACTGTTGGAAGAATACAAGCCGACACGTTGTCATATTCTGCCTCATGGTAGAAGCAGGCCAATGTAACGTGTATCAGAAGATACAACAAGTTTCGGGGTGCAGATAGAACATGTTTCGGAGTGCACAGCAATGGGCTGGTACATGTTTCGGATATGTTTCAGCTGGACTGAAACATCTCATAGTTCATTGTTCAAAGCTCTTATTTATACTTGTATGGTCCATTGTTCTTAGGGTATAAAAGGCCCTCGTACTCTTGGAATAAATTATCTTTTCCCCATACTTTCATCCCCACCTCTACATTCTATTCTACAGGTTATTGGCCCCCGCGCTTAAACCTCAAACGAATCACTACCTCTATCACTAAACTCTTACACCATCCATGTCTACCAACACATTCTCTTCAACCGCCAAACTTGGTGAATATTTTACCAAGCTTCCTGCCTGCAAATACGATGGCACCAATTGGGTCTTCTTTCGCGATCGCTTCCTGTTCGCGCTGGACGCAGCAGGACTCAGTGATCACTTCGACCTCACCGCTGCCGCACCCGTTGCTCCCACCTTTGTGGATGTCAACACACCGACACCAGCCGAAGTGAAAGTCAACGACAGCTACTTGGCACGGTGGCGGATCTGGAAGTCGGAGCAGGCCATTATCAAGCAAGGCCTGGCTTCGGTTTTACCAGATTCGTTATTTTTGAAGGTTAAAGGGGCGGAGACGGCGAAGGGGATGTGGGAGAAGGTCAAGGATGAATATGAGAAGAAATCAAAGATGGTCACAGTCGATCTGCGGCGGAAGCTTCAGGATGAGCGATGCGCAGACGGCGGCGACGTCAAGGGTCACCTCGACAAGTTACGGACGATAAGGGCGGACTTGATAGCTATGAGTGCCGACCCAGGAGATGACAATTTCGTTGCAATCGTACTCGGTTCTCTCCCCTCAACCTATGAAACATACCTATCGGCACTCACTGGTGCCGCCACACTTCTTGGCAAGAGACTCGATCCCGACACGGTGCTGCAAGGCATCAGCGATGAAGCTGACCGCAAAGCGGCCAGGCACCCAGAGAAGGGCGGGAAAGAGGCCGCGTTCCATGGGAACAGCGGCAAGTTTAAGCCGAAGAAGACGATGGAGTGCTTTAATTGCCGCAGAAAAGGGCATATGGCAAGGGATTGTTGGGCAAAAGGAGGAGGGAAGGAGGGTCAAAACCCGCGGAAGGGAAATGGCCAAGCCAACGCTGCAAAAGCAGGCAAGGAGTTGGATGCTGCGTGGATAGCAGCATCATATAGGCCGGAGGATTTTATTGAGCTGGATGAACTGGACGAGGAGGAGCTGGACAACGAATATACGGACTTACCACCACTATTGGACACGACGGACAGCGACGATGAAGCTGACGACGTTAAGGATGAGAAAAACGATGAGCACTCAGCGAAGACATCACTCACCTCGGAAGCCGTATTCACTGCCGCCACTCCTGAAGATGGGCTCGAAATCTATGACTCGGGCGCCTCAGTTCATATGACCCCCTCACGGCATCGCTTGGCGAATTATGGGGCTATTCAGCAACGAGGAATTACCGCAGCCAACAATCAGACGCTCAACGCAGTTGGAATGGGGGATATGCATGTTGAAGTGCCAAATGGGGCGAATAGGTCAACAAGAGTCCTAGCAAAGGACGTCTTGTATGTTCCCAAGCTCGGTCCCACCCTCATATCCATCGGGCGAATCGCGCAAGCCGGCTGTGCAGTCCAATTCCGACAGAAGGAGTGCCGAATATTTGATGGGAAACATCGACAGATTGGCGCTATTCCACTCGTTCGTGGCCTCTACACTGTTCGGGTTCCATCTCCACCGCCACCGCCGTTACACGCACACGTAGCATCAGATGCGCCTGTCATCGCGACGCCTGATGAGCTGCACCGCTTGATGGGTCACATTCCGATTGACGCAGCAAAGAAGCTGGTCAAAAATGAGTTGGTGGAAGGAATAGAACTCGATGAGACTGGAATTTCCTCGAAGGATGAGTGCAAGTCATGCCTGCACGGCAGGATGACCCGCAAGCCAATTTCAAAGACAACAGAGCGCGCTGCGACAGGCGATGTTGGCGATGAGGTCCACACGGATGTGTGGGGCCCGGCCACTGTTGAAACGGCACAGCACAAGAAGTATTACGTCTCGTACACGGACGAATCTTCGTGCTATACAGTCTTGTTCTTGCTCCACTCGAAGGACCAGACATTGGAATCATTCAAGGACGTTGATGCACGATGGGAGAATGAACATGGAATTAGAATCAAAATTCTACATTCAGACAACGGTGGCGAGTACAAAAGCCACATATTCGATAAATACCTAGCAGAGAGGGGCATTCGGCGCCGCCTCACCGTTCATCACACCCCGGAGCACAACGGAGTCGCTGAGAGACTCAATCGAACACTATTGGAGAAAGTACGCGCGATGTTGCACGCCGCAGGATTACCAGTCAATCTGTGGGGCGAAGCATTAAAACACGCTGTATGGTTGAAGAACAGGACATCTACAAAGGCGCTAGGTGGTCGTACGCCCTACGAGGCATTCCACAAGTCGAAGCCGGACTTATGCAACATTCACGAATGGGGCTGCGAAGTATCGGTTCACGTTGCCGATGCATCGAAGCTTGAGGGGCGCGCCCGTCAAGGCAGATGGATCGGATATGATCTTGAGAGCATTGATGGCCATCGAATTTACTACCCCGACAATCGATCTATACGCGTCGAGCGAAGCGTCAAATTTCCCGAAGTAAAGCGGAGTGGTGGCATATACAGAGTGCTGAATGAGGGGGAGAAAGCAGAAATTAGGGTGGAGGAAAATTTACAGAGCATCCAGCACCCACCTGCTACGAATGCGCAGCCCGTATCGACACCTCCACAGACTCAAACTCCACCGTCGCCGCTTACAACACCTCCTTCCACACCACCACGGCCCACAACACCTGTTGCACCTCGCGATATTTCGAGCATAATCGACCCCAAGAACATCATAGAGGGCACTCGTACGCGTCGAGCAGCTCTTCTCGCAGATGCTGAGGACGACGACTCGCCTCTGCATAACATTGGGATGCAATATGCCTGCGTAGGAATGGAGGACTCAGACGCACCTACAGTCGAAGAAGCGATGAGACGTACCGATTGGCCACTGTTCAAGGCAGCAATGGACATCGAGATGGAAGCGATGGAGAGGACAGGCACATTCGGCAATGGACTTGTTGCCAGACCGATCGGCCGGAATGTCATCGGATCTAAATGGGCGCTTCGGATCAAACGTAAAGCCAACGGCGAGGTGGACAAATACAAGGCTCGACTAGTTGCGCGAGGATTCACGCAGGTCCAAGGCGTGGACTATTTCGAGACCTTTTCACCCACTGCCAAATTATCCTCTCTACACACCATTCTATCCATCGCGACCCGATTCAACTGGGACATCAAAGTGTTCGACTACTCCGCTGCCTTCCTGAACGGAGAATTCACACCCGACGAAGAGATATATATGGAGCAGGCACCCCATTACACGAACGGCAACGCTCAGGAGGTCATTCGACTCCGCCGCACAATCTACGGATTAAAACAATCCAGTCGCAAGTGGTACGAGAAGCTTACCTCAGTTCTCGCCACACTCGACATCTATCCACTCCATTCCGACCACGCTGTCTACCGCCGAGTTCGAGGCAACGATCTAGCGCTGCTTGCCATTCACATAGATGACAGCACCATCACCGGGAACTCACCCGCATTGATCGATGAAATCCAGGACGAGATATCGCGAATATTTAATATCACGATGCTGGGACCAATCAGTTGGCTTCTTGGAATGGAGGTCAATCGTAATCGTGAGAAGGGAACGCTGGCGTTGTCCCAAACGACTTATATTGACTCCCTCTTACGGAAATTCAACATGGCTGATTGCAAATCAGTCTCGGTACCCCTCGATCCCACGGTTCAACTCAGTCGCGAGCAGTGTCCAACAACTCCAACCGCCATCGCAGAAATGAAGGGCACACCCTACCGCGAGTTGATTGGCGGGCTTGTTTGGCTTGCAACAGCTACGCGACCAGACTTAGCGTTCACAGTCTGTGTTCTATCCCGTTTCATCGACAACCCCGGAGGGCCGCATTGGAATGCTGCAAAACGTGTACTCCAATATTTGAAGGGGACACGCACTCACGCGCTCACCTATGGTGCATCCGACTCCATGCTCGGCCTTGACATCTTTGCCGATGCTGATGGAATGTCACTCGA
The DNA here is from genome assembly GCA_029289565.1 of Mycena galericulata. Taxonomy (NCBI): domain Eukaryota; kingdom Fungi; phylum Basidiomycota; class Agaricomycetes; order Agaricales; family Mycenaceae; genus Mycena; species Mycena galericulata. The sequence continues at coordinate 272,304 of JARKIA010000210.1, read as the reverse complement.
GAACCGAAAGGCCATCTCCGGCTACGCGTTCATTTTAAATGGCGCCGCGGTTTCTTGGTCCTCTAAACAGCAGGAGATTGTCTCCTTATCCACAACGGAAGCCGAATATATCGCCATCACATACACATCGAAGGAAGCGATTTGGTTCCGTTATTTCATCGCCGAACTCTTTGGACCTGTCACCTTCCCTTTCCTCATCTACAACGACAATCAGTCCGCCATCTCGCTGGCACATGCCGAACTCGGGCAATTCCATGCTCGTACGAAACACATCGATATCCGCTACCACTTCATTCGCGAGCAGATTGAAACCGGCACTCTTGAAGTTGTCTATTGCCCAACAGCCGAGATGACAGCGGACATTCTTACGAAGGCGCTGGCCGCATTCAAGTTCAAACCGTTAGTCCAAGCCCTTGGATTAATTTCGGCTTGAGGGGGAGTGTTGGAAGAATACAAGCCGACACGTTGTCATATTCTGCCTCATGGTAGAAGCAGGCCAATGTAACGTGTATCAGAAGATACAACAAGTTTCGGGGTGCAGATAGAACATGTTTCGGAGTGCACAGCAATGGGCTGGTACATGTTTCGGATATGTTTCAGCTGGACTGAAACATCTCATAGTTCATTGTTCAAAGCTCTTATTTATACTTGTATGGTCCATTGTTCTTAGGGTATAAAAGGCCCTCGTACTCTTGGAATAAATTATCTTTTCCCCATACTTTCATCCCCACCTCTACATTCTATTCTACAGTAACGGGTAACTCCGAGATCATTGATCACTTCCCAGACAAACAGAACCTCAGGTACTTACGTCCCGCCACTATCAGCATTCTGTCGCTACCCTAGCCTCATCCTCGCCCACAAAACTCCCAGCTCTCAGCCGCTCAGTTTTCCTAGCCAGGCACTCCCGCTGACTTTGAACAATGTGCATGTTTTGTCAAAAAATTAATTAAACAATACTGCATATCATTACATACTGTAAATAAGATGGTGAAAATCTGTACCTAGAAGCAGACAAGTGAGGTAAATAAATAATGGCTCCCAGGAGTTTGTGTAGCAGGCAAACTGGCTCCTTACACCAAGACTCAATTGCATCCGACTCATGATCACAGCATGCGCGTGAGGGTGTGTTTGTCTGAGAAGCGATCAGCGATCTCGGAGTTACCCGTGACTCATGCAGCAGGATTCGGGGTGCATCAACGACACCAGCAGTCAAAGAGGAGATGAATGTAAAGTACGGGGGTTTGCGGACCGACAAAGGCAATGTCGGGGTACTATTGTAGCCCGACAAAGCCCATGTATCAACCTGCTAAGCACTACCAAAAGGGGCATGGGATGGGCGCCAGGCGGTGGGCTGTGTGACGCCGGCACCAGGGGCAGCGTATGCGTGCGCAGCCGGGAACATCAAGCCGGACTCCGCATCATCGCGAGGCATCGTTCCGGCTTCCACGGCCCCGACATCACCTGCCATAGCCCTGATGGCATCTGCCGCTTACCTGCGGCTTGCACCACCAAATTCTTCACAAACAGTACATAAAGAAGTTCTGAGCTGTGGAGATATAAGGTAAGTATTTAAAAATACCATTGGATATTCACTGGATGTTAGTTAATTATCAGTTGTAACCACTTAATTACAAAGAGGATTCCAACAAAGGCAGCGTGATTCCGTCACAACGGCATGCGAATGACATTCGATCCACGCATGTCCCTTTGACATGCGTGGGTCTTTGCCCCCAGTGTCATTACATGTCCAAGCTATCTTGAAGTCGATGGTAGAGTTGTGGTAGAGTACTGGTCTTCCAAAATTTCCTTTTTGGGAATAGCCAAAAAAAATCGATCGATCTCATTAGATTCGAAATCAGCTGTAAACCTGTTTAGAACAAAGGAAACTCATCAGTGGGTTCCAGTCGAGTTTGTGAAACTCGCTCAATCGGTATCCGTGGTACTCTGCAAGTTTCAGATGGCCAGGTCATCGGGAGAAACTGAAAACGAAAGGGTTGACGATCAGATCACATAGGGGAGAGAGGGAAGGGGCGACATACAGATACCAGGCGGAACAGTACGTGTGATGGGGAGTATCGAGAGTGTGTAGCTTGGCGACCTTTGTAGTCAATCAGGACGGAAGCTCCAGGCCATAGACCTTGAACTGAATCTTTTCAGGTTTTGCGCGAGGTCTTGAAGCGGTGTGATACGCTCTTGCATCCAAGACTCGAGATGTTTTGCGCCTGAAGTCTGGCTTGCCTCTTAAGATGGGTCCCAGGTGGCTGGGCATTCATTATTGCCGGAATCAACTCGACGAATACTGTGTAGTCCTTGGTCTTGATGATCAAGCTGCGGAGTGTTGATTCATGCAAGACCTCACCATGAAGCAGGGCAGAAAAATGGTCTGATTGATGATAGGGGGGAGAAGCAAACGAAGACCAGAGGGCCTCACTTTTCAGCAGATCTTGAGTGCTCGACGGCGGGCCGCGTGGTTTTCCTGGATGGAGAGGGACACCCTAGAAGTCTTGCGCATCGAGTTCAGTCTCTTGATTAACACGTGATGGTAGGTTTGAGCATTGAGGCGGAGTTGCTTGACCATAGTGAACATGAAGCTCGATGTCAATTGTGAGGACTTCATTGACGAAAAGACTGGCCGTGAAGCACTGTCTTGAAGGGCGGAAGGATTGTGGGGGGTGAGGGATAATGATGGGGGGAGGAGCGAAGCCCGAATGGACCTGTCTCCATTTTCATCGGGTCTTGAGCGCTCCGTCAAGGGGCGCTTGATTGTTCTGAATGGAGCGGCACGTAATAATGGCTAGCACGGAAAAGGGAAGGTGAAGGTTAATTTGTGATGTCCAAAATTAACTGTGGGAAGGAAAATTTTGAGGTGACCCGAGACAATGGAACTTCGAGCCTGGAGCCAAGTGGATGGGAAAAGAATCACAAATTAGGGAGGAAGCAAACATGTACAATCTGATTCGAGGCATCTGCTTAAGATACCAGTAATAATAATGCGGTGGAAACACAAAACAATATATTGGGCTCTCTACTGCAGCGGCGTTGCAGGCTTCGCTGTTAGGTATGAAACACCGAACAAAACTCCCATTGCGAGAGGTAGAGAGAGGATCACGAGCGAGCTGGCCTTTAATGCAAGATCTTCTGCGGCCCACATGGCACTGAGTATGCCTGAGAGCTTGAGTATCAAGACGGATTAAATGAATCGTGTCCGAAGGCGCCGTACCGGATGCTAAGAGGATAGTTGCGGCTCCGATAGAAACAATTGGGTATGATCCAAGAATTAGCGTGCTCCACACGTGGAATCTGCTGCCATAGAGCACCTGAAACGGTGTACTGAGAACATGGATGTAAGAATGTGTGCGACTGTGGACATACGCGTTCCGCCCAGTTGGGCCGTGCCTTAGTAAGAACAAGGAAGGACACCGCGGTAACGATGATGCCCCCGACGAGCATTCCAGTAGCACTAAGCATGAGGATGTAGGGACCCTGGAGCGTATAGTCCGCCATCAATGGTCTGGGAGGAACGGTGGTAATGAAGGCAGCAGAGGTGGCCAAAAGAAGACTCCCCTCCGAGTTGACGAGAATGAGCCGGTTAGAGGCTCTGAAAGAAAAGTATTCACACACCACGATGAGCAGGTTGTTCAACCGGTCGCAGTGCTGACGAGTCTCTTCGACCCAAACACTGTCATCGCCTTCCTCTTCAAGCTTTATGGATGCCCACACTGGGGCTAACCCGGCATGTCCAAACGATGCCATGCAGAGGACACTGAAGATCGTCCTTTGAAGCGCACTGGCACCGACTGATGGTCGTCTCCAATGAGATGGAAGCGGATACCGGGTCAAGATGTCCTCCTCTTTCTGGCCAAGCGTCCTGTGCTCCATCTTTTCTCTGGAAAGCACAATTGTGACGGAACTCATCGGCATCCTGGGTAGAATGGAATGAGAAGAGTGGAAGGCTCTCAGAGTTCCAACGAAGAACGGAGGAAAGTTTGAGGAAAGGGTTCTTCGGATCGTTACCTCTCTTTATAAAATTCCGTGTGTCTGTCCGTCTCTCCGAAGCCTTTAAACTCCGCCCTCGGGTCACATGCCAGTTTGTTTAGATTATCTTAAGCAGATGTGGTGAGTTCATTTGCACATGTTTGTTCTTCCGAATCTACCCCGTTTGTGCACAATGGGATTCCCATTTAATTTTATCTTGGGCAGCTGACCCATTGCATCAAGTATTAGCCTCAGTCCAGGAAACTGGACACTCCACTTGGGTATTTTCGACCTCTTTAAAAAGGCTTCAGACGGACAGAATGCTTAATTTTATAGAAAGAGGGTGACACAGCGAATACTTCCCGAAGTAGTTAGATTGCTATCAACTGCTATATTTACTCCCCTACAGCTACAGTATATAAGTAGCTTGCAATCTAACTACTTCGGGAAGTGTTAGCGGTATTAGTATTTATGGCACAAGACGCTAGGAGTTTGTAGTGAGATGGTAGAACTCCGATCAGTCGGAAAGGTTAAGTGGCGGGATGCCGACAGTGTTGCCGACACCTCGAGGCGTCTCTCTCTCGAAATTCCCAAGGTCAAATTCTCGCTGAGAAATTGTATGCTCTCTGGGGCTGACGACTCTGCTCGAGTCTAACTGAAAAAATAATAAAATAAAAGGACAACATAGCAAAAGGTCATGAACAAATATTCAAACTCTACTTTGCGGCATACAAGCGCCCCTTTCGTTTTTTCTCTCTCGTGTTCGTACGGCCTTTTTGAAGTCCATCGATGGGTTGTAAAGCAGGCCAAGAAACAGGAGATGAGAAATTGAAAATTTATGTTTTGGACATCAAAGCTACTGTAAACAGTTCTCTTGGTTTACTGGGCCCGAATTCACCCGCAAGAGTTACACCGACCGATGTGTGGCCGATAAATCCAACTTTCCGCCATGACATTTCACCTTGAAAAAGAAAATTCCAGAATGTTCACAGTGATATGTTTTTCTCATTTTTTCCAGGATGTATGTAGCAGCTTGAACTAGGCAAAGATACTCGAATATGCTCAGGAATGTGTTCTATCTTGTTCTCTCCCATCCACGACATACCGCGCGGTGGCGCGCCGCCCAAGTCGGGAGCCGAATAGGGTCCAAATGGGGCTAGATCTTTGATGGGAGTTCTACCCATCGACTCAACACTGAGACGCTACAGTTGCATGCATCAGATGAAATGCCAGCAGACGAGTTTGAAGGTAATTGCTGAGTAATGGGCTCTAAAGCCGAGTCCACAAGCATTGGGTTGGGAGGGGAAATGACAGGAGGAGCCAGAATGGAGGGCAAGAAGGATTCTAGAAACAAAACTCGTAGGCTGAGGGAGCACCACAGCCTGGGGGAGTGATACATCAGTTCTGGTCAATCTTCGATGATCAATGATATATAAAACTCGCTCGTGGCCCACCTCCTCGATACATCACTTGAGCGATGTATCTCTCCAGTGAGCTACCCCGCGTTGCCGCTGTGGTCCACAATGAGCACGAATGTGGCTATATTTACTGTACCATTTCGACCATAGGTTCAGGTGACGGTGACGAGGGGTCGTGAACTGAACTTATTTGGTACTAGTGACGGTGACCGTGGGTTTTTGTGGCCCAAATAGGCAAAAAAAATGTGAAAATTTCTCCTCTGGCAGCTGTCAGATTACCATAAATGGCAATTTTATCGTGATTGCCGAGGAATGAACATCTTATAAAATGAAGATGTGCTGTGACGGGTGACATACCGTGAACTTACGGTCGAAATGGTACAGTAGGCTCTGATTACCGCAGCATCCCAATCCGGCACACGACACCGAGCACATGCTCAACATCGTTGGCAACAGTGAGCTCGAAGATAATAGTAAAATATGGATAAAATTACTGAAAAATACGGAAAAATAACGGCAGGTAAATGTGGGCGATGCGCAGTGTTTGCGTGCTTCCACACCGGCCCAACACCCTGCGCACTGGCTGATCACTGCCCGCCGGCCTGTTATCGTCCACTTCCTTCGCAGGTAAATGGGCCCTGCCGAGCTACCTCGTGGTAAGACAGAGCTATGCCGAGTGATGCCGGCAGACAATGCCGAGGCCCGTCGGCACATCTCCGACGTAGGTCCGACGGGCTCTGCTGAGGGCTGCCTGAACGCAGTGAAAATCATACCTATGCGGCCTTCCCAAATAACTCGCCATTTTAGGCCATTTAAGCCGGTGTCTTACTGGTAAAACCACCCAGTGAATTTTGAACTGTGAGGGGTAAAAAACCGGGAATTGAGAGACAAACTGAAGCAATGGTGCCAGTTGCCAGGAAGGTGTTAAGACAGCGAAGGATAGGATGTATTTGTGGTGGAAAGAGGTCAAATCACTGGAGCTTCATTCACAGAATGCCAAATTATGGAGGGAATTCATCAAAATCCTGTGTCTTCAGCTTGAAGGTGGACTGCTTACATACATGGCCATGCCAAAAATAGAGTGCCATAGCTATTCCTGGTACGGACTTAGGTACCAGGTCTACGTCTCACAATTGCAAACCCCGATCGTAGCGGTAAGTCCCGGATCCAGGCCCTTGATGGGCGAACCCAAAAACTCCGACCCCGATCTTAGCGGTAACTTCCGGGTCTAGGCTTTTGATGGGCTCTTGTGAACCAAAAACTCCAACCCCGATCGTAGCGGTAACTCAGGACCCCTGATTATAGCCTCAAAGGGTAGCCCCCGTGCCGGACAAAATTTTGAGATTTTGGGTCCGAAACCCAGGTTCTGGACGGACAAAAATGAGGGGTCCGGGGCGGAAAGGCCAGGTCCTGTCCGGACAAAAATCCGCGGGTTGGCCGAGTTTTGACAGAGACAATCGGCCGGAAAGCAGCTTGAAATGGCTTTTTCTCCTGGGAACCGCGTCCAAAATTCATACCTGCATCGAATGTGACGCGAAAAATCGATCAAAAGAGGTCGCCGACGAAAATTTCCAATTTTTCGGGTCGTGGGAAGGAAAAATTACCCTTTTTGGATGCATCGGCTAGGTCCGTTGGAGAGGTCCTGGAACTCTCGGGGTCGGAGATGAGCCAACGGGGCTCGCAGCGGGATGGGAGGAAGCGGAGAAAACCCAATGTGATGACTAATCCTACGACATGTGAACCTAACAACTACAATCTCCTCGACTCATCCTCCAGGCGCACCACAGGCACCCCCCTCCAAAAAACGTACGAACAGAGTGATGTACGGGCGCGACCCCGCGCCACGCTAGCCAAATGAATAGCAATGCTCCAACCACCCATTCACGAAGTCCGCGATAGCCGGTTCGAGAAAGGAGGTGAAAACCGGCTCGAGATTGCAGATCTGGACAAGAACAGCAAGGAAGACAAGCTGGTCAGGAGGAAGTTTGTGTAAAACATCTTCTCGCTCATCCAGGACATCCGGAGGATGCGCACCCCATGCGATCTCCGAGATGTTGGCATGCGCGAGAAAAGTCCAGGGGTACTCGCGTGCACAGACGAGGGCGAGGCCCGACTGTACGGGACCGTAAGCAGTCTCGCCGGGAAGGGAGCGGGCCGGGAGCGGGAACTGGCTCGGAATGAAGTGGTATGGGTCCCACGGAAGTCGGACCGGCCGTGGAAGTACCAGAACGGGGACTCGATCGTTGGGATCCTCGGTGAGTAGTCCGTGGATCGGAATCAGGGTCGCTGGAGGAGGCGGTGGCGGTTCCTCTGGCGCAAGCATGCGTTTAGGAAGGGAATGGGGGAATGGGCGACGCTGCGGGAGGAGCCGGTGGTTGCGGCGTCGAATTGTACGCCAGGGATGGGCCGACTCGCTCCGGAGGGCAGAGAAGTCGCGCGGTCGAAGTGGCGAGTGGGCGGCGGGGACACTGTAAATGGTGAAGACCTCGGCAACAGGGAGGTCGCATCGTACAGGTTTGGGATCAGCGATTCGAACGGGAGGTGGCTCGTCGTCTTCCCAAGCGCGAGGATTGTAGATAAACGATCGCATATAGGCCGGCATGTTAGCCGCCGGGTGGTCCGGGGGGAAGCAGGGCTCGTCATTGGGAAGAGAGTCATTGGGGATGGGCACTGGGCTTGGGGATTTCGGGATGGAAGGAGCAGGGACAATAGCGGGGGGTTTCGGGATGGAAGGGGCCGATGGGGGGATAGGACTGGGTATGCTTACGAGCGCTTGTCGTTCCCTCTCCTGCTTCAATCGGAATTTCTCTGTCTTCCTTGACCGTAACTCCTGGTCAGCCAGATACTTCTGCTCTTCCTTCTTCTTCTTTTGTTTCGTCGCCGAGTTTGTCATATATGAGTGTCAGCGACACGTCACGACGAAAAAAGGCGGCGGCGTCCGTGGATGTGCGTTAAAAACGCGGTCGATACGAGTAGCCGGTGACGGTAGAAGCCAAAGAGTCGAGGGGTGGGGGGTAGGTCGAAAAAAAAGAGTCGAGAAATCAGCTGGAGGCAAGTGGAAGCTGGATCGAGAGTCGCTGCTCTGAGATGGAGGAAAAGCCTATCTGGGCTGGAGGACACGTGGGAAGAGCGAATCGCACTCTAATCGCCAGATGGAGAGGTCCTGGAACTCTCGGGGTCGGAGATGAGCCAACGGGGCTCGCAGCGGGATGGGAGGAAGCGGAGAAAACCCAATGTGATGACTAATCCTACGACATGTGAACCTAACAACTACAATCTCCTCGACTCATCCTCCAGGCGCACCACACCGTGCCGGACAAAAAACGACCAAATCTCTCGAAGTTTGTCCGGACAAAAATGTGCCGATCGGCCGATGTCGGGCCCTAGCCTCCAAAGGGATAATCAGGGGTCCTGGTAACTCCCGATTCTGGCCCCTTTCTACACGCACTATAATATATATTCAACCCCGATCGCAGCGGCAACTTCCGGTCCCTTATGGGCTCCTGTGAACCCAAAAACTCCGACCCCGATCACAGTGGTAACTCCCAGGTCTGAGCTTTGGTCGACATTTCCAACGACTTCAGTGCCGGCTGTTCCTAGGTAACACATTGTCTTTTGACCATCTACTGCCTCCAATCCTCCCTTCTAATTCTTGCCACCATCCTCACGTCTCCGCCTCATTTTTCTTCCATGCCAAGTAGGTCATCTTCTTGTTCCAGTCCCTTGTCGCGACTGAATTTTCGCTCGAATAAGGCAGATCAACTGCTGCATCTCCGCGCCATTCTGCGCCGGCCGAAACAGTTCCGGACCTCGAGAAATCCCGACCTAATCCTCCTCTTCTCCTGAAACAACCTGTCCAGTGTTGCTTGTTACCCAACTCCGGCCGGCGAAGTTGTCTGTCCAGTCATCAGTCATTTCATCTTCACTCTACAGGCACATACACCTGGCTCAAAAACTCGCTGTATCACATGGTCTCGTTGCACACCCTGGAGCAAGAGGGGTGATTCAAGACCTCTTGGACCACACCTGCAGTTGTTACTGTCCTGGGAAAGGTCTTACACTTGAATTCAGGTCTCCTCATCGACCACTTAGTCGCATATTACCTCAGCAAAGCTGACATTATTGTTGTTATAAATCATATTCCCACGGTTCGGCCTTACGCCGACTCCCCGACGTTCTACCCGATTCTAATTACTAAGTTCTTACTCAGATATTCTCTTGTTCACTTTACTTGTAGAATACTCTAGATACATTCTGTACAGTATATAAGCTCTCAGTTGAGCCCCCCGTAATAATTCAGTTCAACTTAGCTTCAGTTTTATTATCTCTCTCGTGCGATCTCAACAATAGGTTATGGGCCCCGGCCGTAACTGATCTTCTCCCGTAACCTACCCTCGCTTCTCGCCGCATCATCGCGCTTGGCCCTACCAGCCCAAACAGGTTTCTCCGACACACTTCTCGGAACCACACCATCGTACTCAGCCCTACCCGCCCAAACAGGTTTTCTCCGACACACTTCTCGGACCATATCTTCATCAGTTCGTGACGCACACTTCTACGCCTCTCACATCACACACACGCGACGCACACTTCACGCCTCTCGCATTTTCTCTGTGACGCACCCTCTACGCCTCTCACACCCTACTCACGCGACGCCCACTACACGCCTCTCGCTTCACACAGACATATAACATCACACGATATTCCACATGTCGTTCATTACCCCTTATACGATGTCTTCTTACCAAATCCAGCATCTCCTTGGCGAGGATAATTATCCCACCTGGGCTGTGAAGATGGTAGACATCCTAACCGATCAAGGTTTAATCGAATATGTCACCGGCATCATCCCGCGGCCCCAGCACACGCTCAACGCAGATGGTTCCGTCGTTGACCCGCAGGCCACACAGGCCAAATCTATCGCCGAATGGGATCGCAAGGACCGTCAGGCCCTGTCCCAAATTCGACTCCGCGTCTCGGACGATCCCCTTGTCTACGTCGCAGACGCCACCACATCGTCGGCAGCGTGGAAAACCCTGGCCGACACCTATCAGCCTAAAGGAGTTATCACGGTTGTTCTGCTCCGTCGTCAACTTTCCCGTCTCAATTGTGAGGAGGGAAGCAGTGTTGAGGAGCACATCCGCACTCTCACAAACCTGCGTTCCAAACTTGCGGCGCAGGGGGCTAAACTTTCGGAGGAGGAATATTCCATAACCCTTCTCACGTCACTGCCAGACTCTTGGGACAGCTTTATCTCCGGAGTTGATACGGCATCGCTGACACAATCTACCAAACTCGTTGCTCGTATTCTCGAGCAGGATCGCCGTCGCAAAGCCAAAAGTTCCTTTGACGAAGTTGCGCTTCCGGCTCATCCCCATCACACCAACACCCACTCGAAATTTAATTCCGAACTCACCTGCTACGGCTGTGGCAGAATCGGACACATTATCAGAGATTGCCATGATACCAAATCAGGCAAAACTTTCTCTGCTGCTGAGAAAGAGCGCAACGGTCGCGCTTCTCGGCAACATCATGCCGACACACACCAGGCTCACCTTGCCGAGCCAGCCACATCCAACCCGACCACAGACTATGCCTTTATCACCGAGGCTAGCCCCACACCTATTCCCCCGGGTCCTCGGATTGCGGACTCTGGAGCTACTCACCACGACTCCAAAGCTACACACCATGTCATCCATTCAGCCAATTTACTTGACACCAACGTCACCAATCCATCTCTCATCAGTGAATTCGGCTTGGAGGCACGGCCATAATGCCGTCCCCATCACACCTCACGTCGGGAATTCCACCCACAATATCACTCTCACGGACGTTCGACACATCCCCGATTCCCCGTCCGACCTTCTATCCATCGGCCAAATAACTGCGGCCGGATCACAGGTTCAACCGGACAATTCAATTCAGGCCTACACTGCCACACCTGTTCCACCTCATTTGTTCTCGCATTCTCCTCCCACGAGCACACTCACGGCCACCTGTCTGCCTCCGCCTCAGCTCAAGGGGGAGAGATACCATATATTCAACAATGCTGTTGAGCCCGAGGCTCCGCCGCCAGGCATCTCGGCATCCTCGCACACCATTTCTGCATCGCTTAAACGGCACACACTCACGCCAATCACCGGAAACTCTGATCCGCTCACAGTCACCGAGGCAAAATCACGGCCCGACTGGTTCAAGTGGAAAACTGCAATTGACAGCGCACTTCCGGGAAGTAGTGAACCAGAAAAAGAGGAGTACGGCCTGACGACCCGACCCCGAGTCGAACGGGGGTCCTGCAAACCTAAAATGTATCAAGGTAACGTAGGCAGGTGCGTACCACAACGCAATCGGGTCTCATATACGTGTTGGGTGGGTTAATTGGAGGGGAAGTTAGCTGCGGGTGGGAGCTGGGAAAGCTAAATGCCGGGATACGAGAAATGCCACAGAAATGCTGCCAAATGATTATGCCACCGAGGTCCGAGAGAGCGGAGAATGGAAATAATCAAGTCGATACGGGAGCCAATGAGCCGGATTCTCAAGAACTTGTGAGCTAAAGACGAGAACGGAGTGAGGAGTGAGGAGGAGATGAGAGTGCGGGAGCAACGGCCGATTGTTTATCTCGGAGGTCATGGCCAAACACCGGATGTCGATCCGCCTTTTCTCCCGACTCGTCCCTGGAGTCTGGACTCGGACTCGCGGCTGATCCACTTATCCAATCCGATGCCCTACCTTTACGAAGATTCGACCACGACCTGTCTGATTCAAGTTATCCTCCCAAGTCTCCCAGCCCGGATCTGGCTGCCACATCAAGGGGGACCAAAGATAAGAGATTGCCATATGGGGTAGGGGGGGGGGGTCTGGCCAACCGCCCAAAAAAAAAAATTGTATGTACTTTTTTTTGGAGCCAGATATCGATACACAGGGAGGATAACCAAATAATATATGCCAAGACATTCAAAAAATACGCAGAAAATATTTACAATACCTTTCAGATGTCTGTGGCTCAAATAATGCACAATGCATTGAGAATAGGCAGAAGGTATTCAAAATATATGTTGATCTAAGCATATCTTTTGAATACCTTCTGCATGTTTGAGGCCACAAACATCCGAAAGTTATTGTAAATATTTTCTCCATATCTTTTCAATGTTCTGGCATAGGTTATCTAGTTATCCTCCTGGTGATACAGCTGCCTCCAGGACTTGCAAAAATATTTCCCAGGTCCATATGAGCATCAAATGTGAGCCAATACCTTGTGTTTTACAATGTTATCATGTAAGGTACACGGGGATCAATCCTCTCTGATCCTGCTCGTGCCAAACACAGTCGCTGGGCTGTTGATTACCGAAGTATTTTTGCTGCGTTTTTATTACCTAAGTAATTCCTCGCCCTGCCGGCCGAAATTTCATCAATCATATCGGTTAGATATAACAAGGCTGGTTGCGATACCGAATGGGTGCGTGAATATTTTTGGCGATGAATTTATTTATTTACAACGGCGGCCAGTACCATCTTGAATGTCTTGGTGAACCACGGGTTACAAAATCGTGGGTTTGTCCATCCTGCTCGCATCATAAACGGCAGAGGAATTAGAGTCGCTATATAGTGCAAACCGTGAATTGATGCTCAATATTATACTCACGCTACTTACCATTATTACGAGAACAGATTTTGAGGAGTACTCACTTGAAATCTAAAGACGTCATAGAATGACATGGACATGGGTAAGGAGTTCCAAATTGGCATCGATCGCGGAACTACCCAGGCATGTGGCGAGAATCCTACTCTCATCTCTCCTCATGTTAATTCTGTGAGTCAATGTATGCATGTCTCATGTAACTTCCTGAATATTTCGGGCTTTATTAGTGCAATGCCGCTCTCATGGTTTGTCCTGCACCGTCTGGCGCGGAAGCTTTCGGCAAGGCGGTTTCCCGAAAAGGCAATTTGATGGCATCAGGTGGCTGTGGGGAGGGGGGGGTCCACCGACCCTCTCAGAAAAAAAAATTGTAGGTGATATCAATTTTTCTTATCTTTGGTCCCCCTTGTGCCACATGGCCCACAAATCCAGTCGGCAGTCGCCGTTGCCGCGTGCGTGCGTCGACGACTTTAATCCTTTGAAGAGGATACCAAACCACGGGCAGGGTTTTAATGGCACACTAAAGATCCGAAGGTGGTGCGTTCGATGTCGTCTCTACTACTAGTAGTACTAGTTCCCTCGTTTACACGACTACAATCGCAGTTCTCCTCTATCTCATTCGCATTCTGTGGTTGGGTGAACGCACGACTTCCATCCTCCCAGTGCGTCCATCTTCTTTAATCCTCCATGCCCTGCCCGCTGTATTCCCTCCGTATCTTGAATAATGTATCCCCTCATCGCAGGACCAATCATCGCGAATCAAGTTACCTGCGCCTCCCATCCTCCCATCCCTTCGCGGCCCGCAAGTCAAATCGGAAACGGCTGCTGCGATATATTCAATGTCGTCGTCCGCACCCTCCGTTGCTCCGCGACCTCTTGGCCTAAATAACGCAAGTTGGACGCTACCCCGCGCTTCCTCACGACACCGTACACACCCCGAGACAAACACGTATCGGGATCTTCGTAGCGCAGCCCACGCGTGATGCGCCATTAGGCACCTATCGGGTACCGCGGCAGGCGCTACTTGCGGTGCCATATTCGCTGTCGCGCTCCTCCTTCCTCAACGAGCCCAGCTTCACTCGTGCATCATTCGCGCTAGCGTGCGTCCTCTCACGGCATGCGCGCTCGTCGATGCGCATCCACGTCTTTGACGCGAGTTTTGGTGTCCTCATAGACGTCGGGGCCTCGAGACCCGCACGGTGCGACGACATCTTAGTGCCATCTTTTCGATCTCCAGCTTCGATTCGACGTCCTTTCTCCCCGCACGGACAAGACGGCCTGCGTGTCTTCCTCGCCTGCGCATACACCTCGCGCCCCGCAACTGCGTGCCTGCCCCACCTCCACCTAGGGACCTGCGTCGCTACGTCCCCGCGCCCCACCTCTGTCTTGCGTTACCCGCCTTCAGGTGGACTCGCGCCTGGGCCCGCACCCGCCCGTTTCTGTGTCGTCCACTCGCCGCATGCATGTAAATGCGCTGCGCTGCGCCGCCACGCCGCCGCCTGATTCCCTCATCTCACGCACGCGGTCTAGCCCGCGCCCTCGCTTGCCCATACCCCACGCCCCTGTACACGCTCAACAGGGCCGTGAGTGTTACTATTTCTCTACCCGTAGGGGCAGTAATTAATTTATGCCGACGATTGACTTGAACCCTCTGCACACAGAGCTTCGTCCCACCGACGGCATACCTGCTGTTGAGATCCTAGTTGGTTTTTTGGGCGGCGTCTTTGTGATGGATATTGGCATTATGGGGTCAATATCCTCCAAGCACCCTCGGTCTCGTGATTTGGTTGCAGATCGGGTACCTCGGGCATGCCTCGGCCTCAACTCGGGCATCGCTCGGGCACAGCCTGCTGTGCAGTCAATGTGAGTCAGGTGTACCTGTGCCCGGTGAGCCTCTGAGAATATTCTAGATAGTCTCTGTGTATAAATTGAAGCCTCTCGGCCTGCAAATGAGAACCACCCTTACTACCCACTTATCTGCTGCATCCTGCATTAGCGTCACTAAGACATCTGTCCCCTTGAATTGTGTGTGAACTAAGTGACGCTATAAGCTCATTGAGATTTCATATCACGACTAGCCACAACGTAACGCATTCCGCTTGCATTGTGTGCTAGGTTCGCAGTCGCAAGTTGATGATTTAACTCAATCTTGCCGCCTTGAAGCTTCGCGCTCAACGTAAGACTGTTCGGTGACTAGATTATTAGCTGGACTATATTGGGATTTCCAGTATTTGAACTCAGGTTATTTCCATTAATTTTTGCTCTGTGAGCAATCTTTCTTCACAGAAGACCGGATCTTTTACAGTCTTCTGTCCGTCTATCTTACTTTTTATTCAACTTCACCGCTCGCGTGGAACTGTGAATGTACACCCGTTCCATTTACACGGTGGGGCAGTGAGTATCCAATTCGGACGAAATATAGCCTTTGGGTGCATAAAGGTATCAACAAGTTTTGGAGTAATTGAAACTCGGCTTGTCCATGCCGATGCAAAAAGAGAAAGCATCCATATTATATACGACTGCTTAGTGGGCCGAACTAGTTAGTGGGCCACTTGGACAATAGAGAGCCATGCATATATGTATGTTCTATAGTCTTACCTGTAGGCTCAAAGGGATGTATAGGAGCGTCTGAAAACAAAAATTCAGCCAGTTTGATAGAGTCGATCACAAGCTGTGCTCGCTTTCCCACCGGCTAGCGAAGTGGAACACGTGTTTTCTTATTTTGGGCGTGGCACCACTTGCGGTAACTCGCCCATATCTCGACGACGGCTTGGCCCTTTCCCGACTTCTTGGGCTCAATCCAATCCTACTGCGGCTGGCTACACCTGAACGAGGCCTCACCCACTATCTTCACGCGTACCTCCTGACAATGCCCTCACATGTCGCGTAAGATTATGCAGAAGTCTGTGTTCTTGCCACCCGATTACCAGATGACACATTGGTGCTGTGATTCCGACACTCGGTATGGATCATCCAAACGGCGAACATATTCTTTCTATGGGGCTAACATCATTTTATAGATGCCATCCGTGTAGCACTGTGGCTCACTACGTTCAAAGGCTGTTTTACACAAGCCCTAGACTTCGAGTTTTTTTGTGGGGATGGACGCGCTCGGGGGCAAATGTAGCGAATGAGGTACATTTATAGAGACCCTATGACTGTGATACCAGCTTATTTTACATCTGCGACTCAACTTGGCGCCGTACGACCCCAAACCACCTGAGACCACACCCAAACTCCCATATCACGGCAATACCCCATGTGCATTCACCTATGTCTACACGTCCATTTCTCTTCCGATGTACTTGTTTTCTCCCTTGAATAAGATACTTTCATTATCTGAAAGCCACCGCACAGAGTTGTGGCCGAATGCTGAGGTTTCACTCACTGGCCCACTAAGGCATTTTTTCCCCTTTCGGACTTCCCGCCGGAAAATATTCACAGAAACATCAAAACCCCGCCAAACTGCGTGCCTCCGACCTCGATCTGTTCGTAGAATCTTAGGCTACATTTCCAGGGCCCGAAAACCCCTCATTATACAGTGTCCCAGTATGCAATATACCGAAAACCCTCTAGGTGGCCCAGTAACCAGTCGGATATAATAATATGAAAAAAAGAGGGGATGGTACAAGATGAGAAACAGTCTGTGTGGACGTGGTAGCATCCTGCGCACGACATTGTGACGAAAGGTACGAAGAGGAGGCTAATCACGGATCCAGCGGAAAATAGTGTCAGCCGAGTTGACCCCCCAAACCGTGCCATCCGCACCCGCACCAATATCAGCCAGGCCACCATCGATCTGAACCCAGGGGTTGCTGTCATCACCGGTGTAGCTAAAGATGTTATCACCAGCATTGACTCCCCACACATTGGTTTTTATCCCAGCAGCGATCGCAGTGAGGCCACCGGGAATTTGGACCCAGTGGTTGGGATCTCCTTGATCTCCGGTATAGCGAAAGATATTGCCAGCGGAGTTGACGCCCCAAACCGTGCCATCCGCACCCGCGCCAATGTCGGTTAGGGGACCAGGGATTTGGACCCAGGGGTTGCTGTCATCACCGGTGTAACGAAAGACGTTGCCACCAGCGTTGACTCCCCAGACGTTGGAGACCGAACCAGCAGAGATTCGTGTGAGGCTACCGGGAATTTGGACCCAGTGATTGGGATCTCCTTGGTCCCCGGTATAGCGAAAGATGTTGCCAACGGAGTTAACCCCCCAAACCGTGCCATCCGCACCCGCGCCAATGTCGGTCAGGGCACCAGGGATCTGGACCCAGGGGTTGCTGTCATCACCGGTGTATCGAAAGACGTTGCCACCAGCGTTGACTCCCCAGACGTTGGAGACAGAACCAGCAGAGATTCGTGTGAGACCACCAGAGATTTGTTTCCAACTTGCCATTGCAAGCGGCAATAAGCTCGATAAAACAAAGACCTCAGTGCCATGAACGAGCAATTAATAGTCGGTGAGATCTACCTGATAAAACACAGACTAGATAAGATATGTTTCCAAGGCATTGCGAATGGCGATAAACTCGATAGAACAAAGACTTCAGTGCCATGAACGAACAATCATAGTCGGTGAGATCTACCTGATAAAGTACAGACTAAATAAATGTAAGCACGGGAAACACTCATGAGCCCAATTGTGTACGTACCACTGCAAACGATCGCGAGCGAGGAGAGAGGAGTGAGGGACTCCTATGCACACGCTGCCAGTTTATATAGTGCGGACAGAGGTGTCCGCTCCATCGCCGAACCGGAAGAAGTACGGATGTAGTGATCGCTCTGTCGGCGAATGCGAGGTAAGTTGCAACTGCTAGTGAGTTAAACATTAGACGTTGACAGTTGACATGTGATTGAGTCTTGACGGATGAACTGGTTGATTGGCTTTGATTGGCAGCGATTTAGGGCTCGTTCGGCTGCCAGATGCTAGATGCAGATGCAACCCAATTTCCCTTATATGAGGACTCGTGGGAAGATGCACTCAGCTAACTTCCAAGACCTCGGATCAATGTGTTGCAACGTCCGTGAGGGCCGGAGTCGCACCGACTGCATGTCGGGATGCGTCGGGATCGTCGTCGGGCTCCCGCCCTACCAAATTAAGGCTGAAGATGAGGCAGGTCATGCAACCCATGTTCACATGTTGAAAGATAATCGTTATAATGCTTGTACCTGTTCAGAGTCGGGGCCAGAAAATCATTTTTGAGGTGTCTCGAGGTCGTTGAAGACAGCGGCGACAGCCCATTTGTCAATGTGGCCGCGCTTTTGATGGAATTGATGAAACCCAACGGTAGCCGAGTGCATCTTCCCAAGAGTCCCCATATAAGGGAAATTGGGTTGCATCTGCATCTAGCATCTGGCAGCCGAACGAGCCCTTAGGCATCGTCGTGACATCGGGTGATTAGCATGGCGGCGGTGAATAAAGCACAGTCTTTCTCGGGTAAGGCCGACAAGGGCCAGAGTCCGCTACCAATTTGTTAAATAATCTACCTCAATTCTTCCTTTTCAATGTTTCATCGACTGCCGGTGTAGAACCAAAACTGAGCGAAACTTCAGCTCTCCAAAACTGATGCTAAAGCATCTCTCTCCCTCCATTGTGGACCGGAACACATCTAAAATTGCCATCGCGGAATGACTTTATGGCAGCATACATGTACCGCCTATGATCACGACACGTTCTTGGCGATAGTTCAACAATTTAAATGTGATACCCATCTACGTATGTAGTAAATACTTAGGTACAAGTAGGTACAAGTACCTCGATAGTTCCTGGTAATATCCTTAGATCCTCCGAGATCGGAGTCTTGGAAATCCAAGCGACCGAGAATCGTCACAAAGAGCTGTGTCCTCAAAATCGCTGGTATGTACATTGGGAAAAGCGTATAATGGAGATATTTCCCCATGAGGGATCACCACTTCCGTATTTTGTAGCATACAACAAATGGCCAATGCTCGTGTATATGTCAATCCGTCCAGATATATGTACAACCCAAATGGAAACAAGGGATGGGATTGATGATTCTTGGGCAGCATAGATTGACTGCCCTCGTTTTCGTACCTTCCTTTCAAAAATTCTGACAAGTCTGTACCTGATGATGATCGTCGGTTCTCTACACGCTTCTTGACCCGACTTGGGAGGCGAGCTTCTCTTGAGTGGCCCTTGAGCGGAGTTATAACATGCATTTACCTGCCCGGACTCTCCGGGATTTTCCACTCCGCTCAATAGTGCTTAGAGATGTCGACGAAATGTGAGAGGCGGCTTCACCGCGCAAGATAATAAGGATTTTAAAAAAATAAAAGATACGGAGACGAAAGGATGGCCGTTCTTGATTTCAACTCTTGCCTGAACTTGAGCGCGCGAAGATGCGGGAAGCACCCGCATTCTCTGAAGAAAGGATCCTGACAGAAAAGGAGAAACAAATTTTTGCATAGGGAAAATTAAATGTAACATCCTTCGCTCCAATGAAATGTACACTATTACTCAGATTCTCCTAGTCATCATCTCTGCACAAACTCAATTCAATTTTGCTGCTCTTGTTGCGCTTCAAAGTCTGTCCAAAAATCCAAATGAAATGTGTGCTTTGATGTCTGAATCAGTCAGATGATAACCCCTCCACCTGAGAATTATGCAAGCTCCCCCGCTACTGTAGGCGGGCACCGGCATACAAAACATACTTTTTGATGGAAGTAAGAATGTTCTGATTTTTGGAAGATGGAACCACACTGTGACCCAAACTAAGACTCATATAGCTTAGAAGGAAGCTCTACAGTTTATTTACATCCCTAACTCTGTAGAAAGGTCTTCACAGCTAAAAAATCCTGGTGTTGGCAACGCCAAAATTGGGTGGATGGCGGTAAAGCACTACAATGAGAAGGAAGTTGGGCAGATATAATCCAAACGTACCGTCTGAATTGATTCATTGGGCGTCAAAAAGTATCGTAGGCACTTCCAGAGTGGTAGCCCTATGGTGTCGTCTGATACGACGTCGGCCAGGGGGAGCCAATCAAAAAAAAAGCGGTGCGTTCATGCGGGCATAGTGGGGCGGATTTTGACTTCTCAGTGGTGGGTATGGTGGCAGGTGAATTCCACAAATCAGGGGAGCAGATCGAGCCCACAAAGTCCCGGAACGGCCAAGAATTGGCGGAAGGCCAGCTGACTCGGAGACGAGAAAGCCGTAAGAAATTGATGTTTGATCCGAGATGTCGTAACTTTGGATCAACCATCACTCCTGTTCCAAATTCGGTTCAGGCCTTCGTTATAGATCGTACTCCCACCCCCCATTCTCCCTGGGAGTGAACAACAAAGCATTGGCATGCTAGACTCCAAATGGCCAACTAGGGAGGGTGGCCAGGTAGGGGGTCTCAAATAGTACTCTCTGTAAGATGGTGTCATGCAAGTAAGAGAGAATTCGGACACCACGGAGGGGCGGAAGAAATATGAGAGGCTGGAAGAGTATGCATGCAAGGACGATCAACCCAGAGAGCACAGATGCGGCCGTCTGCAATGGTCCTAAAATTATTTTCTGCAAAATTGCTTAGTATGACGGCACGGTTCCGGGTTGGTGAGAGTATGTCGCGGGGCACTGAATCGATTCAATGTCTGCAGGGAAAAATAAATGCGTCAGGAAATCAACGCAGGATAATACGACTTATGGGCCGCCACTGAAGTTACGAAGAATGGAGCTAGGTTGGGTTAATGGCCAACAAATTCAATTGAAGCCAAGAAGAAATTGGAATGGACACTCAAGCGAGGGAGAGAGAGGGAATATAGGAGTTGCGGGATGAGATTTTCCACATGGGGTCGAATGACAGACGAAGCGTGGAAATTGCGGAGAATGGTGCACGCCCGGGAAGGATTAGTGACACGGAGCCCCGAGCAAAAATACAACCGTATCTCCCTAAGACCCGACCCCGAGTCGAACGGGGACTTTCTGCATGGATGTTGGTTTCTATGCGTCACAAAGAGCATATGCGGCCGTCCGCCACCGGGTCTTGTACTTATTCCCTGCGCACGATGGATATACAATGAGAGGGAATTCAGTTGCGCGCTCAGGGGAACTGAAAATTAGAACGTGATCGGAATAAGTATGCCAGGAGTAGAACGTACGTAGATCAGAGATGTAAATTATAAGGACGTGGTTCTCTGGCTCTGGGAATAGAGTGCGAATGGTGAGTGGAGCAGGCCCGATGGCAATCGAAACCGGGGACAAAAATGCGAAAATAGAACAATAAGGCCCGGGCCCGAGTCGAACGGGATTCCTCCAAACTCAAATGGTAAGAAATCAACGCAGGCAGGTGCGTTCCAGAAACGCACTGAGGTCTGGTTTCAGAACCGTCGATCCGAGTAGGGTGAGTCGCGAGGACGATGAGAAGGCCTAACCACAGAGTACTGGATCGAGGAGGCAACAGAGTGGGTGGTGGGGAGTCAAAAATTCCACGAGCGTTGATGAATTAAATGTAGAATTGTGCAGGCGAACGAGGTGCGTACCCAAGTGAGAAGGGGGGAAAAAACTCGAAAATTCTTCAATATGGGCACGCAGGACCCGACCCCGAGTCGAACGGGGACCTTCTGCATGCGACTGCATGATATTCATATAAGAGAGAGCAGATGCGGCCGTCTGCTACCAGGTCTTATCCCCTCTGTCAGACAACTTGATATGATGCAGAAATTTGGATCCGTGAGTACGCCAGCGGGCCACTGGTAAGGAGTTTAAACCAGGATCGTAATGAGCAAGGTCAGGGAATATGCATTACTTGGAAGCATGCCAGAAAGTACGGAGAGGGCCAAAGATGCGAGGGAAGCACTACAAAAACAAAAGACGGAACATATTATACCAAACGCCACGACCCGACCCCGAGTCGAACGGGGGCCCCGCAGACTCCAGACGCATCCAGGTAACGTAACGCAATCGGGTCTTGCGGTGGGTAGGGTGAATTGGAGGGAGAGTTTTGTTTTGGAGTGCGAGCCGAGCAAACGGTGAAAAATGCCAAAGACTCAGAGACGGTACCGAGATGAAAGAAAATTGGACGGTCCTGGACCACCACACGACTTACGAGTCGACCGAGGAGCCAGCAAGCTAGGTCATCAAAATCATGGGCGCAACGCTTTAGAATGCCTGAACAGAGGACGGCGGAGGCTTGACTCGAAGAAGCGGTGAGAGTCGGGAACAACCGCCGATCAGTGATTACCTCGGAGGTCGCAGCCAAACATCGGATCAATCGGTCCTCCCGCTTGCCGACTTCGGACTCGGATTCGCGCCTTGCAAAGAAGGAGCTACAGTACCTCAGAGGCCAGATTTCAATGAAAACTCGACCGAAACCTGCCTGTCTCTTCTCTGTTCCGAATCCTGCGAGTCAAATGCACTGGCAGCCGGGCCGCCGTTGCTGTGTGTCCGTCGACGACTGGAATCCTTTGAAGATCTAGGATACCAAGCCACGGATAGGCTTTCGATGGTGCAATAACATTTTGAAGGTGGTGCGTTCGATGTCGTCCCTATCGATTCTCTCGTTTACAAAACTCCATCCGGGCAGTGGTCTCCGTTCTCATACTCCTCTCGCACCGCGGCTCCCGTCGAGCGCACGGCCTCCATTATCCGAGTGCGTCTAATTCCTCGACTCGTCCCTCCTCCCTTCGTACCTAGAGTTTTTCCTAACGTGTCATCCTCATCGCAGCCGATCTTCGAGTCGCGCCGCCCATCCCTTCATGCCCAGTGAAAACCCGGGCACGGGAGGTATTGGCAGGGATCGGTAGGGATCGCTCGGCCAGGTCGGTATCGACTGGTATCGTGTGTTCTCGGAAGGGGTGTCTAAAATGAAGTGTACTTCAAAACAACTTGACTTTGAATCCTTTTGGCGCCAACAAAATGCACGTCACAAATGACGTAGCTACTTGGACAGCGCGACACTTCTTTCTTCTGACTCCCATCTTCCTCTTCCTTTCCTCCTTCAAGTCCTCTTCGCGTGCGACACGCTGCCCGTCTGTGCGACGACTCGGCAGCCGAACCAGTATCTCCGCACACCACCGAGTCCCATCCACTGGTCCACAACGGCTCACATCAGTCAACCACCCGGCGGAGTCGTCGACGCACCATATCTCTCTCGAGATGAATATCCCGGTGCCAGGTGGGTGTAAATCTCTTGAAGGTCTGTCGATAAAGCTGAAATCGTCCCCATTAGCGGTATTGGACCCGTTTTTAAGCGAGGGCAACCTCATTAGTGCGTAGTTTCTCGGTGTCTCCGTCTCTCCACTGACTCAAAACCTGCCAGGTTTACAGGTAATTGTATCAGCAAAGGCATGTTCTCTATCTTGATTTGCTGTGGCTTGGGCTTACCCATTTTTAGACCCATCGTCTGTCGTGTATAACATTCACTCGTGCGTCTTTTATTCCATCCTATTGCTTTGTCCTGATTTCTTTTGCAGGTATACAACTCGTGTTGATAGCTACAAGTGCGCACCGTGTCCCGAACACTACCTAGCGTCCACCATCATCCATCGTTCGTCTACCTGGCCTTCAAGTTCGCGTTCGCGCCAATCCTCTCGCCTACGGAACGCAAACGACATGAAGCGGTATGGGTGGGGCGGAGAGTGGAACGGAGTGCGACCCGCTCTGCGCGACGCGGGAGCGGGGCGGGCGGGGCAGCGGGGCGGCAGCGGGGAGCAGGGACAGCAGGGGCGAGGAGCGGGGGCAACGGTGCGAGGTAGTACGATACCCCACTGTACCTGCCGATATTTTTCAATATAATGAGTGTTTTTGCTCCCACTTTTGCTACCTGAGGCATCGTGAGGTATCGTGAGGCACCGGGATTCCTCTTGAATCCACGGAACACAATATTTGGTGACAGCACGATACCTGTCGATACCTGCCAATACCTCCCGTGCCCGGGTTTTCACTGGGCTTCATGGCCCGCAAGTTTAATCAGCTACGCTGGCCGGAACATCCTCGACGTC
The DNA here is from genome assembly GCA_029289565.1 of Mycena galericulata. Classification (NCBI taxonomy): domain Eukaryota; kingdom Fungi; phylum Basidiomycota; class Agaricomycetes; order Agaricales; family Mycenaceae; genus Mycena; species Mycena galericulata. The sequence continues at coordinate 248,324 of JARKIA010000210.1, read as the reverse complement.
GACGTCGTACTCCTTTCTCAGCGACAGGCTGTAAACCCTATGCTGCTACGCAAGCTCTTCGTCCAGATAACGAAAGTTCCACGCTACCTGCGGTTCCGCACGACATCGTACGCACCACCAAAAAGAAATAGTGGGATCCTCGTACCGTAGCCGATGCGCGTCCTGCACCGTCGTGCACCTGCCGGCGGGCGCTACTCTCCACGTCCGCCTTCGCAGCCAGCCGCACCTCGGCCTCCACTCGCTCACCGCCTTGACGCCAGCCTCGATGCCACCTCTCTTTTCTTTCTTATGCCTCGGACGAATACAGCAAGAATGGAGTGCCTTCGCGGCGCCGAGGCACTCCTGGCTTTCCGGTGTACGTACAGACTCCCGCGTTCCCGCATCTCGCATCCTGTACCGCGCACATGTCGTGCCCTGTCCACCCCCAGCGTCGGCCGCGACATGTACCCCACCCTCCGCTTCCGAATAAATACCCGCGCCGCAGCCCGCCCTACCTCCGCCCATGCACCTGCGTCATTGCGTCCCCGCGCTCCGACTCTGTCGTGCGTTGCGCTGCCTGCGCGTACGTACGTATCTACGTCGTTGCCTCGACGCCCGCATCCCACAGCGCGCGCTAGCCTTCACTTCCACGCAAGGAGGATAGGATGAGGGGAGGCAGGGGACCGCGGAAATTCCGGAGACGGTCGAAGCAGGCGGAGGGGGCGAGGGGAGACCGCGAAGGCGTGGCGGAGTGGGGAGAGGGAGGAATCGAAGGGAGGTAGGCGCACGGAGGATGCTGGGAATAAGCATCCATAGACTGGGACTGTTGCAGCTCTTTCGAATCGAAGAAATCAAGCCTTAGCGGGCCACTGAATACGGGAACGGTGAGTTTTAGTCTGATGCCTTTTCCTCGGATTTCTCCAACCTCTTGCTTTGTAGCCTCATCTTCCCATTTTAATTGCGATGATTGGGAAAGATGTACAAGCTCAACGGGTCCGTGAGTGTTACTTAATATTTCTCTACCCGCAGGGGCAGTAATTAATTCATGCTGACAATTGACTTGTATCCTCGGCACATAGAGTTTCGTCCCGCCGACGATGCACGTGCTATTGAAACCCTGTCAAACAAGTTGGGTTCTTGTGCGTCCCGTATCTGCCTTTCTGAATTTTTATTCAACTTTACTGCTCACGCGAAATTGTGAATGCGCATCCGTTCCATTTACACGGCGTGCGTCGCCTTTTCTTCCAATTTTTAGGTTTGGACTGTAATGGAACGTCGAATATGCAGCACCCACTTACGACTGGGTGGACCCCGATCCGCGAAGTCGTGAGCACCGGGACCACTGCCGTGGGGGTTAATGTCACCTTCTAATCGTCACGGATAATGCTCCGTCTTACGCATCTGTCGCTCTTCCTTTTCCCCTGCTAGCGCGCCTTATACAGTAAATCGTCTAATCCAACATTTACTTAGTCTTCTTGAATGCTGGCGAAAACCTCTCTCGCGGTCGTACACTCAACGGCAAAACTTGATGACAAATAAAACCAATCCCGTAAATTGATACATCCCATTCCCAGTTCCTGGAATACATTAATTGGTCTCCGACACGCAGCTCAACGAGACCGTGAGACTGGTAAAGTCCACCAGGCCCGAGACCCCTGGTACAGCTGACATATTCCAACTCCCCGCAGGTATAAAGGCCCCGCTGTTCTGGGTGCACGAAGTGCACGTGGAGCTCCTGCGGAAATGTATACTCAGTTCACCGCGCGGAATCTAATCGTCTACGAGACCACCCGATACGCCGGTGCGCACCTGCCAAGGAGGCTTGAAGTGACAGCGTGCGCCGTGCATGTGCAGGACACCCGTTCGAGTCGGGCATTGGGTGATGATGCTCGTACTCCATTTGTCTTTTTACAAAAGATCTATGGTCTCAACTGTTCGTCCGCATATGAGATTTGTCATACTTTTGGGCTCGCGGTCTTTCTGCAATCTAGCTTCTACATCCTAAATTCGTGATTGGCACGTCAAACCTAAGGTAGGGCAAACCCTGAAATACAGTTCTGAATTGGGCTATTCACCGAAAGGTTGGTATGCTCAGATTCACGTCAGAAGAAATACATTGTACAGATAAAGATGAGGGAATAATATGACTCAGACTCGGTCATAACAAAGGTTCATTACTTCAATTTGAACTCGTCAGTGGCGGGGAGCGCAGGGCAGAGACCGAAACCCACCAAGCAAATTGTTGGCGTCCTCAATATCCATCGCGAGGTGACCCGCAAAGTTGGCGAGGTCGCTGTCCGCATAGAGTGAGCAGATGCGGCAGGAATCAATTATCTTACGAGTGGCCGGTGTGATGTTGAGTACCTCGACTTTGACCAGGTCGTGGGATGGGGTGGAGAGTGCTTTCTGTGCCACAATCGCCATGTGCTCTTGGAACCAGCTGAGAGGAGTGGCCCGCACATCTCCCCACGATATCTTCTCCGACTCGATTTTCACGCCGCGAGATACGCACTTTGTACCGTGTTTGCCCAGTGACCACCAAACGAACATCTTCGTCGTTTCCGTATTTTGAATCTGAGGATACAGGTAGGTCGACTCGTCGGCGTCGCTGACCGGGAAAACCTCTCTGGGGGACTTGGCATTGCCTTTCACTATTTTCTCCGCGTTGACCCCACACATGTGGTGAAAGTCTGGAAGTATCTGGGCTTCATCCCAAGAGAGGCGCCGCATTTCCGGGAAGGCGGCCAATCTAGGATGCAAAGTCGACCTGATCGTGTATAGAGCTGCCTTGCGAACAACCTTATGCACGTTACAGATTCGCCCAATTGCAAACAGGCGGTGCGGATGGGCCTCGATGAGGCTGGGGTTGTCCAACATCTGGTCAAGCAGCTGCTGGACATGCATAAACCGGTATTCGCCCGCGGTTTTGTACGTGTCCACGAACACATCGAGATTGGCATGCGTCAGGGAGTACTGGGACACCAAGACCGCAGGGTATGCAAGGGTGAGAAGAAGGCGTAGGACGGGATGGGGCTCGGGGAGCAATATCACCGGCTTCCAGTCTCTGGACAGATCGCTGGTCCCATTTCGGACGGCGGTGAACATACCGTCGAAACAGGTGGAGCTGAATTTAAGGACGTCCTGGTGTACATGGAAGTCGACGCCATCGGAGGATCTGAGGATAACATCTGCTGGCGGATAATGAGGGTGAGGCGAGGGAGAGAAGGGTGCAGCTGCATCCCGAATGTGAGTCGTGTCGTCAGACATGAGTGGCGGAAGCAGGGATCTCCACTGCCTCGTGGCCTTGGGAGTGTCCAGAATAGAAATTTCGTGGGAATGCGGCGATTAGGTTACAAGATAACACCGCCGTCAACGAACGTTCAGTATCCCGGAAGTGTGCAGACACGAAATTCTAAAAGCGTAAAAGACCCGGACGCAGGAGATGAACACAATGCAAAGGCAGACTCCCGCAGGCATCGGGCTCCGCGAAGTGAACACAGTGCGAAGAATAGGCGCCCGATTGGCGCCCGGGTCATGCGAAATACAATCGCCATAAAACGAACAGAAACACTACGAAACCAAACCCAAACGTGGGTAATTGGAATTAACGACGCACCTGTGATATGCACGGGATGTTGTAAATGGGTTGTGGCGCGTGGGGGATTCAACGTCGATGAAGGCTTTGTACTCCGGTAGCTGCTGAAAGATCGTGGAGACATTTTATTGAACACAGTTCAACCAGGTAGCCCGGGCCAGGCTCACGATGGCCTTTAAACTTGGTGCCAAAGGAAAGAGACTTACTCGAATCGGATGAGATAGTATAGTGAGGTACATAAAAACCTGATAGCGCTGGGCGTGTCTGATATCCATCAAGAGTAATGCAGAAACCCGTTCAATTCGGGGTCGGGTCATAGTCGTGGAAACAAGAAAAAATTTCTCTCCGTAGATTATACGCGCAATACAGTACAACAATGCTGACTTGAAATTTTGAGAATGGATACTTACCCGGTATGAACGAGAAACGAAAACAAAAACCCGGCAGCATACGGCCCCATCATCCGGCTACTGAGGCCATCAAGTCAAGCTTGTCACACCCGCTCGGCTACATCCGAGATCTCCGACGACGCGCTCACGTGTTGTCCACCACATCTTGACTTCGCGCCCCTGTTCTGCCCAGATTCTCGCAGTTAACATGTCCTTTCTGGCTGTGTGCAAATCATTCAAATGCGACGTTGACTTCACGTCAAATTTGATGCTGGTGCACTCATTAATCCTGGTTCAACCATACCCCATACGTCCATTGTTCTGGCCGACAATCCTGCATAAATTAATGCATGTCGTAAAATCAATCCTCAGCATGCCCAGCCACTTGCTGGTACTATGCTTTTGAGTCGAGGACTCACCCAATAATCCAGGCTTTCTGTGATTTTCATAACAATTAAACGACCTGCTCAATCCACTAAGAATTAGCTAGCATCTAGCACCCCACTTATTTAGTTGCCGGCACACACTGCTTAGGCAATGAAAGGACCCGCTCTCAATTCGAGTTCACTCTTGTAGCTGTCATGCCACACAACGGATCCTCAATGCCTTACATATCCTCTACCTCTTTGGGACATTCATTATTCTAACATATCTCATCCAAGTCACCTGGGAACCCCGATAAACTCAAACCAAAACTCAACTCTGCATCCCTATGCCAACTCTGCGGTTGACGCTGATAAACCTGGCCCTCACAGTAACCAGCATGGTGCTTCTGTGCCGAGTGAAATCCATCTGGCCAGATTTGCGGCTCCTTCCAAAATCCTCCTTGCCCCCCATCGCAAATATTGGGCCCCAGCTTCACCACTTACAATTTTCAAGCACCAACTCAAGCTCGAGATTCTGATCTAGATTTCAACACAATTCATCTTCTTAGAATGTCACTCCTCTCAATGCAAGCTCACCTGCTCACGGTTCATAGTCATAAAATGCCACTCTGCAACAAAGTCCAAGATTAGAATCGGGGTATCGTCTTTGACTTCGATTTCCTACTGGACACAACGAGCAGTCGCCATCTTTTTGGGTTAGCCGTGTGCTTTTCGCGAATGCCCTCATCTGGCGTCTTCTTTTGGGTTCATTCCCACGCATCCCCTGCGCCCCATTACCTGGAGGCTGGAGCTCAGTGGGTCCGAATATGACCACCACTGATCTCTACACACCCGAATAAATATGCGGCTGCCTCCAGTTACTCATAACTGTGTGACAAAGCAGGAGAACAAGACCATGGTTCAATAAGAGTATAGTTTCAACAAGTGTACACCTGTGACGAAACTTGCACTCAATCTTGACAAGTTGGATTGAGTGCTGTTCACCATGAGCGGCCCCGCGCCGCCAGGAGCGACCGAAGGTCGGCAACGAACAGTGTGGGTTCTATTTTCATGTTGCCGTCTAATTTTTAATTTTGATTTTTATCCATCACCTTTACCTAGATTTATTATTCTGTGAATAGCATCGATACTTTGCCACACAATACATATTTTTTTAGGAGTGGTTCTAGGCAAAGATTTTGTGTGATGAGGCCAAGGACTTTGACTCGGTTGCTAGTTGGCCAATTGCTTTATCTCATGGTGAATTTATTTGAAGAGATGATATTCAGGACGATGACCACATAATACTGCGGACCATGCCCCGTCACTGGATTCGTTCGATGCCTACACGTTATGTTTGACTTGCCAAATTTCCTGGGCTGCTCAGATTGCACCGTAGACAGACAGTATTAGTCTCGAGTTAATGTTGGTACTCTAACATCGGAAAATCAATGAGTGTCTTATGTCTGGACGACAAGAAGGTCAAAACGAGCCAGGTGATGTTGGCACACATATATGGTGGTGCTCCATGGTGGTCTCTGCCTCGAATAGGGCTCTGTTTATAAACAGCCGTTTATGAACATGTTTATAAACACTGGCTGGAGGTACCCTGAAATGCAGTGTTTCAGCCAAGTTTCGGAAATTTTCGATGCCCCGGTTTCTGATGGGCTTCGAGCGGCCAAAACCTTATTTGAGCCTTGAATTTGAACGAGATAACTGCGCAAGGAAACCACAAAAACTGGGTTTATAAAACACCTGTTTATAAACATGTTTGAAAACCAGCATTGAAAAACAGAGCCCTAGCGGCCCGCGCAGCGGGCTACATCAGTTATTCCCGCTATGTATATAGTGGGTTTTTGGGGGGCGCTCAAAAAGGCATTCGTTCGCGTTTCATACGCTTCCTTTTTTGGACGATTTCGCTCAATATGGCAGGTTCGGCACGCGTCGGCACAACTCCATCATCCCTTGATTGTCACTTCTTCCCCTTTACGTCGCTGCCAAGTGATTCGCAGCGTCGAGCCCCTCACTCCAGTGCGTCCTTCGTCTCTCCTGCCTTTACCAGCTTCACCATCCTCACGAGTACTACACTATGTCTGTCTACATCAATGGTTTCCTCGCCCTGACCTCCTCGTACTCTGGCTCTCAGCATACTGTGATATCCTCTGCTTTTGCTGCCTCTCTCTCTGCTGTCTCTGGAACCCTCTTCATCGTCGCAGTCGACGCCGGCATCCATGGAATGCGATCTATGAACTTGATGTGCGAAATCTCGCCCGACGCTCCCACTTCTATAGTTCTCGGCTTCGATTGGGCCGCCTACCTGCGCTTCAGTCTTTCTTGCAGCGGACTCCGACTTGACTCCTCATTCAATCCATGGTTGTTTATCTCTGACCCATCCCATCCTCTCTCCTGTTTGTTTAGTCTTGTTCCTCCCTGCACCGTATACTAACGTCGTCCAGCGTCATCATCTCCACGATCCGGCACTCTCGGCCGCATCCGGACCGCCCCTGCTGTTGGCATTGTAACATCCTCGTCTGGTTCAAATGTGACGTCTGCTATTCTGCGTGAGTCTGTTTACTGTTCATCTCATCCTTTCGTTGATTTTTCCCGTGCCTTTCCTTTCGCCGACTTGGCAGGCTCGCCCTTGGTCTCGGGACCATCGATGGGTCCCGCTCCATTCTGTAAGTCTATATCTTCCTTCTTTACTGGCTTCATTTGCTGATTACGCCATTCACCCCCCTCTTGTCTACGAAATTTGAACTTTGAATCTACGAATTTAAAACAATTATAAATGGCATTGCCGCTCCTGCGGGAATTGATCGTTCAGGTCATTCTGGCCTCGGTGTTATGTCTGATGACAACACTTTGTCTCGTTTAAACTCCTCAGTCTCTTCCTCTGTAGATACCCATTCCTCTGTATATGGAGCAGTTCAATTTGATTCTGATTTGCCCAAAGATTTTATACCCTTTTCATCTACTAATCCTGGTCATCTTCCTCGAGAAACCTCTGCACAAACTCAACCATCTCCGTCGGATTCATCCAACCGCATCCGAATCACGCCTGCTCCGCCTCGACAGCGCAAACTCGGTGCCAGCTCATCCACTCCAAAGTATTCTCCCTCTCGTGCGGCCGATGCACAGACTTTGCTAGTTGAATACCTGACATCTCCTAATCCAACCTGTAATATATTTACCGCAGAACGGGACGTTCTGGAACGACTTGTCAAGTTGCATCACCTTCACTATGACGTGAATATGTCCTTGGCCACCATGCGATATTCCCTCCTGACACACATTATATCAGGTTCTTGTGTTTCTGTCTGCCTCTCTGCACATACGAAAGCCCGAGAACGCTGTGAGTGTAGCCTGTTCATGTCGGAATTTGGAACCCAAAAAGACCTGTCGTTCGCTGCCCTCAGTATTTTGTTGTCTGCTTCTGAGTCGACTCTTCCTGACAGTCATGTGGAGCAACTTGGTCTGTGTCTGGGCGCCCCTCACTCGGTCGCACTGTCGCGTGTCGATTGTTACTCTTTCTTGGGATCTAAGCGTCGCGAAATCACTGCTGCCCATTCTTCGCAAAATCCGGCTACAAGTACCTTTCATGACATGGAAAACCTTCCAAGAGGCACCTCAGGCTACCTCAAACCAGACCTCACTAGGGTATTCATGAGCATTTGAATGTGGGGCCTAGTGAGGTCCCCCAAGGTGGTTCCATTCCACATGCGTGGGTGCACCCACCTACCATGGGTGCATCCACATGTGGGCGTATCCACCAGTCACGTCACACCAGTGTGGATGCACCCACACCTCCCTCTGACCAGCTCGTTTTTGCGTTTTTAGCACCTCCACGGGGCCCTTTTCCTGGCCCACCTTTAGTACATTGTATCCTAGGTATCCTAGTGTATATACCATGCCGAATAGACAATTTTAGGGCTTGCATTGACCCTTTTCCAACCTTCTGCCAACCCACTGGATGCCTGCTGCCTCACCATTGGGCTTGCGTACATCTCTGCACATGCATACTGCTCTGTGCCCCACTGTGTGGCTTGGGCGTCCCCCTCCGTTCATCCGCCTGGCTAGCTTGCGCGGCTCCGGCGTCCCCCTCCGTTCATCCGCCTGGCTGGCTTGCGCGGCTCCGGCGTCCTCCTCCATTCATCCGCCTGGCTGGCTTGCGCGGCTCCGGCGTCCCCCTCCGTTCATCCGCCTGGCTGGCTTGCACGGCTCCGGCGTCCCCCGCCGTTCATCCGCCTGGCTGGCTTGCGCGGCTCCGGCGTCCCCCGCCGTTCATCCGCCTGGCTGGCTTGCGTGGCTCCGGCGTCCCCCTCCATTCATCTGCCTGGCTTGCGCGGCTCTGGCTTCCTCCTCCGTTCATCCGCCTTCCCTCACAAACAGACTCTCATAGCATATACTTCATCACTGGCGGGGGTGGGCCTAATGGACATGTCCGTTCACAAGGCCAAGGGGGTCTGTGGATATATCCACACTGTGCGTGTGGATATATCCACATGCACTGTGGACGTACCCACCATAGGGTTACATCCACAAGTGGACGTACCCACCATAATGGATACACCCACAAGTGGACGTACCCACCATAATGGATACACCCACAAGTGGACGCATCCACACCATGGATACGACCACATGTGGATGCATCCACCCTCTTGTATTTTATGTGGGTGCATCCACTTCCTCCGTGGATGCATCCACCTCCTTGTGGATTTTCCTGTGGATACGTCCACAGTAGGTGGATGCATCCACCTGTATCTCAGACAATGGTGTGGATGCATCCACACCATTGTTTGGTTCCAGGTGGGTACACCCACATCTCCTTGGTTATACCCACATTTTTGTTTGGTTCACCTCTGGGTATAACCAGAGGCCCACTGTTTTTGTTTACTTCACTTATACTTCTATTTCTTCAAAGGCTCTTTTTTTTTCATTGCTATACCTACCCCAGGATAAGTCTTTTTTACTTGTATTTTTTCTCGAGTCTCATTTTTCAATGCCAAATCGAACCTACTCAAACCTACTTACCATATTGGGACCGTAGCGGTTGTTGTCGTTTGTTTGCACCCAAGCGCGACTTGGCGAAAAACAATACAACATGCATTTCAAAAGTAACTATCAGCCAAGAGTATCCGAAACACTATTTCCCTTCAATAATGCAATTCCTCCTCCACCCGACTTCAACTCGGTGTCTCTAATCGCAAGGACGAAACCCAAGTCCGTTCGGCCGACGATCTCCGAAGGCCGCCGTTTTCGTGTCAAGTCGAGTTTTTTCAGAAATTTCAAACAATTCGAGCGCCATGTAAAACAATAAGCAAAGAAAAATGGCATATGGTACAAGTACATAGAGCTCAGCTACAAAAAACTATCGAGAGAGAGCAATGCTGGCACGCAACACCAAGCACAATCCCGACTGGCCGTCGTCAAAACGCGGTGTCACCCCTGGCGGCAACGCCTTCCAGCTTCCGCCGTCGTCGCTGGCCGTCCAGAAGAGCGTATGCTTGTCTATGTACGTCGGCGGCCCATCGACCTGGTCGAAAGCCTTCACGATGAACGTGTCCGACATCACCCCCTTGTTGGTGTAGCGGCATTTCAAGCCCAGGGTTTTCGAAGGGGCAGCTGGCAGCTTGGAGGTGGACGCGACGGGGGTGGAGGCTGCGGTCCTACCCTTGCGGCGCTTTGCGGGTGGCAGAGGCGCATTGGAAGCGCGGCGCTTATTGCCGCGTTTACCCTGCGCACTGTCGGACTTCTCCGCGCTGTCGTCGTCTTCATCCTCGTCGTCGCCGTTGCCGTCGGCGCGCACGTCGTCATCGGCGTCGTCGGCGTCGTCGTCGTCGTCGTCGTCGTCGCTGGCAGCTTGTTTCGCCTTACGTTTGCCGGCCTTCCCCTTCAAACCCTTGAGAAGGTTCTTGGAAGCCTTCGCGGTCAGCAACGTTGTACCGTCAGCGCACGTTACGAGTGCGACATCGGTGGCGTCGGCGTCCTCGAGCTCCATCTCGTCTGCGGGGGAAGGAGAATTAGTTGCGCCTTGGTAAAAATGAGACAGTCACGCACCCTCCGTCCACGACACGACTTGAACCCCGGTTCCATCGTCCTCGCCGCCTCCATACCTCTCCTCCATGTTCTTCCCCATAACTTCTAGCGCTTTAGTAGCTTCTTTCCCAGTGACAGTGTTCAGCGCAAATCCCGCCGAAGGGAACGTCGTCTTGAGTTCCGTCGGCCAGTTCTCGATTCGGAGCTTCTTCTTGACGGCGAAGTCTGCCCATTTCCAGGCCATCTTCTTGACGTCCGAGGTGTCCTCCCCGCGTGCGCGCAAGGCGACAACTGAAAACTAATTAGGCGGGGAAGAAGACTGGTGGTATAGTGAAGTCGACGCACGAATTTGGTTGAGGAACATTAGAGACAGTTCTCGACGTCGTGCGTCACGTTTGTTCTTGTCGGTAGCTTTTTTGCCGAAGGCAATGGCGATGGGTGGTGCTGATGTCGCAGCGCTCTCATTCGCCTCTGCCTCACGCTTGGCCATATAGACCATTCTAGTTAGGATGTTAGTCGATTCACAGGCCGGGTTAATTGCGGAAACACGAACTGAAACATGGCCTTGATGTCCTGCAGCTTGACCTTGAGCGAGGGTTCGTACGTCTCTTGAACGGCGAAGAAACCGGGCGAGCCTCCCCAAACAAGGGCCAAGTCGGCGAAAGGGTCGACTGCGAACCCGAAAATGTCGATGTCGGAAGTTTGGTACGTGATGGTGCTCTGCAACAAACTCGATTAGAAACCCGTTTAACAGAATGAGAAACTACACTCGCCTGATGGACGAAAGGCTGGATCGCTCTGTCTAAAAGACCCGCGCCATGCCCGCTTGCCTTTCTAGCGTCCGCCACCACCGTGGTTTTCTCCTGGTACCACTCCATTACTGGCTCGAGGCACTTTCGTCGAGCTTCACGGTCGGTTTGCTCATCTTCCGGCAGCGCCGAGAAGAGTTCTTGGTACGCTGCATGCATTTGCTTCTTGAATTCTGCGGCTGACACTGTAACTATATAAGCACGAGGCGAAAACAAAATAAGGAGACACGCACTATCCGAGGGCTTGGGATTTTCGGTGCGATACTTCACTTGAAAGGCGTTCCAGGGGTTGGGGTGCCGCATCGTTGTTTTGTGATCACCAACCGCCTTGAAGATGCTTGAAACGCGCTTGCCCGACCGCCGCGCCACCGTTTCCACGACGGCATGATAGTTGCGGCGGGCAGCCAGTACCTCTTTGAGATCCTCCTTGGAGAGCGGCCCCGGCGTAAGCTCCCACGGCGTGGTGTCGTCGTCGTCGTCATCATCGTCGTCTCGGTCCTCGGTGTCGTCTTGACCCGCGGCAGAGCCGGAGCCCCCCCCATCGGCGGTCGGGGTCGGAGGCGCCTGTCGACTGTGCTGTTGAGGGGGCGACGCCTTCTGCTTTCCCTTGTCCTTCTTCGAAGACTGACCCCCGATTTCCTGGATCATCGCGGCGAGATCCTCGGCGTCTTGCTCCTCGTAGTGAGCGACACGCTGCCCCCATGGTAGCTGATCGGCAATGCGATTGTGGTCTTCGACCTTCTTTCGCTCCTCGGCTTCGGTTTCACTGAAGTTGGAACAGTCGTCGCCGTCGCCGTCGCCGTCGTTGTCGCCGTCGTTGTCGTAGAGGCGAGTCCCTGTCGGCAACCCCGGATTGGCACCAAAGATGGATCTGGTCTGCCGCACACGCCTCGGGGCACCGGATTGGTTTCCGGGTGGGCTGCTCTGGTGCAGGATCCCGCCAATCGCCGCTCGCGCGGGAGAGCTTGCACCGGCAGGGCGGGCGGCGGGGCGGGTCGTAAGCCAGTTCTCGAGCTGCGCGATTTTCTCTTGGGTGGCGGGGTAGTTGCGAAGCAGGCTCCCCGCTGCGTCGACGCGTGGGCGACCGAGACGCTAAAACAACAGAAAGTGGCATGAGACAAGACCTACAAACTGATGCATATGGAGCATACCTCGATTTCCGTACTCTTCTTGCCTGACTTGTGCGTCCCCGCGGCGGCGGCAGCTGCGTCTCTGTTGCCAACCTTGCGCGTCTCGTTCTGAAATAAGAACACGTCAGTAAGGGAATGGGGTGCAAGGAAGGCGACTGATACGCACATCGCCCAACACCTCGCGCGTCTCCTGCCCAGCGTCGGGCGCCTCGTCTGTCTTGCGCGTCTCATTCTGAAATGCAAACACGTCAGCAAGGGAATGGGGTGCGGAGAGGGGGTAACACTCACGTCGCCCAACATCTCTCCTCGCGCGTCTTCTGCCCGGCGTCGGGAGGCGCGTCTGTCTTGCGCGTCTCGTTCTGAAACAAAAACACGTCAGCAAGGGAATGGGGTGCGGAGAGGCGGGTAACACTCACGTCGCCCAACACTCCTCGCGCGTCTCCTGCCCGGCGTCGGGAGGCGCGTCTGTCTTGCGCGTCTCGTTCTGAAACAAAAACACGTCAGCAAGGGAATGGGGGCGGAGAAGCGGGTGACACTCACGTCGCCCAACATCTCCTCCTCGCGCGTCTCCTGCCCAGCGTCGGGCGCCTGTCTGTCTTGCGTGTCTCGTTCTGAAAAGGAAACACGTCAGTAATGGAATGGGGGGCGGAGAAGCGGGTGACACTCACGTCGCCCAACATCTCCTCCTCGCGCGTCTCCTGCCCAGCGTCGGGCGCCTCGTCTGTCTTGCGTGTCTCGTTCTGAAAAGGAAACACGTCAGTAATGGAATGGGATGGGGGGATGCTGGCGCTACGCACATCAGGCAACTCCTCCTCATCCTCCTCCTCGTTCTCGTTCTCTGGCTGCGTCTCCACCTGGAAAAGAAAGCGATTAAGGCACAGAAGAGAAGAGCGTATTCAGGCGTTACCTGTTCCTGTTTTTTTGGCAATCGGCTCTTCCTGGTCTTATTCAATTCCACGCGCTGTGAACATTTGTGAGCGGATAAACGCGACGGCGGACTAGCAGAGTAGCGACTGACGCGAGGTATTTCGTCCGCGTCGGCTTCTGTCTTCTTCTTTGAGCGCGTTTGAGGTCGGTTGGCCTCTTGGGGCTTGGTTTTTGTTGGTGCATTCTTCGCCTTGCTAGGGAGGGCAGGCTTCTCAGGGGCGCTGGTCGCGGCATGACGTGTAGAGCGACGCAATTCAGCCATGGCGGGTAGGTAGGAAGGTAGAGTCGAAAAAAAATGTGCCGCCGCCCGACAAACGATAGTGTAGCTTGGAGGACTGTCAGCAGGTGGTGAAACGCGTTGTTCTTCAATTACCTTAAGTGGATATACACGCATGTGGACCTGTGCGAGTGGATTAGCTGGTGAAGCGCCTACTGTCTAGAAATTGCTTACCCGAAGCGGACAACACAAACGACGCCAGCCGCAGACACCGACACCGCTACCCGAACCTATGCCACCCCATTGTTCTGCCGTTTAAAAGACCCCCTCCCGTCCCCACTGTACTGCAGCATTTCCCCTCTCCCTATCCCCACTTTTCCTACACGTCCTGTGATCTCCGAAGTGTTGCATGGTGGCACTCAGCCACCTCGCGCCCTCCGCCGCCTCGAACGATGAGCGACCCTCCGGGAAGTAGTCATCTTCGTCCTCGTCAATAACTCGTTTCTCACAATCGCCACCAGAAAAACATACCGTAAACCATAGTGCGCCCGCCGCCGCCCATTGTTTCCTCTCCAACGTTGAGCGAGTCGCGAGTCGCGCGACTGATTTCTCAGTGTGTTGTCACAACTCTCTCTATCCTCGTCAATTCCTCCTGTCTCAGAATGGACAACAAAACACCTACGCGGGCTTCACCCAACCCATAGAGCGCCCGCCCCCGCCCCCGCCCAGTATATTCTCTCCACCGTTGAGCGACGCGCGACTCGCGCGACTGATTTCCCGGTACGTTGCTGCAATACTCGTCATTTTCTCCTTTCTCACAATCGACAGCAGAAAAACCTACCGTGGCTTCACGACACCCATAGAGCGACCCACGCCTAGGACTTTCCCCCCAACCGTTGAGCGAGTCGCGCGCGACTGAATTCCCGGTACGTTGCCGCACTTCCCGTGTCTTCACATCCGCTCACCCTCCCTTGTCGCCTAGCTCCCGTTTTATTCCACTATACGGTACGTGTATCCCCTTCCCATCCCGTGTGTGTTCCTCTGATCCATTTCCTAGTCGCTCTCTCCGTCGGCCGCTGCCTTTGGTGACGCCCGTTGCCACCTCATCCCCCTTCCCTCTTCTACTCTCGCCTTTACTTTTACTGTATTACTTAGCTGTACTAGGAACATGTATTCATATGTAGTCGCGCGCGCCCCCGCCCGCCCGCCCGCCCGCCACCCGACCATCAAGACGCACGATGGACATGCGACATGGTGGTCGGGAGCAAGGAGCGAAGGGTTTCAAACTCCGCCGACGGGACGGAGTTACCGATCACGTCTCGGATAACGGTGCGGTATCCGAGAGCCGCGCGGCAAGTCACCGATGTGACATGCACCGCCACCTTTCTGATTTTGCTCCCGCCCACCATGTCCCGCCGGTAAGTCGTGTCCCGCCCGTTACCGTAGTCAGTAGTAGTAGCACCAATGAAATGAAATGTCGCCAGCGATGCCCTGGCATCGCTGGCTACCTTGTTACTGCGAAAAAGCGCGACGCTGGCACACAAAGTGCCCAGAAATGTCGTCAAAAGTACATACGACCTACGCTACCTACGCTACATGTCGGGATTCATGCGCGAGCACGACACTGATGGCGTCTCTTACAGCGTTCAGGACTTCATTGACGACCGCGCCTTCGAAACCGACAACGAGGAAGACGATGCGCCCGACGACGACGATGAATCCAGCGAGGCGCAGCTCCGCCGCCTCGACGAACAGGATTTCGACATGCCCGCTATTCTCGATGGGCACGATGAGCGCCTGCGCGCGGACCCGGAGGAGCCCTATCGCATTCCCGAGCACTTGGTGCAACTCTCGGGTGCCGAAACGCCGGCGCGCGGGGAGGACGACTACCAGTCCGACATAAAAATGTACTCGCGTCCCACAAGTCCCGCCCCTTCCTGGACGCCGCAGCCAATGTCGCGCGCTGCAACCCCGGCATACGTGCCCGCGACCCCCTCCGCCGCGCAGCCCGCGATCCTTCCCGATCCCGTCACCGCCCCGTCTCAGCTCCGCCAACACACGCCGCTCTTTCTCCCCGGGTCCCGCAGCGTAACTCCTTTCGCATACCACGGCCCACCTTTGTCGCGGGACTCGACACCCTACCCGCCATTCGCTTCGTCGCAGGTCGGTGATGCATCTACATACCCGATAACATAACTAACTTGCTCTTCAGACTCTCTTTCTGCCCCACTCCCGGGGCCCCACCCCATTCATGGACGACTCGACCTCCTACCCGCCATCGTCGTCGTCGCGCCCTATGGCGGTATGTGCTTCACTTTCACTCACATATGACTTAACTTACTTATGATCTACAAGCCTCGCTCCCCTTCGCCCGCGCCCGACTCCCCGCCTCCCAAACGAAGACGCGTAGATTCACCTCCCGGGAGCCCCGCTGCCGCCACCAGCAGCACCAAACGCGCAGTTCTACAATTTTTCGACACCGCGGCGGGTGACTCGGACGAGGATATCCCAGAAGAGGATGAAGACGACGAAGAGACCTTATCCGACGCCGGTGAGTCGCGCATACCTCGCCTAGATTCCTACTCAGGAATCAGTGTAACAGGCTTCATCGACGACGATGTGCCCGAGGACGGCCTGCCCAACGCTCGTCCCATTTTCGACGATGATAGCGACGACGACCTCCATGAGGCTAGCGACGAGAAGATTCAGCAGCTCGTCGCCCGCTATGAAAAGGAAGCGGGGAAATATGCACGCGACGCCAAGCGAGAGCGCGGGCACAGAAGCTCGGGCGAGACGGTCGAGCCCGACGAGATAGTCGCATATATCACCGGTGTCGTAGAATCCGGAGAAAATGCGACTGTCCTGGTCGGCGACTGGATTCGGCTCACCAGGGCTCCAAATCGCGGCGCGTTGGCGTACGTGGTCACTCCTCAACGTGTGCTCGTCGCTACGGCGCCGCAGGGCCCGGACCACGACGGGGACAAACCGGCGGTGAACCTGGATGACGAACAGGACAAACGCCTTTTCGCCGACCCGGACCTTGCCATGGACAAACGTCTTCTCGTTGGCCCGGCGTCGGTGGAAAAACCCGTTCTTCTCGCCACCCCGCCAGTGGACCCGCAGCACGACCCTCTTGTCTCCACAGCGCCGGTCGACCCGGACAACGATGCGGACAACATTGCGATGCCTCCCCCTGGCAAACTGCGTACCGACGTCTGCACCAAGATTTCCTTCTCCCAACCCCTCATGCGCAAGGATCACCCCATCCTGCACCCAACGCGCGACGAACTCGCCCCGTTTCAAAGAACCAGCCTGCACTACCTGCAGGGCGCCAGGTTCTGGGGCGATACCGGTTTCGGTCTCATGGAGGGTGACCGTGTCGTCTGTCCTGCGGGCAAACGGCGAGGAATGCAGGGGTGGATCGGGCGCATCGTCAAGAAAATCGTCGGCGGCACCTTCCGCTATTGGGTCAAGCTGACGCAATACTTCGGCACCATCCCCGACACCCAGAAGACTCCCGGGGAGATGTTTGCATTAACAACTGTAGCACGCCATATTTTGGACCCAGGCCCTACCGTACACCTCCTTGATCGGGTACAGGTCAAATACGGGCGGAGCTGGTTCATCGACAAGATTGGGCGCGTCGTCGAAATCTCGGGCCCGACGCTCACCGTAGAGCTGCCTGAGGATACTGTCGGAAACGTGGATCCCGGGCATTTCCAGCAAAACACGTTGACGGGTGGCTGGCGCTTCAACATCCCCACTTCCGATACTGTCCGCCACTTTCTGCCCGGGGATTTGATTCGCGTGGTCTACGGGGATTTGTCTGGTCGCAGGGGTTTCATCGTTCACATTCACCCCGGCGGCGTACTCGAGATATTCGATGATCACGAACGGCCAGGCCAAGAACACGTCGTGAGTTGTTTCTCTTTTCCTTGTTCTTCAAGTCACCAACTAATACCGCGTTCCAAGTTCCTAGTTCGGCAATCGGACGTCGAATTTGTTATCCTCGAGGATAACGCTGCGTTTTCAGATTATTCGACGTATCAGTACACCACCCGGAGCGAAATCAATCCCCCGACTCATCCACTCGCCGAATCCGAACCAGTCAATCTTGAGAAAATTCAGTCAAGGCTTCGAGTCGCAAGTGGGCGTCTTGCCGAGTATCTCGCTAAGGTAAAGGGCGACGAGGTAAAGGGCGATGAACGTGAACGGGCAAATCTGAAGAGATATCGCGAGGACCTCGTCACATATATCGAGAAGCTCACTCATCCACTGACGATCAAGGGGATCCAGGAGCGCGACCGCGAAGCCGATGCCCGCGCACGCCGGTTGATGAACACCGGCAAACGATACGAAGGAAGGGAGGTGGAGGTCATCGGGAAACACCCCGACAAAGGAACATGGGGCACGGTAGTCGGGGATCACGACAGCGAAGCCCGGGCACAACGTATGAAGGCTTGGACGTCTGCAAATCCGGACAAGGACGTCTATGGGCGCCGCTGGTGGGACTCGCGGGGAATCCTGGTTTCCATCCGCACGCATACAGGTTCGATGATTCAAGACATACCCGTCGAAAATCTGGTGATGCGCCGCCACGACTTGAGCCGGTACGTCGTTGTATTGGTTTTGTTCTTTTCTAACTAACCGCTGTCTAGAAAACCGGTTCCTTTAACTCGTGCTTATCACCTCCCATCTGCGCCGAGCACAAGTCCGGTTCTGGCCGTCCCGCGCCCTCGCGCGTTTACACCGCCGCCACTTTCCAGTACACCGTCGCCACGTCCTCGCACGCCTTCTCCACCTCCCACTAACGAACCGTTGTGGCCTGCCGCAGAACAGAAGCTGGCAGGCAAGTTCCTCCTCCCACAGCACGACCAGATACTCACACTGATTTTAGGTGAAGACACGGGTGAATGGATGTGCATCCCCGCCTTGAAGGGCAAGCGCGTGGATGTCGTGCTCGAGGGTGTGGATAGCGTTGCGCTCCAGACCCATCGCATTTTCAAAACGAGCGCTAAGATCCGAGCCCTCGAAGGGAAAGCTGGCTACCTCCTGCTCGCAGACGCCATTGACCCCAAAAGCCTCGACAAGAAAAAGGTACAAGTCTTTGGTTTCAGTGTCCCGCACGGTATCGGGCCGATGTGTATCAAGCCCCGGCGGTTCGACGACGACGGGGCGACGAGGATCGACGCCTTCAAAGAGCGCGTCGTCATTGTTGGGCCGGACATCCTCGGGGATATTGTCGCGAAGGGGTGCTACGCGCAGACCCGGCCACACGTAGAGCACACCCACGGCAGCGGCATCGTAGAGGTGGAATTGGAGAGCGGGGGTTTAAAATTCTATCATTACTCTAGTCTGTGCATGGCGCGCAACATTCACATCGACACGACCGACAACGCTTTTCCCTGTACGACTTTCTATCATGATCACACTGTGTAGATAACTTGTAAATAATTTGTACTAGCGCACACCGCGCGTAATTAGACTTACCGACTAACTATATAGTAAATAGATTGGCGCACTGGAGCGCATATTTTTTTTAAAAAAATAGCCCTAGTGGGCGGGGACCTGTATTCAGACTATTAGGACAGTAACCGGAAACGTCCCATTTGCACAGTGGTTGTGCTGCCGGTTAATGTGTCACTTCTTGGGACTCTTGTCCCGGTGTTGGCCGGTTCGAATCCGGCATGGGACTGTTTTTTTGTATCTCTCCATCTCTTCAATGAGAGAAGCGATAAGATTAGATGTATGGTCGGACCGGCCCCCGAGACTTGCGCAACATCACTGTTGTTGTTTGTTCCGGGCGCCTATTTTGCTCTTGATCTGTAACCACCACCACCTCAAGGTCGAATATAGTAATATTCCTGGTGGTGGGTGGCTGGGCGTCGCAGGGCTGCGCAAGACGATGTGCGTGCGCTCTCTGCTCGGCGCGGCGTTTTTTTTGAGTGGGTGGCGAGTCGCTGGGCCGCGCAAGACGCCGTGCGCGTGGGTGCCAGCGCAATGCGCACGCGCCACTCTAGTAGGCGTGTCCGACCCTGGAACTGCCCAACGAGTGCCGTGCCATTGCTTTACTGTACTTTACTTACCGTACTTTACTTACTTACAACGACCTACGTTCGTCAAAGACAATTTTACCATACGATACCTTCAGTGACCTCCGATACCAAAAATGTATTGATACAAAGAAATGGGCGGGGTGGAACAAAGGCAGGGCCCACAATGAATTACGGAATGGAGATACCGCCGGGCGGGAGAACCAAAGAATGCCAAAAGAAGGCGGTGAGTGGCAAGGTCGTGTCATCTAATCTAATAACTTACCAGACGACGGCCTGCAGACGTAGATTATGCGTTGGACCCAGAAGGACGTTGCCGAGGCGAAGAACTCAAGCCCTCTGCGCGCTGGACCTCGAGGCCCGCCTCTAGTCGAAGTGCGCCGACCAACGCTGTTGTCGAAAAGCAGCCCAGCGAAACCGCAAGCCATCGTTTATTACGCCAACGGCCAAACCCTCACCCAGCGCCTGCAGCGACCACCACTGGGCCAGGTGGGGTGGCGGGATCCACTGCGCGCGGACGGGCCATCGACACCCGCACGCGATCCCCAATACCCTCAGATCAGCATCCCCACCGACGACATAGTCGGCGGGGACCTTTTGTCTTCTCAGCACACCCCCGTTCCCCCCGCCAGTGTCAAGAAAACGAATCAGTGGCATCGATGGACGCACAAAGTCATCCCGAAGCTGGTACCCAACTTCATCGAATTGATGCACGAAACGAAGTCGCTCCGTAACACCTCGGGACTCGTTCTCGAAGACAGCCCGCCTTGCGCCTGCAACAAGCGCACCCTCTACATAGCTATCGTCCGCATGAATGGTAAGTGGATGAATGCCTAACTTGCAGTTTCTTTTATTGACGCGCCACCAGTTATCGACCATAAACGCCTGTCGGTGTGCGCCTGCTCTCCCGCGCCAACTTTGCTTCTGAAAGCCGGGCTTTTCCCGTGCTCCCCGCTGTACCCCAGCCTTGCAGTGGACCTCAACGTCCTGGACTTCGCAATGCGACTCTTTGTGAACATGCCGCCCAATAATACGGCCTTTTGCAATACCATGGAGGCGTTTCTTTCCAGTCGTGGATACAAGTTGGCTACGAAGGTATGTTACTTAACGTTGACCGCTGCTCGACCCATCGATACTGATATATTGACCAGGATACACTCCGCGTGCGCTTCGGTAACGCACTGGAGTGGTATACGAGCCTCCAACACGCGACAAGAGCGAAGATCGACGCCGCCCTTGATGTAGTGCGCACCATGATCCTCGACGGTGTCGACGAACCATCTGCGGAGGATGTACCCCCTTCCCGTGCATCCACACCGACTCCTTCCACCGCGTCGACGCCGCCGGCCACTCCGCCGCCCTCGACACCTACCGGTCGGCGGCCAATCCCCCCAAACACCTCCCGTCCCAAGAAGCGCCGAAGAGCAGCTACTGCTGGCGACAGCGACGTACCTGTCGCTAACCCCTTCCCAGAGCCTCCCCCCCGAACGCGGCCCAGCGACTATCTCATCAGCCGCTGTCCCGCGTGCTTTGGCGGGCTCAAACATGACCCCACTCACCCCGTCGATATCCACGTCTGTGCAGACGCGTGCTTCACGCAGAAGCGAAGGCGCAAGGGCGCCCGCGATCCCCCTCGGAAGCACCCCCACTCAGTGTTCGTGCCGGAGCCAACAGCTGAGCAGATGGGCGCCCACGTTGAGGAAGTGAGACCGCCAAAGGCGCGCTCAAAGCCAACAAAGCGGGGTCGCTCCGACGACGACGACGACGACGACTACGAACACGTCGCCATCCGCGTCCCTCGCTCCGTCTTGAACGACTGCGAGTCTTCCTTCAAAGCCGCTGATGAAAAACGCGAGAAGGCCAGCACCAAATTCTTCGACGACACCGGAATCATGGGCCTGCTATGTCGACACGACCGGGTCCTGTGGCTCGTCAATATGCGCACTGCCGGGGAGAAACAGTACTATGTACTGGTGCTTCTGGAGACGTTGTTCCAACATCTACCCGCAGACATTCGGGTTGGCGTTCTATACGATATCGCATGTCAATTACATCGATCATGCGTCAAGTTTGGATTCCTCGACCGATACATGGACCGCATTCTCTTTGCGGTCTCCGTCTTCCACGCGTTCGGTCACCGATGGCCGTGTCAACTCATCTACCACCCCCTCAAGTGCTGCGGCTTTGGCCACACAAACGGTGAAGGATGCGAACGCTTTTGGCATTCCATTAGCTCCCTAATCGCATACCTCCGAGTCACTGGGGTGAGTTGTCGCTCATCTGACTGAGGGAACCTAACTGATAAAGTCTGTAGTACCATCTTCGCCTTTATACGATCGACAGTCAAATCGAGCACGCGGACAAGATGAGCCTTGGACGTTTAGCGTCCTGGATCCTCCGGCGGACAGCCCACTGCGAAGGCAAATTGCGAGAGGCGGTCGCGGAGCTGCAGGCATGTGGGATTCCCGAGGCCGTGCTACGAGAAGAGTGGGCGAAACAGGTGACAACTCAAACGAAACCGTTGGCACGTACGTTTGGCACGCTCAGCATACGAAGGGTTTCGACTAACTATTCACTAGGGCGATCCAAGACTGAGGGGTTAGCCGCTATCGAACGGATCCTCGAATCGCGCAGCAAGTCCGACCAGCTCTTCACACGGGTGACGAACTTGGAGGAGGCGCTCCAGGACCCGACGAACTCGGCAAGCGTGCGCTTATACGCCGAGATGAACCTCGAAGATAGTCGACAAGCATGGCAGAAGGAGAAGGAGAAGACCGCACGCCTCGAGCGCCAGCTGGGGGTTAACGATACCACCGTACTGCGCAAGCTCGCACACGGCGAATACTACACGGCGAGGATGAATGCGAAGGCCTTGAAGGAGCGTTTGCGCTCCAAACTGCGGGACCGCAAGTTCGAGCTGGATCCCATTGAGCGCTCAGTGCGGCGTACGACGAGCGGTACGTCGGCAGTGCGCATAGTCGCGAAATGACTAACTGTTTCACTCAAGAGAATCAACGAAACGAGCACGCAAGCGCTGCGATAAAGCGACGTGAGCCCAGCATCAACAAACTGGTCGCCGCATACAACAAGCTATGCGAGAAGATACGCACCCTCATCGCCGCCAAGCAAGCCCCGAAGGGTGCCGTACCCCCCGTTCCTGTCCCCGCCAAGGGCATCTACCAGCTCGACGTCGACGACGTGATCTGGCAGGATTTGGGCTTGGATGATGAGGATTCGACCCCACCACTGTGGCTCAGCAACGACAACGTTCGCTCGGGCATCCGCGCGCTTTTAACGAAGGATCGATGTGAAGAAGAGGCCCCACGGTTGCTACGGGAGCGGGGGCACCTGCAAACATGGTTTTCCAGGGAGTGGAAGACCGTGCGTGAAGCGATTTCACTCAGTGAAGAAGGTACGCCGATGCCGTCTGTCTCTGTGAGACTGTACCTCCAACTGACAACCGCCCAAGCTCCAGTCCGGTATCAACTCGAGCTGAGACGCGAAGAGCTCTTGCAGCTTTGCGTCTTGTGGAGAAAATCGACAGGACGCCTCGCGGTCGACGACAGTTTGGTCGAGTGGGGACCAACGAAGGAAGAGCTTCTTGGTTGCGAGATCTCGAATGTCACGGCGTCTTGGGGTGATGGGGAGGAGCCGGAAGATTTGAGTTGGTCAGACGACGATGAGGAGGAGCCGGAGGACGCTGCGTTGCTTCAAATCTTAGCAGCAGTGGAACGGGCGGATAACCATAGAGGCGGCGACGAAGAGGGTGGTGAGGGCGATGCGCTGTGGGACTCCGGAGACGACGCGTTCTGACCTAGTTTAACTTTCAAACCTCCCGACGCTCGATATAGTAATTTTGCTCGTCCGCCAAGTACATACATATGTATACATACATACAGAGTACTTCACACAGGATTGCATGCTAGAATCAAAACCAATCAAACCGCGTAATGCCGCCGCTCCTGGATTGGTACGTGTGGCTTCGAGGTT
The DNA here is from genome assembly GCA_029289565.1 of Mycena galericulata. NCBI lineage: Eukaryota > Fungi > Basidiomycota > Agaricomycetes > Agaricales > Mycenaceae > Mycena > Mycena galericulata. The sequence goes on along the minus strand of JARKIA010000210.1, from coordinate 224,831 downwards.
GGGCACGCGCTAACAATGTCATTTTAGATTTCCTAATAAGTGAAGGTGGCCCGCGATCGCGTTGGGCATTGACTGTAATAGGAATGCGGGGCGAGGCCATTGTTCAAGGTGGAATCGCTGGGCCGCTTTAAAAGGGAGGCAAGCAGGTGTGTAGACTTACCATTCACCCAATATGTCGCACCAAACATCCCTCAGCCGCTACTTCACTGTGTCTTTCGGCAGCCGCGCCCCCCGCCAGCGAGTCGTGATGCCGGAGCCGCTCCCTGCGCAAACCCCTCTCACTCGCTTCATCTTCTACATCCCTGCGGCCCCGCGCTGGGACGTGAAACGGACCCCGATGCTGCCTCGCCCTCGCAAGCTCGAACAGAGCGTCTTGTCGCAGTACTTCCCCAACCCGTGGATGTACATCGGGGAGATCGGCACCACCAACCGCCTCGACAAACTCCGCCTTGGACTCCTCACAACCCGCCATGTACACCGAGGCTTGCCCGGGAACGATACCCGCCCTTTGCCATTCCCGGAGCTTGCAGACGACCCCCGAGTCCGAGCACATCAAATTCGTGAAAACACCAGAGCCGTTGTGCGGAGGGCCGCCTCTCGCGCCGCCGCGTTCACCAGGTTCTGGGGCGACGAAGTCCAGGGTAAGTTGGCGGCCCTCTTCTCCGCCGTCCTTAACTCACCGTTGTTCTAGAACAAGAGCACATGGACGCTTGTCGGGAGATCGACGGGTACCTCGAAAGGCACAACGAGAATGGTATGTTTCTCGCTTCATCTCTGGGGGTCTGTTTCCTGAACCCCTGCAGCTCTCATTGGTTTTCGTGCTACTCTGGGCCCGCGCGCCCTTGAGTACGGTGCGTTCTACACTTACGTTCCTGGCTACTGTGCTGACTCCATCCTCGGCCCTCGTCCCAGTCTCCACCCATGCCACCAGCGACGGGGATTTGACCTTGATTGTGAAGGCAACGGGACTTATCCTGCGTGCGTCCTCCTCATCTCCTTCTTCAAGCCCCTTACTGATAATGCTCTAGCTCAGGGGCCTGGCCTGCAGGGATACCTCGACGCCGTGGATGAGGACAACGAAGACGCATTCGACAACACCGCCGCCAGCGACTTGTCCGGCGACGACCTCCCCTTCGACTCATACCCTGATTATTCAACCGTCGGCACCACCATGGATACCCCCAGCAGTGTCGACAGCGTCCCCCCGCTCCTGGATGTCGAATCTAACGACGGCGAGGGCTTGGTGCTACAAGCGGGCGATCTGCCCTCGGTGGGGTCTGCGACACATTCGGAACATGGCGACTTCACCCTGGACATGAACTGGGTGTTCCGTGGTCGCAACCTTGGTCTTGTGATGGATGGAGAGCGCAGCGAGCACGACGAGCGTGCAGATCGTCAACAGCTCATCCAGCGCTGGTTACGCACCCTTGGGGCAGCCGGCGACGTCTAATCGTCTACTTTGTACACTTATATACTCTTGTACTCGTGGTTTCATTCCCTATATGATTTTCTTCCTTTGATTTACGAGACTTGCTGAAAAAACTCGACTTGACACGAAAACGGCGGCCTTCGGAGATCGTCGGCCGAACGGACTTGGGTTTCGTCCTTGCGATTAGAGACACCGAGTTGAAGTCGGGTGGAGGAGGAATTGCATTATTGAAGGGAAATAGTGTTTCGGATACTCTTGGCTGATAGTTACTTTTGAAATGCATGTTGTATTGTTTTTCGCCAAGTCGCGCTTGGGTGCAAACAAACGACAACAACCGCTACGGTCCCAATATGGTAAGTAGGTTTGAGTAGGTTCGATTTGGCATTGAAAAATGAGACTCGAGAAAAAATACAAGTAAAAAAGACTTATCCTGGGGTAGGTATAGCAATGAAAAAAAAAGAGCCTTTGAAGAAATAGAAGTATAAGTGAAGTAAACAAAAACAGTGGGCCTCTGGTTATACCCAGAGGTGAACCAAACAAAAATGTGGGTATAACCAAGGAGATGTGGGTGTACCCACCTGGAACCAAACAATGGTGTGGATGCATCCACACCATTGTCTGAGATACAGGTGGATGCATCCACCTACTGTGGACGTATCCACAGGAAAATCCACAAGGAGGTGGATGCATCCACGGAGGAAGTGGATGCACCCACATAAAATACAAGAGGGTGGATGCATCCACATGTGGTCGTATCCATGGTGTGGATGCGTCCACTTGTGGGTGTATCCATTATGGTGGGTACGTCCACTTGTGGGTGTATCCATTATGGTGGGTACGTCCACTTGTGGATGTAACCCTATGGTGGGTACGTCCACAGTGCATGTGGATATATCCACACGCACAGTGTGGATATATCCACAGACCCCCTTGGCCTTGTGAACGGACATGTCCATTAGGCCCACCCCCGCCAGTGATGAAGTATATGCTATGAGAGTCTGTTTGTGAGGGAAGGCGGATGAACGGAGGAGGAAGCCAGAGCCGCGCAAGCCAGGCAGATGAATGGAGGGGGACGCCGGAGCCACGCAAGCCAGCCAGGCGGATGAACGGCGGGGGACGCCGGAGCCGCGCAAGCCAGCCAGGCGGATGAACGGCGGGGGACGCCGGAGCCGTGCAAGCCAGCCAGGCGGATGAACGGAGGGGGACGCCGGAGCCGCGCAAGCCAGCCAGGCGGATGAACGGAGGGGGACGCCGGAGCCGCGCAAGCTAGCCAGGCGGATGAACGGAGGGGGACGCCCAAGCCACACAGTGGGGCACAGAGCAGTATGCATGTGCAGAGATGTACGCAAGCCCAATGGTGAGGCAGCAGGCATCCAGTGGGTTGGCAGAAGGTTGGAAAAGGGTCAATGCAAGCCCTAAAATTGTCTATTCGGCATGGTATATACACTAGGATACCTAGGATACAATGTACTAAAGGTGGGCCAGGAAAAGGGCCCCGTGGAGGTGCTAAAAACGCAAAAATGAGCTGGTCAGAGGGAGGTGTGGGTGCATCCACACTGGTGTGACGTGACTGGTGGATACGCCCACATGTGGATGCACCCATGGTAGGTGGGTGCACCCACGCATGTGGAATGGAACCACCTTGGGGGACCTCACTAGGCCCCACATTCAAATGCTCATGAATACCCTAGTGAGGTCTGGTTTGAGGTAGCCTGAGGTGCAAGAGGCGCACTCCTCGGACTAGCCCGATCCCACGGAATCGATATGTCTGGAAAGTCAATCAGCAGGGAGTCACTCAAAGTATCGATTACACAACATCTCGGGACAGGTGCATGTCTGGCCAATGAAAGTTCCTCGTCCCATCTCGCTTGCTCCTCTCTCCTCTCTCAATTCGAGCTGGGTACTCATCACCAAGAAGAATATGATTGCGACGACCCAAATAAAGTTCTGCAAATCCGCTTGCTTACTCAAGTATGTCCGATACTCAACCTGAAACCGCTTCGGCGACTTTTGGAGCTACATGATATTAGCTACGTGGAGTCTGATAAAAAGCGGCAACTTCGCCGGCGCCTTGGCACCTATCTACATCAGCTGAAATTCGGCAAACTTCCTGAGGATGAAACCCCCGCTACGAACTCAGAAGCTAAGCAACAACGTGCTCGGGAACGTGCACAACTTCAAGCAGCATGGCCCCAGGCATCAGACTTTTGACAATTAGCTTGTGAGCTTGTACAAGGTCAAAAAAGGCCAAAAAAGGGCCAAAAAGGTCGCAAGTTGGCAAGGTCACAAGGCTATCTTTTTTTCTGACAAGGTCGACGGTTCGACTCCTTGGGGTGACATAAATTTGATTTGATTTTCATGTTTCGGTACAGGACAGTTCTGAAATTTTGCACAGGGCAATCTACATGCATCCTCCAGATGTTTGAGACATTATCTCGTCTTGTTCTGCATTTTCGGAGGGGTAATTTTTCGTCCTTGCACCTTGTGGGCTTGGCGACAAGCTCACAAGGCCAAACAAGCTGCAATAAAAATGTTAATTGGCTGATGGGTTGTACCAGACAGTTTGAAGCAAAAACTTCTCAAGATGTTCAATTTCGAGATATCTGCGACTAACTTGGCAACCTTTGTCTGTGGTTGTTGCGCCGAAATCTGCCCAATCAAGCTGAGGACTGTTCTGGATTTCTCGGAGTTTGAGCTAGATCTTCTCAAACGGCCAGACCATTCCCGTTTCGGGCCGGATGATGATTCCATGGATATCGACCGTGACGAGCGATCAGATTCAGAAGATGCAGATTCTCCCCGCGCATCGACTCGGAAATCCCCGTACTGGGTTCATCCTTGTTGTCCCGACCCACCCCTCCCCATGGAGAACACCAGTCATTCAAGCTTGCTCATTGACAGTTCCAGTCTTACCAAGAATGCAGAAACTGGTCGTCCTGCGATTATTGCCTGCAAGAAATGTGCCACCGACTTGCGTGCTGATCGAGTGCCGGCGCGCGCAATATCTAACCATAACTATCTTGGCCCAGTCCCAGTTGAACTTCAGAGCTTGACTGTGGTCGAAGAAGCTATGATAGCCTTGTGCCGAGCAAAATGCTGGATAATTCAACTTCGAGATGATGAGTCTGACTCCGCATTACCAACCTCTCAACGTGGCGTTCGGGGGCATATCATAGTCTATCCTCAAAGACCATCTGCGGTAGCAACATCTCTCCCTCCCTCTCTGGATGACATCACTACTCCCATTTGCGTCATCTTTGTTGGCTCTAAACCTCCGACCAGTGAATGGCTTCAGAAAAAGGCGAGTCCGCTGATTGTCCGCAAGGAAAGGGTTTTGAAAGCTCTCGAATGGCTCAAAGTCCATAATCACTTATACCGCGACATCCCCATAAACACTTCCGCTCTCGATAATCTGGCCGACGTTGCTATACCTCCGTTCCATATCCAGCATATTATCCCCTCCGATGGAATCGATGCGACCACCTCCGACTATGTGCCTGGCTCTTCTCAGCCCCCCGCTTCAGACACCACTCATTTCACCAACTTTCCTGATATTCGTCAACCCGCTCCTGCCGTGGTCCCCTTTCAGACAGTTGTTGTGGCTGATGTCGACGGCAACGCTCCGTCGCATATTCTCCGCTCTGCCGCCATGTCTCACATGCGCAAGCCAGGATCTAACTACGTTGAAATTCCACATGATCCTCTCCCTGCAAATGAGTTCAATAACCCTACTCTCTTCCCCATGATTTATCCCACTCTATTCCCCTACGGTATCGGAGGGTTCGAAGACCACCGTCGTCGTACAGCACTGGGATTCAAAACACATGTCAAGCATCTTTTTAATCTGGCTGACCGGCGTTTCCAAGAGCACTACTCATTCCTGTTTACTGCCTTCAACATGATCCAACGAAGAGCCCTTCTACTGAGAACCAGTTTGAAAGTCAAGCGGGCAAACTTTGACCACGTAGCCGCAGAATTTGGCACAGTATCTCCTGCAACTGTCCATATCGTATCTGAACGTATCGCAGCGGGAGACAGTGTAACAGCTAATAATGCCGAAGAACGTCGTGTTCTGCGGCTTATGAAAGAGGTCCAATAAATTCGGGAGTTGGAAAGTCCGGGAAAAATGTCTGCCATCAGAGCGATCGGCGGACACAATGACGTATGAGCAATCTAGCGGAGATTGAATTAGATGTCAAGCAACACAGGCAAACAAATCAAACGCGCTCCCGCTCCCGCCATGAGTGTCTTCGCAGCGCTACGATGCAACCCAGCACTGCAAAAGATCAGCCATGGCCAAGCAATGATGAGCAGCACATATGACGGCAGCACCCTGATCGTCGTCGGCCCTCGGCCCCCCTCCCGCGCCGCCGCGCGTCTTCACGTTCCCAGTTACTCGAAGCGGTCCCGGAGAACGCAAGGAGCCACCGCGGGTCGAGGCGCTTTGTGATCGTCATCAACGTGCTGGCGGGCGGCATGCCGGCGGAAGCGGAAGCAGCGGTAAAAGCAGGGGCGGCAGAAGCACTCGGCCACAGCCGCCTCACATCCTCGAGCCGCGCATGGAACTCGCGCAGCACCGCACCTTGACCGCACCCTCCCGACCTGCGCTATGTTGCCGGCGGCGCCCTTTTCAATGTCCCTTTTTGTCCCTGTTTGGCATCGCCCCTATCCTTATAGCAAAGACGTCATACATAGGTAAATTCAAAGTCCGACAAATGTCTGGCTGCACTCGGCCGGACATTTTGGCGGACTTTTGATGGCGGACTTTCCAATTCCCGGATGCTCTCAAGAGGTCAGCATTATCAACGCACATGTTCCGGGGTCCTCTCAGTCGAAGTTGGTTATGCGCAATCAGATTCGGGCACTCATGATCGAGAAGGGGCTTCCTAGCTTCTATATTACAATCAATCCTGTGGACGTTTACAACCCATTGGTTAAATTTTTGGCAGGCGATGAGATTGACTTAGACAAGCTAGCACCTCAGGACATTCCAAGTTACATCGATCAAGCGATTACAATCGCTAAAAACCCGTCAATCGCTGCGTGCTTCTTCAACATCTACATGAAAGCCTTTATCAAGACTATACTGGCATGTGATCCTGACCAAGAAAATAATGAAGGTGGCATCCTCGGCGTTGTCTCGGCGTATTACGGGTGTCTTGAGGCTCAAGGTCGAGGTAGTCTGCACTGCCATATGATGATCTGGGTGGATGGCGCATTGAATCCGAACCAGATTAAAGAAAAGGCTCTTGAGTCTGGAGGTAACATTGACTTTCAAAAGAGGCTCATCGAATTTTTGGATGACACGATTTCGACATCCGTACCTCCCCCTCCAGAGAATGACGTCGAAACTCCGCTGGAATCATTCCATCCGTGTGCAACCCGTGGACCTGGTCCTGACAGAGACCCAGCCAATTTGCCAGATGCAACTGCGAAGGATCTCCATAACCTGGTAGAGAGGTGTCAACGTCATCGGCACAGTCATACATGCTTCAAGTACTGGAAAGGCTATCCCGAACCCAAGGAATGTCGATTCGACCTTGACAAATCTAACGAGCAGCCCATCAGTGTTTTCGACCCTGAAACGGGAGAATTCCACCTTCGTTGCCTAGACGGGCTTGTCAATAACTTCAACATGACCATGATGCAAGCCATACGCAATAATATGGACATCAAGTTTATCGGGTCTGGCCCGGCCGCCAAGGCAATCCTGTACTACATCACGGACGATATCACCAAATCTCAACTGCAGGCGCATGTTGCCTATGCTGCTCTGGAACTTGCTGGGAGAATTTAATCCCACCGAGGATGATCTTGAATCGCGAGCAAGGCGCCTATTACAAAAAGCGGCGCACTCTATGATATCTAAGCAAGAGTTATCATCCCAGCAGGTGGTATCTTACCTCATGGATTTCGAGGACCATTTTACCAGCCACCAATACCGCAATTTGTATTGGACCAGTTTCGAGGCATTCATAAACACGGAGGACCCTAGTCCCGAATGCTACACGCAGGGAACAACGGATCATCCGGCTGCTAACGCTGAATCTGAGAATCCGCCTGATGAGAATAATGATGAGTCTGGCGACGGAGAGCGGGAAGATCTTACGAATGGTTTGGATGACGCAGAAATATCCGTCCCCGACATCCTGGATGAAGAAGATGCGGCCGTTGCTGAAATGGATACCATCACTCTCGAAGCCGATGTCTCCGGAAAATTTGTCCCTTCTGCGAATCAAGTGTGCGACTACCAGTGGCGGGGCTCGGACCTTCAGGATGTCAATGTATGGGACTTTGTTGCACAGACAGAGAAGGAACGTCTCAAAAAAAAGAAGGTTGCTGAGCGATCACCATCGCCGCATCGATTTGACGACCAAGAGGACTCGCACGAGGATCCTGGAGATGATGAAAAACCATGGAACAGGAACAATATTCTAGAATACGAAGGTAGGCCTATGCCCCGTGTGCGGTTCTTGGAGGATCATCTCGAGGAGGACACCCACTGCCTAAAAGTCAGCCCATGCAAGAAACGAAAAGTTCCTGTACCTATCGGGCCTGCATTGCCGAGAAGAGACCGGCCAGAATCCGCTGAACGGCACGCAAGACTCATGTTGATACTATTTAAGCCTTGGCGTCATGCGGAAGACCTCCGGCATTCAAATCAGTCATGGTCTGATGCATTTGCTCAATTCACTCGAGATTGCTCACCAGATATCCTCGACTGCATTGACAACATGCAAATCTTGCACGAGTGTAAGGATAGTCGAGATGCCCACTATGCCAGTCGAAGAAATAGGAGAACCGCAGGCCTCACCATAGAGCTTCAGCGCGGAGGTCGATCTACCCATGACTTCGGTGATGAAAATGACGATGAGGTACTAGAACACCTGATACACATGGAGGACTCTCGTTCGAGACATGGAGAGCGCAGTCTTGCTGACGTCCTTCGAGCTGTTGAGTACGCAGAGGCATGCGGGATGATTGGGAACCGTCACACACCTTCTTCGACTTCCGCGGATTCGATTTCAGGCCAGCATCATACGAGGGTCGATGGCAATGATAGATCGCATGAGGTTGTATGGGAAAAGACCTACCAGGCTCGGAAGGAGGCATGGAAACGTTCTGCCTTGGCGCGGCCCGCCGTATCTGCCCAGGACGAGACTACAGCACAGGGAAATCATGGTGGTATTGCGAATGGCGACACTTTCAGAGGGGAGATTCTTCCGCATGTTGAGACCTCAGTCCGAGATACCGACTTGTTGATTCCGCGGGAAGACACCAACACGATAGAGGTGGATCCAGACACCATCGAAGGAATTGGGGCCAAGCATAACCTGAACATGGAGCAGATGCGGGCTTTTTCTTTAGTCGCCCGGCACAGTGAATCGGACTCAGGGAAGGCACTTCGAATGTATTTGGGAGGGCCGGGCGGTACAGGAAAATCGCGTGTCATAAATGCTTTGCAAGACTTCTTCACGCAGAGAGGCCAGGAGCGCAGGTTCCGGCTTGCATCGTACATGGGAGTTGCCGCGAGGAATATTTCTGGGATGACGTTGCATGCTGCGTTGATGCTCAGTCAGCATAAGAGCACCGGGAGATCTGCGAAATCTAAACGCGAGCTCATGGCTATGTGGGAAGGCGTCGATTTTTTGTTTATTGATGAGATTTCCATGGTGGGGTGCGCCATGTTGCACGACATCAGCCACGCATTGAGTATCGCAAAGGGTAATGACTCAGCATTTGGGGGCATAAATGTCGTGTTTGCCGGCGATTTCGCGCAGTTACCGCCTGTTGGCCAGGTTCGACTGTACAGCCATCTAGACAAAAAATCTATCGCTAAAGCTGCCACGAGAGCTGGTCAGAAAGTTGTCTTTGGGAAGTTACTCTGGCTAAGCGTACGCACCGTGGTTTTGCTGTCCGAGAACATGCGACAGAGTGGGCCTGAGAATCAGCCTTTTGTTGAGCTGCTTGGTCGTCTTCGCGACGGGAGATGTACAGAGGCAGATTACGAACTGCTCAATACTCGTGTTGCTCAGAATCTGGACATAGATTGGGAAAGCGAGGAATGGTCATCTGCACCTGTTATCGTGGCTGAAAACGGGATGAAAGACGCTCTGAACATCAGAATGGCTCACGATTACGCTGCCGCCAGCGGGCAACCTCTCCATTGGTACTATTGCTCTGATGTTCTGGGAAGAAACAGGCCCGTGGAAGATGCAGACTTGAAACGAAAGCTCATGAGCCTCGACTCGGGAAAAACAAATCAACGCATGGGTAGAATTCCGTTGGTCATCGGAATGCCGGTAATGGTTGCGCAAAATTTCGACGTTCCCGGTGGTGTCGTAAACGGCTGTCAAGGAAAACTGGTCAGTGTAAGGTATCGGATGGGCGAGGATGGCAATCGCTACGCTCTGTCCTGTGTCATAGAAGCCCTGGATACCACTCTCGGGATCATGCCAGACTTACCAGATTATCATGTTGTTGCTTTAACGGACACGGTGGATATGCAGTTCAAGAACTTCCATTCGGGACACTCCATTACTGTGAAGCGTACACAGCTTAGGGCTGCCCACCGTCCCCGTCTTTACGGGTATGACGGGTGCCGTCAACGGCTGGCCGTCCCGTCCCGTCGAGCCATCGGCAAACAAAATTGACGGGACGGGTGCGGGACGGCAGAATTGCCGTCCGTCCCGTCAAAGTCCGGCCGTTGACGGCCGTCAACGGGTTGGACAACCAATTTGTCCTGTAATTCATGCAATGCAAGCCAAAAAAGACATACAGTCACTGGTACATTCCCAACTTATAGTTATTAAGTGCCCAAGATTGACTCTGCTGTACATATCCTGGTCAGAGAAATTGTTTCATCATGTTGCATCACTCACGTGGTAAGCTACACTTCCGAAAAGCATGTCATTTACCTCTTCTCGAACTAGGAACTTGTCGAAAAAAATCATCGGAGGGGTTCACAGTAGTTAGGGCCTATTATTTCCCCTCATTTCGCTTCTGGATGTGCAATTTTGTGCTTGCTGGTGCTGACCCGCCATTTGACGGTTGACGGCCGTCTTTTTGCCGTCCCGTCCCGTCTCCAGGTCCGAAACTCCGAAAAGACGGCCGTCATTATGACGGCCCGTCACCGTCTCGACATCGCAAATTGACGGCCGTCCCCGTTGACGGGACGGTGGGCAGCCCTAACACAGCTACCGATTTTGCCTGCATTTGCGATGACGGCCCACAAGGCACAGGGAAAATCGCTGCCAAGATGTGTGATCAATCTCACTGGATGCCGCGGGACAGAGGCGCCGTATATGATGATATCCCGAACGACATCTCTTGATGGTCTCGTCATTCTCACCCCGTTCTCGAAAGATAAGATCTGTTGTCGCCAGTCCGAGGATATCAGGAACGAAGTCAAGCGTCTCAAGTATCTTGCATTGCAGACCATAGTATTGACCGGTACAGAGGTCGAAATAACAAGTGCTAGAATGGAAAGTCATAGGTTGTACGGGGCCACGGCTCAGATGGACGAGCCTCTGCCTGACGGCAACGGGGATGAGGGAGATGCGGGACGCCACGTGGTCCGCCTTCAGAAAGCGAATGCGGTGCTGACCCAAGGGGCGACCGTTCCGTTATCCATCAAAATCGACCCCTCCGGTGGGTCCGTGAGAAATGTGTCAATCAATAGTGGGTGGGGCAGGCGGACATGTTAAAAACATGACTGGTCTGCAACTGGTCTGTGATCTTTTCTCAAAGCTGAATCCAAACCAAAAGCTATTTTTCTCAGACTCAAAATTGGGGAACGGCCGAATTTTTTGTCCGAGTCTGTGAGTTATGCGAGCCCGTAGGCCTACCTTGATTGACACATTTCTCACGGACCCACCGGAGGGGTCGATTTTGATGGATAACGGAACGGTCGCCCCTTGTGCTGACCTCTGCGCCGATCAATCGCCACCTTTGGATGCACGGGTTTGACCCTTGCATGCATCTTGTCTGGTTGCTAAAGTCTGTGGTTTTATATTGTCTCATTCAATTCTGATTCACAATCTGCTTTCTTTTAGCCACGAGAGTCTTGATGTGCGTCGAGAGGCCGCCTGTGCTCTCGAATGTATCAAAGCGTCCGATGAAGGAGCGCAGTCGGTCACGGCTGCACTGGATTGGGCAACGCAACTGGCAAATTTGGACCTTCACCATACGTTCCTGTCGCTGGTGAGGGAGTCCAGGAGTGATTAAATTAGTTAGAGCATGAAAGTAATACAATACGGAACCTGATACCCCCACCAGACTATATACTCCCATACTATGTATGAACGATCGCGTGTATCCATTAGCGAAAATTCAATACGGCGTTGCTATTCAACTTTCAACTTCGGCCCACAAAGTGTCGAGGGTGTGGGTCTTGAACCTGGAGTGCAGACCCTGGAGCGCCTCCGCAGTCCCGTCGAGACGGTATCCCGTCGCGTCTTTGCCATCTTCCACTCCCCACACTCCCGGCATCGTCGTCCCTGACCTTGGGATGACGGCGACCTCTTCCGCTCCCAACTTTGCCTCGGGGTCCACCGATCATTTGGATGTCCCGTCGGGATCAGCGAGCCGCGCCCTTTCGCGCCCGAAAACCCGAAAAAAGCGCAAGTTGGATGACACCTCGATCCCAACTGCTCCCAAGGCGGCAAAACGCCGTAAACCCAAAAACTGACGTCCACCATTCGTCGTGCCATCTGCTGCTCACTCAGCTCCGACGTCCTCTTTCCCTCATGTTCACCTATCCTGAACTTCCTGCAATGTTGCATGGCAAAACTCAGTGTTTCAACTGTGCCTCTCATCTCGATAATACCCCATCTCGTTTCCCCTTCCCGCTGCGGATCAGATTCCTCACGTGCAGGAAAGTGGTGGTTCGGTTGAATTATGTCAGACCGTTCCACCGCTTTCGAACCGGGCCTTGTTGGTTCAGCCAAGTCCATCACCAACACCGTATGTCTTGATATTATGCCTTTTCTTTCTCCTGGATATTTTGTCTAACTTCTTGAATAGGGACCGGGTCTTAGTCCTTCCCTCGAGCTCAAGCTGCCTTCAATCCTTTGAGTCGTCGTTTTCTCACGGCTTCCGCATTTTTCTGCCCCAACCGCAGTGCTCGACCCCAACGCTCACTTGCGTGCCCAGGTTTGCCACTCCCTCTCCATCAATCATAATTCTCATTCGATGTAATCAGACCGACCTACGACGAACATCGCCGCACACCACCCAATGTTTTCTCTCGAACATGGCCCGAGCCTTGATTTTTCAGACTTGTCTTTCCGCATCTACTTCTATGTCCACTTCTTTCTATGCTATGTATATGGAGCTCGTAATAAATATAGTTCAAATTTACCCTGCAGAGCATTGGCTTATTTCACGCAACAAGTGCGCTACATAGCGGGCTCTGCCGCGAAGCGGGCTACATCGGTCATTTAATGTTGAACATTGCTGACAGTATCATACAAAAGCCCAAGCGATCTGTGAGTAATAAATCCGGTGATGGCCCGGCTGGTCCCGAGGTGACGGTGACCGGCTCATCTGCGGCCATCATCTGCGGCCATCACTCGGCGATCTATATATATATGTTTTCGTTTTCGTTTCTTTTTTTTTTTTTTTTTTTTTTTTGGAGCGTTTGGAATAATGTAACTCAGTCTGCAAAGCATTCCGAGTGCATCCGCTGGTGGAACTGATTTTTCAGTATAGCCGGGAAGTTGTCCAGGAGGAAATGCCGTTACGCACGAATCATAGTGTGGGACTCTGACCGTCTGATATCAACCTACTCCATTTTTTCGAGTGATGGGTCGTATACCCACTAAAACCCCCTTTGATTTTATCCAGTCATCCGGCAGGGAATCCTCATCGAGCAGTGTACCGCTCCAGGTATTTAATACCAGTCGTTTATTTATGGCAAGAGTGCCGAATCGAGCTTTATTCGTCAGTATTTTGTCTTGTTTAAGGGCAGCGTTAATTGCGTACACCCAGCGGTTGTGTATTTCAAGTTCAGAAGGACAGGTGTGTGTTTCAAACAACCGCTCATTTCTGAGGTTCCACAGTAGGCTGCATTGAGGTTGAGATAATGATAGTAAAGAATCTATTTTTTGCAGGTATAGAGGTCCCCTTCGTAGACTTGAACCTTGCCAAGCCACAGCCTAGAAGTAGCCCCCAATTCAATTTTGGCCAGGCTGTATATCTGAGTTGCCAAAGAGTCTGTGTTAATCGCCACACCTGCTGTTGCCCGGGTGCTTCACATTCGAGCATTATATGTTCCATTGACTCGGGCATGTGGCATGCTGAGCATCTCGCAAGTATCTCGAGGGATGGTACTCGCTCCCAGAAAGCACCAACATGGTAGATATCATGTATGCACTTCCAAAGAAAGTTCCGGGTGAGTCGGTGGATGTTTGTCGACCTTATCGAGGACCAAATTGCATTGTCTGTCGGCTGAAATTTAAATTGCTCAGCAATGCAAACACGAATGCGGTCAAGGTGATTTTCTGTGGACTTTCGGGTTGGTTTCTCTCTGATGGACTGGATTGTTTTGGTGAAGGAGCGCTGAGTTCCTTCCTTCAGCTGTATGCCAGGGGTAACAAACATCAGATCGATGTCCGTGTCAATAGTAGTTGAAGTAGCCGTCTGTGTCTGTAGCTGTATTGCTGGATTAGGGTGTACCGTTTTAAATCGAGTTCTTCCCGTTCGCTCCTGTAGGGCAGCAATAACACATTTAATTAATCGGTGGTTTGCGTCGAGCATGCTATTTTCAATTTTCACGCGGTCGGTTACTAAAGTTTTACCGAGGAAGGCGGAAACGCTATGAATATTTAGCGGGACATTTTTGGGGATCTCGAATAGGACGTGAAGTAAACCTCCGAGTAGACATGCGTTGAAAGAGGGATGTGGGTTGATACTGGAAAATGAGAGACGGAGAGAAGCCCTCGTTTCAACGCCCACTTTGTTACGAGTTAGTATTAGAGCAATCATTTCCGAGTGGGCCTCTCCAGCATGCAGTATTTTTCCGTGGAGATAGATATCAATGGGTAGTGAGCCTTCGGCCGGTAGGTTGTACCGTTTCGTTGAGATAGCCTTCGGGTGATCGTCGGAGGCAAAAATTCGGAAGCCGTGGGAGATATCTGTCAAACGAAAAGACGGGTCAAACGTCAGCGGATCCTCGCCGCAACCTTGGTTACTGCGTTCTTCAGTCTCGGATAAGGCGAGCTCCTCACACAGATCCTGATTGGCAAGCAACGGATTCCACTTGGGTTGGATACAGTCAATCAATGCTCTCGCGATCTCTACACATTCTCCCGGGTTGTTGCAGCCGGACTCAATTCGGTCTCGTCGACAGGGAGGGCAGCCACAATTCTTTCTTCCGATTCCGGATGGGTTGACCAAGTGTGGACGGCTTGCAATGGTGGTTCTACGAGCTGCAATTTCAAGGATGTCTGCGACGCTTCTCGTCTGATGGCATTGACGTAGGCATTTGATTGAGTCTTTTCTCCGAATTTTTTCAAATCTTGACTCAATCAGCGCTATGTGACCCCAAATCGGCAGTTGAAGCTTAACCTCTTTCGAGATTGAGAGGGCTGTGAATTCAAGGTTGTATTTTTTTGCTGCCAGGATCATACGGCTGATGTCATTTGGCAGAGGGTCTTTTCTCCACGGCGGGATGTGGATTTTCTGCAGGAAGATATTGTACGGGAGACCCTGATTAAGTAAGGAATGCCCTATGTCCCAGCGTCTCGCTATAACCTTTTCAGCGAAGTACGGCCAGTTTGCGCGGTCGCTTCCTTGCCGCAGGAATTCTTTCAAATTCCAGAGGTCAATAGCCTCGTTTCTTGATCGTAAGTCCAATATTTGTTTTCCACCTTCTTTCAGAGGAAGACACATGGTCTGGTGAGCCACGCGTGGTTTTTTTCCTCCCCAAAGGAACGCATCACGCATGCGGATAAAAGTTTCTTCAAATTCAGAGGGCATGCCCTGTACACGCGTCAGATATTGGGTTTTGCCTCCAATAACCATGTTGATAATATGCCTCCGTCCTTCGATTGTGGGGTTTTTTATGTTCCAGCGGGTAAGGTCTCTTGAAACTTTTTCGACTATTTGCGGCCACGGTGTCGTGTAGTCTGTGTCATTACCTATCCAAGCTCCGAGGAACCGCGAGGTTTGTTTATCGGGTACGATTGTGAGGTCATCACGTATTTTCGATGACTCTTGGTTAATTTTACGTTCTAGTACAACTTGCGCTCGGTATTGCGGAGAACCGAAGGGTAAGATGACTGTCTTTTTTGTATTAAATTTTGCCGTTGAAGCGGTGCACCATAAATCCAGAGTCTGCCAAAGTGTCGTCCAGGAGTCTTCGTTGGACAAGTAAATTGTTGTGTCATCGGCGAAGAGGGATATGAGCAATTTGCGGTCAGTGCCAGGTACTTGGATCCCTTTAAGCTCGGATTTTCGCAGCAGACAAGCGAGTGGCTCAATGGCCAAATTGAATAACAGACAGGATAGAGGATCACCTTGGCGCACCCCGCGCGTTACTATGAAAGGTTTACTCATTTCACCATTAATCATCACTCGGGTCTTGGCTTCAGTGTATAGGGTTTTAACGAGCTTACAAAAATTATCAGGAAACCGCATATGTCTAAGAACGGTCAAGAGATATTCATGGTCTACTTTATCGTATGCCTTCTCTTGATCCAGCGCTACAACAACACCATCTTGTTCGAATGCTTCTGCATAATTCAGTAGGTGTTTCAGTTGTTTTACTTGGTCTTCAATCTTACGCCCTTTCATAAATCCAGCTTGATCACGGTGTATGATTTCGGGGGCCACCTCAGCTAGTCTCAGTGAGTAGCTCTTTGTCATTAGCTTGTAATCAGTATTCAGAAACCTTGTCTGGGATATATCTTTCTTTTCTTGCGCGCGCTCCTTGAGATAATCATTTATCTTCTGTTCCAGGAGGTATGCGGAGAGGTTACGGTCATCGGGTGGCATATTTGTATCGTGAATTATCAGATATAATTGTGCTTTCCATGTCCGCAGATTTTTTGTTTCTTCGGTCTCAACCAAAAGTGAGCATTTCTTCGCATGTTCAATGGTGTCAAGTTTGAACTGTTCCCATAGGTGTTGAATGTTATGTTCCGAGTTCCTTGGACTGTTTTTCAGGTTTTCACAGTCGGCTTTGAGAATCTTGCCAAGTCGGTGAATCTCGGTTGTGAATTTTCGGGTTTTCAGTAGGTAAAGTGGGAGGCTGAACCGGCCTCTGCCTGGCGTCTCGTCTCCTCTACAGACTATTTGCATCGCAGCTAGAGAATGGTCAGTTCGCAGTACGGTTGGATCGATTCGCCATCCTCTGCATTCTTCAAAGAGATTGTGATGTACGTATATCCTGTCGAGTCTTGATCGTGAGACATGCTGTAGGCCCGTTAGCGGGTCCGTTCGTCGCTGGATACATGTGTACTGCCGCTCATCTTGGAATGTGTTCCGCCATCCATCTTCAATTTGGAGCAGTGATTTAAGGCGGTTGAAGCTGGTTGGGACCGCGGTTTTCCCACCAGACAGACGGTCTCTCGGATCCTCAACAAAATTCCAGTCTCCCAAAACGACGTCCGGGAGGGGGAGTTGTGCGTCATCTTTCCATTTTACCCAGAGACGCGACCACAATTCGTCTCTCTCGCGTGGTGTGTTTGGTGCGTAGATGTTCAAGATAGTGAGTGTCCGACCTTTGTGCCATGGGATAGTAATCATTAGGGCTCTTCCAGGCTCTAATTCAAACACTTGGGCGTGTTCAACGTCCACAAATTTCCTGTTCAGTAGGAATGCAACTCCAGCAGTGGAAGTGGGGTTATTGGGGTCGGCGGAGTGGAGCAATTTGAACCAGCCATTATATATTGCATGAAATTCGCTGGCAGCCGCTTCGTTCAAATGGGTTTCTTGCATTGCCAAAATGCTTAGACATTGTTCGTCAACCATTTGTTTCAAGAATTTGAACTTGTGATTGGAACGGTTCATCAAGACGTTTGTTTCCCTGCCCGCAATGTTCAAGGAAGCTATGTTCAAGGTTGAGCGGGTTGATTTTGCTCCACTCGGTACTTTTCGTGGAACGTTCCTTCGACGTATTTCAGCATTTATAGACTCCCATCCAGGTGCTGGTTCGTTGTCTGGCTCTTGGTGGGGGTGGGAGCCGGGTTGAAAATTAGACTGTTCGTTAACAGATCTAGTGACATCAAAGTCAGGTAGACGCGGTATCTTATCTACTGCTACATCATCAGCGATCCAGTCTAATTTTCTTTTCATGCCATTCACAATATGCATGTCATCCGATCGTCCAGCCTCCATGGTCACTCCGACTGATGCAGGTAAACTTTCGGAGGTCGATATATTGAGAACAGCATGTTGTTGCTGCTCTTCGCTCGTCGCTGCAACGACCAGAGCAACGGAGTCGCTGCAGGAGGGGTCGCGCATAATGTAGTCGGGGCTAGGCCCCTGATTGCCCCAACTCCTGCTGGTTTCGCATTGTGAGCTCGCAGCCGGCAGGCACATGCGAGAGGGATGCACCAGATCCCCGGAACCCTCCCGTGAACCAGGAGGGTCTTCGGTGCTACTCTGGTAATAGATTGGTTGTATTGTCATGATGGATTTTGCGCTTAAAGACCGCCGTCTATAGGGAGATTGGAGAATTGTTTGGGATGTCAAAGTGGTAAGGAGTCAGTCCGTTCAAGTTCGGAATATTTAGTTGTAAGGGAGCAGTGAATACACTTCATTTAAGATCGTATACAATTACATTTGCTCGGTACGCTATGAGCGGACTTCTCGTATCATACACCAACAATTTTTATGGGTTTTTTAGGTTAATATGCGTACCACTGGATGACGGACAGAAGAGAGCGGGAAACTTGGGTTTGGTCGAGAGTAACTGTTCAGAAGCGGGGGAACCAGTGTTGCTCGGCATGGTCGGCAAGCCCATGGAGGGCACGCTCAAGACGCTGGAGACGCACGATGAGGTCGTAAATCATCTCGCCGTTCAGAGCGCGGCCGCCGTACACCGGGTAAGGAGCACCACCGCGGCGGAAGGTGTTTCCAACAGGGCGATAGGCGGGGCCCTGGTTGGTGAAGCGGTCCGCAACGGCATCGCGGAGAGCACGGTGTGCGAGATGGGCCGGGACACGCCAGTTCTGGGTAGTGGGAGAGGCAGTCGTCTGGACAGCGGCGTGGATATGATTGGCAACATGGTGACCGTTGGTACTATTGGCTTGGTGGCCTAGGTGGAAAGAGATAAAACCTGCCCACGTTGGCTTAAGCCAGACGTATGTCAATAAGACTTCGCTTAAGCCAGGCTTAAGCCGGTTAAGCGAGGAATAAAATTGAATATTGGTACTATTTACACTGTATGTAGTAGGTACTGCACGGGTGGGTTAAGCTGCTAAAGCTGCTTAAGCCACTTGAAGATGAACAAAGTAGCTAAATACTCAACCAGTAAAGTAGACTCAGCTGATTAAACCGCTTAACCAGGTTAAGCGGATTCAGCGAATTAAACCTTTTAATCGGTTTGACCGAGTGTTGAGGATGGCCCAGATTGCCATGGGTTGACAAGGGAGGTGGACAGTGGAGACAGAGGAGGAGGGCAGCGGGGGGAGACACACCACAGGGGCAACGGAGGCGAAGCAAGACCGGGAGAGGAGGGGGGAGGTGGCAACCTGCAAATCCCTGCATAACCCGCTTGAACTGCTTCATCTAGGAGCAGCAGAACTTGGTGACTTATGCATGGTGGATGAGACGTACAATCAAAGCAGAGACAATGATGTACTGGCTTCGGCGATTGATACACTTCGAAACATCATTCATCGGCCTTCAGTTCTGTCAGTGACTTCGGACATAGAGAGAAATTATTCACAAACCCGAAATGCCGGTGAACTTGATTATGAGGACCAGTCACCCGCTACTACATTGCCACTTGGAAAGGTAGGTACAGCCGGGTGCAGTGAACAGGGGGTCCTGCGGCTTTTATGAGACCTTGCTGAGCAGTATTGCAGGGTACATGCATGCAAGAAACTACACTGAGAAAGGTTTGTCGAGCTTGAGCCGGTTGTGGTGGTGGTTCAGGACGAGCCAAGGGACGCGCTTTCTTTGTTTGACTTTGCGTTCAAGTATCACGTGCTCCTTTCTTTGTAAGTCACTCGTCACAGTCATTCTCTTTCTCCTCTCATGACGATGCCGACCAACATTCCTCAGTCTCCCGGTCCAACTCACAATACCTTTCCCTGCCTGGGGTGTCTCTGTCCTCTGCTCCAATCCTAGCTATGATCCTGGTGTCTTGAACATCCCCTTCTCTGTGCCCAATCTGTGCCACCCCCAAGGTATGTCCAACTCCGTCAATTCAACTCTACGTAATTTCTTGAACTAAATGTCTTCCGGGTGACTCAGGACCTCACCATAACGTCCCCGAGCGCTTCGGTGCCACCCGGCACTCCGCGCATCTTCGCCATCGATTGTTGGAGCGGAGGTTTGGCAGTATTTACCCCATTGGAAAGGCACGTCTAACTGCATTAATTCTCCACATAATTCCTTGAACTAACTCTCCTCCGGGTGCCTCAAGACCTCATCTCAACGTTGCCGAGCGCTTCGGCGCCGCCCAACGCCCAGCGCATCGTTGCCATCGCCATTTAGATAGGAGGTCTGGACATATGTGCCCTATTGCAAAGGTATGTCCTTCAATTGCCCCGTATATTCGTCCCTCTACCCTGGTTTTCTTGTCTCCTGCTTTCCTGTTCCGCTTCCCGCCTTTGCTCGGTGTTGTTCATCTCACCACACCCTTTGCCCGTCCTCCACACTCGGTCAAGCCCATTAAACGGTTTAATCGGCTGAATCTGCTTAACCAGGTTAAGCGGTTTAATCCGCTGAATCTACTTTAACGGTTGAACACACTATTCAGCTACTTTATTCGTCTTCAAGCAGCTTAAGCGGCTTAACCCGCCTGTGTAGTACCTATATACAGCGTAAATAGTGGCAATATACCATTTTATTCCTCGCTTAACCGGCTTAAGCCGGGCTTAAGCGAAGTCTTATTGACATACATTTGGCTTAAGCCAACGTGAGCAGGTGACAGGAAAGAGCCGCCGCGGACAGGCGACTATTAAGGCATTAATCAATTCTTCGCGGTGGTGAAATGCATGGGGGAGCGGCAACGTACGTCAATGTTAAGAGTAGGGTTGGTGTTCCCGTTGACCGCGCGAGTGTCGGTACGGATGACGGGAGTCGCAGGGTGCATGTGCACGTCGCTGCCGCTCTCATCCGCGTCATTATCGGAGTCGCTGGCCGGCACGAGGTCGGGAACGCTGCCAGTGCTGTCGGTGTCGTTTCCGGAGACGTCGGGGTCGATAGAAATATTGGCGAGGCCGGATGTTGCCTGCTCGACGGCGGGGGTGAGAGCGGTATGGTCGGACATCTTTGTTGACTGTCCTGTGGGCGGGGAGGGTTTTTAAAAGTTTCGATTCTATTGTCGCAATGGTATGTCTCAGAATAATTTTGGGTGTGCGTCATGGTAAAAGAGGGTAGAATAAACTGGCGGGTGCCAAGGTTGGAGGCGTCGGTACCGACGTACAGATGAGTATCTTTGTATTGAGCTGAGTCGGTTGTCCCTTCCATTCAGCGGTGGGGGAATATCAGGGAAGACGGTGGAAAGTCTCGTGGACTGCGAGTCGGTGCCTAGTTTTATCAGCTGAGCTATCCACATGATGATGGACGAATTTGGGTGATAAGCAGTAAAGGAGGGTAGCGTATCGGCGGGCCAAGGTGGAGTCGGCACTGTTGAACGTAGACAGTGTTGCAGGGTTCATGTAAAGGACGGTTGTATACTGCATTTATTCGGTCAGAATATGTTCACATAATGTACATTTGTATTCGGCAAGAACTTCTTCTAATCGTACACTTCGCCTAGAGGACTTCTCGTATCGTACACTTTCCTACTAGTTGAGCCCCTCGCATGGAACTAGAAACCGCGACGGAAGCGTCCAGAAAAGGGACGCTTGTACACGCCAGGCCCGTAGCGGGGACGGGGGTTGCGGGTAACCAGTTTGAAGCCGTCGGAATCCATCCCCTCCCTGTCGCGGATGGTGCCAAGCGTAGTGCCGACGGTGGCAGAGTCGATTTCTGACTGGTTGAGATGGACAGCGCGGAAGTCGGCCGAGGTGACGATCGGACATTCCTCCTTGTAGTGATCGAGGCCGAGGCACTCGGTGCACTCCATCGGACGCGATCTGCCCGTACGCATGGGATTGAAAGGAGAGGCGCGGCCGCGGCAGTCGACGACGAAAGTAAAGGAAGGGGACATGAGGTGATCCTTCCAGGCCTTGATCGCGTCGTCCTTCAGTGACGGAGGGGGCATGTAGAGTCGAACAGCATTCTGGCGTTGGGCAGACGGACCGCGTCGAGTGGGCATCCAGACCTGACAGGGCTTGACCTCCGCATATTGAAGCAGAACACGCACGGCGAAAGGAATGTCGTGCGCTTCGGGAACGCGGTCGTGGTGCTCCTGGATAAGCCTGATGACTTCGGGATCAGCGATGAGCTTATCGAAGAGGGCGGAGATGAATTCAGTTTGGGTGAGGCGGTCGGATAGTCCGACATATGTTCCTGGGCGAAAATATATTGTCGATAATGTTAAGTGAACCGATGGATGACGCACCAATGTACCAGCTGGGATCAGGGAAAGCCGGGAAAAGGTAAAAGGTAAACCCGTCGCTTTCATCTTTACGTCTGGTGTGTACGATTGCCTGCGGAGAGATCAGAGATGTGGAACGATTTTACGCGCTTTTAACCTTGGTAGGGTCGGCCACGATCTTGTCCTTCAGCTGCGATGAATTGCATAAAACGAAATTCGTATGGGGAAGGATGGGCGCGTCAGGGTCTCCGTCCTTGGGCGTCGACGGAACCACCGTGAATTCCTGCGGAGTTGCGAGACCAACATTGATAATGGCGTCGGCGATGGCATCGGCACCCATAGCGCGATCTGCGGGGCGGTCGCGTCCGATGATGACTGCAGCCAACGAAGACACTTGTAGTTGGAAGGTCAGAGGACGCCAATAAAACGAAAGTTGTCGCGCACTCGGTTTGTTGATGACCTTATTCACGTTCTCGTCGAGGTGGTTGAACAGGACCGAGGAATTCGTCCAACCATGGACTGGAAGGACATTGCTTTTTGGCCCGACGAGATAATCTTTGGGGTCGCCGGGGTAAGCGGAATTATTGTTGCCGTTGGCGTCGTGATCAGTATCCATAGCTGAGGAAGTTGACTGTGATAGTGGAAAACCCGGTGAAACCGTTTTTAAGGGCACGCACGTATTATCTTGGACTAAGACATTCGAGAATATTCCTCGGTGGCGAGTGCGAGTCATTGCGAACAGAGTCACGCAAGGACAAGAGTCATCCGCCAAGGTCATGAGGCATGGCGCCGTTCGACGGCGGCGAGCAGCGCCAGAGAGCCATTGAGGTCGTCGGTGGGTTGCAGAGAAGCGTTGACGGGGTGGTGAAGATGAGGACGAGCGCCGTAATTGCCGTGCGCACCTCGTGCCCGGCATCCGGTGGCTCCGGTCCGTCTTTTCCGACACTCGAATTTTCATTCAAGTGCGACGGTCTTGGAGGTAGTACCTGAGAGCATTGAAGTGGGTTGGTTTGCTTTTCCGTTGTGAGTGATTGCGCCGGAGCGAATGCCCAAAAGATGGGTCTATGAGGAAGTATTACAGAGACATTGAAATTTTTTCTCGATTTTAGCGATTTTAACGGTAGTGCGTCCGGTGGAGTGCCGGGGCTAATTGCCATGCGACGGGGGGAGTCAGGGGCGTAGGCCCGGGTTACAACACCCCTCCCATCTGGATACCATGCCTCCAAAACGTTCATCCATAAAATGGGTGTACGAGGTGGTGGCGGTTCCGGATCAAGGAGCCCCCTTCGTTTTCGTTTCTTGTATATACTCGTTGAGTCAACTTACCCGGTATCATGGGAGTAGCATAGTTTTCTGACAGAGGTGATGTTGTTTCTCTTCCCAACCTTTGCAGAAATGAGAGAACAGTTCCGAATATAAACTAAACCATAGCGTTAGATTGACCCCCCCGTGTATACATGTATGTGCATGGCCCATTCGGCTCGGGATGAGATTCTGGGTCCGCAATGCGATATAATTTTTCTGCAGATGCAAAATTGGTCTCGAGTTATTTTGCGTCCAGATCGCAGTGGATTAAGAAACTCCGTAAGTGCAGTGGTTACCGCGGGATACTGCCGTGTGGCCGAGCTCGAAACTAAAACAAGCCCGAGGCAAATAGGTGCCGAAAACAAACCCCTATCTCCTTTCGGACGTCGGCTTTCTGAAGTGATGGTGGTGTTACGCGGCCGATCCTCTCTCTCTCATCAACCACTACGTCCGTTGGATTCATCCGTGCCTCCACTGGGTGACGGGTCTGTGCTGCCCCGGAAATGCCTACCTCGAACCAATACAACTTAACTTCTCCTTCGATACTCGAGCATTCGATTTGGCCCGGCGCTCGTCCAATGGAAGCTGGATGTCGATTTGAGACTCGGCATCCTACATGACTCGAATACCCAGTGGCGACTTACCACGGCGACACCGGCATCCTAGTACGCTCGCTTTTGTTATGCTTTCAATCCATCTCAAGACTCTGCATCGCTCCTCGGCCATCCGTACAGTTTACACTGGCGGCGACTATTCGCGCCCTGTCCTCGCCACCACACTCTTACAGTTTTATCATATTGCGGTCATTTCGGCTCAACTCGTCCTCTGGCTGTTTCTTCCAATACAGCCATCCACTTTCTCTCTTTCTTCTGCGCTTTCGACGTATGCATCGCCACTGTCTGATCTCCCACCTCTTGGGTTCTTCCAACTCTATCTTTCACGGCATTAATACTGCCTGTAGCCATTCCTGAACACCGCCATCCCCTCCAAGGCGTCCTTATTCCTCCAGTTTCTGCTGTCTCTTCGTCGTACTTCGTGCTCCTATTCTCTCTCGTGCCGTTCTACTCCCCGCACTACCTCATTCCTCCCTCGATGATCCATATCTTCCTTTTGCCGAGTGCCAGTCCGAAATGATGCTTCACCTCTACACTGATCACGGATTCGACTGCAACCCATGTGTCCGCTCGACTTCGGTTCCTATCTCGATTGGGACTCTGCCATGCCCGACACTGCCATGCACGCTCTCCTTCAACCGTCCCGTTCGATCTCTCAGAGGCATCTCCGCGCACATTGGGAAAAAGAAGAACGATAAATGCGCGTTGCGGGCGCGCCATCTTGCGGGCCTATGGTGACGGGCAGGTGCTTCCGGGGGACGATCGTAAGTTCTGCGCACTTTTTCGGGGCCTGATTGATTCCTTGATCCTAGACACGCTCACTTCCAGACCCGACTTGATAGCGCTGGACGCCGCCGGACCATTGTATTAGGTGAAAACAGTGGGCACATCCGGCATGCCCGTTCGATTCGGGGTCAGGTCATACACGTACTATTGATCTTTTTGGTGCAAGGATGTCTCGTGAGACTTATAATTTTTCTTTTCACTCACCTTGTTCTCACGCGGGTATACCTTCAGGAATCTAGTCGTCTAAGAGACCACCCGATAGCGCTGGTGTGCGCTTGCCAAGTCTTAACGTGCGCCGTGCACATAATGATACAGGACACTCGGTCGATCCGGACATTGGGTGATGCACATAGTATGCCACATACTTGATTTTCCTTTTAACAAAAAATTTACGCCTCAATCTTTAGACACGCACTTGTATCTTTGCTAACACATCCAGGTGTGAGGTCGTAGAAAATCAACTTTTTGAATCGCGTTGCAGCGGGTATTCGGAGTGCGTAAAGCCGAGATCTCCGACTTAAGTCCTAAATCGGACGAAGAGCAGTATCGACTCATTTTCGATTTGAAGAGCACTCAACAATTCTCTCATATCACTCAATCCAAGCAACCTGATGCTCATCGTCCGCCTCAAATGGTGACCAATCAACGTAGTAGGCGCTCTCTCGACTTGCTCTCGACATCGGATACAATGGCCGATAAATCTCTTGACTCGGAATAGACCTTTGGCCGCTCCTCTGCTGTCCCGATCTCTGCCTCGTCTCGACAACGGTGACGTGCTCGCCCTCAATATTGCATCCAAATTTCCCGCGACACTCGCAGTGATCCTATTTTTCGCGTTTTCTGTGCTACTTCCGATCTTCCTAGCTCCATTCCAAGATCATCCTCTGGCGCTCTGTTGCTACCGGACGCAATCAATTCTCAACCATTGCCCTGTGGCTGCGGTGCACTCGACATGTTGCCTCGCATGGATTGATTCCAGCACCTGTGCTTGTGTTCCTTCGGCCACACGGGATCTGGTCTGCGCTGAGCATCAAAACCCACGTAGTTTTGCCGCAATCAAATACCGACGCACGGGAGCCAGCATCCGAGGACCAAGTACTACGCACCGCGCGCCGACCGCCTTCCCTCCTTTGCACCCAGGATACCTCCGAGGATCACAAATGTACATCATGTTGGCAGGTTACCTTCATTCAGAGGGTGCATGTGCCCCATCAAATCGCCTTTCTCCGCCGGGTCCTTTCTTCCTCCCGTTTTCCGTTGTCCCGTTTTCCACTGTCCTTTTTCATCGCCCAGATCCAGTTGCCAGACGATATTTACCATGATCAAAAGATCCCGGAGTCCCGCGCATAGCAGTGAAGCACACCGAGCTAAACTACAGCCAGCTCATCTCAGTTCACAATGGTAAGCGCGTACTTGACGGAAATCGACTAACTCTACGTCTTCAGCTGGCATCAAAAGTGTGCCGGCGCATCATTCGCAGCGCTTTGTCGCGTAACCACCCGACTAAAGGAAATTGTTATCAGCTTGAACCTGCTTGAGCCCATTGTGGTTCTGCTCGCTTTCTTGAAAAAATACATCCTGTAAATTCCTCCTACCGCCGTGGCGGTTCTCCTGGGTCTCTTCGAGAGGGTTACAGCGCGCTCGGATCTATGCCGACCGACATTGAAAATTTCCCACAGCCGCCAGCTCTCCAAAAACAACCTCACTGCCTGGTCGCTCCCATATCATTTCCTTCAATCAAGCCCCATCTGGACCGTGTCGGATCCAGTGTTGAGTTCCTTGTAGCGAATTGCTTGATAATATCCCGTTCCACTTCTTGTCGCCCACCGTCTGACCGTAGATGGATACAGCTCCTACTCTTTACTCTATTGTGCTCCTCGCAATTCTTGGTGGACTCCTCGTCTCGACTTTGCGGAAGCGACATGATCTGCCTCCGGGACCCCGAGGGCTTCCAGTTCTCGGAAATATCCTCCAAATGCCGCTCAAGACACCTTGGGTGACTTATCAGGCCTGGGCAAAAACATATGGTTTGCCCTCTAACATAAATTCACAACTCCAGCTTATTTTACTGACAGGTGAAATAATGCATATTTCAATCCTGGGCCAACCTATCATCTTCCTGACATCATCCCGCGCCGTTACGGAGCTTCTTGAACGCAGAAGCGCAATATACAGTGATAGACCGCATCTGGTTTTTTGCGGCGAGCTGTGAGTTTGCCACATCGTTCGGAGTGCTGAATCGCCGAGCTAACATTATCCCCCAGAGTTGGGTACAAAGAGAGTTTGCCCCTCTGCAGCTACAACGAAATGTTTCGCGAGCAACGGAAATTAGCATCGGAGGTGCTGGGGACACGGAATAGCGCTTCGTGGCGCCCACTCGAGGAAGAGAAGTTGAAGGAGTTTCTTCGAGATTTACTGCAGGATCCGCGCTCATTTGGTAACCACATCCAGCGGTAGGAGCTCCTGCGCCCACCTGCGTTCGTATCTAACATATCCAGCTTAATTGCATCCATAGCGTTTGAAATCACCCACGGATACACGGTCCGCGCTCCGGAAGATCCAATGCTTCTGTTGGCAGTCGAGGCAGATCATAACTTCGCGCAAGCCGTTGCACCAGGGGCGTACTTATGTGATGTTCTGCCCACATGTAATTACACTGGGTCCTCAAATATGAATCGCCTGAAGCTGACTGTTCAAATAGTGCGCTACATTCCTGAGTGGACGGGAGTAGGCTTCAAACGAGAGGCAAAGCAGTTTCGCAGGATCATGGAGACCCTGCGCGACGAGCCATACAATCATGTCAAAGCCCAACTTGTACGGCCAACCATTCTCGATGACCAGTGTATATTGATCATTTTTAAGGCGCAAGGAACAGCGAAAGCCTCGTTGACTGCCAGCCTTATCCAGCGTGAAGACAATCCCACAGCAGAGCGGGAGACGCTTTATAAATGGACATCGGCTTCGATTTTCGCTGGTAGGCCTTCTCGGCCTTTCCTCCGAGCATCGCGTTAACATATGCTTGCAGGTGGGGCTGATACGGTTCGCCCTCCCTTCCGTCCAATGATACACTGAACACTTATGCACCTGCACGCTTCAGAGTGTGTCCGCACTCGAGACATTGTTCCTCGCTCTCGCAATGTATCCGGATGTTCAGCGGAAAGCCCAAGAAGAGCTGGAACGCGTCGTTGGACCAGATCGGCTTCCTTCTTTCAAGGACCAGCCCAACCTCCCTTACATCAACGCTCTCGTGTTGGAGGTAAAAGCTTCCACGTCACAAAATCGGCCGCTTACCCGCCCTAGGTGTATCGCTGGAATCCAGTAGTTCCATTGGCGATTCCACACAGATCTGTACAGGACGACGTGTACAATGGTTTCCGAATTCCTGCGGGATCCACCGTCGTTGCGAACTCTTGGTTCGTTGTTCGCGACTACTCCCGGTAATTTGTACTGACAGCAGATCTAGGGCAATCATGCACGACGAGGCGGTCTACCCTTCTCCAATGGAGTTTATACCCGAGCGCTATCTTCAGCAGGACAGCTCTGGGGACGGAATCAATCCAGATCCGCGCAAATTCGCATTCGGCTATGGGAGGCGCGTCTGTCCAGGTAAGCTCTTGGCAGAAGATTCAGTGTTCATTGGAGCGGCGATGACGCTTGCTACTTTCAATCTTCGACGGCCCCAGTCGGCGCTTCCGGTGATTTATACGTCGTCCCTGCTATCGTAAGTGTCTATCGAGAACGCATCTAGCTGAGTGCTGATAGTCTCAACGATAGTCACCCCCAACCGTTTGAATGCGAAATCACGCCCCGTTCACGCGCCGCAGAGGCTTTGATCCTCCCCAATTCCGCTAATGAGGACTGACACTATTCGTAATCTCCCTTTCCTAGATTTTAGAGTATCTGCGTTTACTGTAGGACTCTTGTCGTATACCAATCGCATCGCAAATTTTGATACTCACCTCCACGACTAAGTAAGGTTCAATTTTTCAGTCGCTCTCTACGGAAATCTTCTGACAAATGTCGTTACACGGTCAAAGAGATTGTTGTTCTTCGGGGACATCTAGACATGACCGAATGTTCAGAGCAGATGCTGGGAAGTTTGCGGAGCGCACCGGCCCATCGGTCCACAGAATAGTTATTTGCGTTCCTGACGTCCACCACAGCCTTGTTCCCATCGCCTATTCTCACATCAGGATTCTGTCGACCTGGCTAGACCCGACCTCACTACAACTCTTGCTGAATCAGAAGCCGGAGCTACCCACCAAGTCATTGGATCAGACATTCCTGATAATTCCTGGGCCCCGGCGTTCCTCAACGGGACAGGCCGTGTAACTACCTACCTACCTACCCGAGTCGGTATGGTTCGAATCTGCCACCTTGATATGATGGACACTATGGGGTTGGGTCTTAGAACCACTGTTGAAAAACGATCCCTGATGATCATCCATGGTCGCTTCCGTTCACGGTCCCAAATCACTCCGCCGCAGGTCGCAACTTTCAATCTGTGATACCGCTCCGTAAAAGCTGGTCTTGGTCTTCAAGAGGTATAATACCCACGAGCACGTAATTCAAGGTTTCTTTTCCATCTCATGTCACTCTCAAATCTCCCCCATTTTATCTGGACGCTGATACTATTCACATACACCGATTTCAAAACAATCGTGTTTCCCGTGGTACGAGATTCTGTTATGCATTCAACCTCAGCGGACATGTTTTGTTCCTCTCAGACCGTCTTCGCTTGCGCAGCCGCTCCAGTCCAATCGCCCGCCAAACTTTTCTATGGAATATTTTGGACTTGGCTGCACCTTCTACAAGTCGATGTTTCCAACCAATATCGAACAACCGCGGAGGATACCATTAACCGCCCATGGAGACCACTCCCCAGTGGTAGAATTTCTCAAGAATCAGCAGCAGTCATGCGCTGGCTCCTAGTTCCCATTTGCGTTTCTTCCTCCATTCCGTTCGGCGCCGCGGGAGTTGTGTATGCATCTCTTGGCCTCACTGCGTTACTTATTGCACACGACGAATTCGGCTTCGACTCGCATTGGCTGAGCAAAAACATCATCAATTCGCTGGGTTATATGTGCTTTGAATTTGGTGCCACAACAATTATGAGTGAGTGCATTTGTTCTTCCGCGCTCTTTCGGCTGACTTTCCCATACATAGATATACACTCTCAGCTAGACAGCATTGCAGTGCAATCTCTCGTATGCAGCTGCCTCCTCATCTTGACAACGATTCATGCTCAAGATTTCTCTGACATCGACGGTGATATGGCCCTCGGCCGAGTCACTCTCCCTATTTATGCCCCCACATCGTCTCGTATTTTCACCTTCGTAGCGTTGCAATTGTGGTCCACTGGCCTCGGTTTGCTTTGGAACATCGGTCCTCGCAGTTTCGTCGTTCTTTGTGGGCTAGGAGGACTAGTCGGATGGCGTTTTTTTCCACCTTCGGACGCGTACCGATGACGCAAATACCTTTCTGGCGTACAACGTGAGTGATATTTCAACTTCAGCCCTTCGCGACTGAAATTTGTCCAGGTATGGCTTCTGGCGACCCATCTTTTGCCTGTACAAGCACGTTGGAACGTTCTGAGATTCTAGATACCTACTGTAACATTCACTGTCAAGTCCGCCGACTCATTACGCGAAGACACCGCTGAGAAATATCTTTCGCGTGTCGTCCAAATTACACTGCGCAAATAGATATCCGTCTGACCCGGCGTGGAAATGCAACGGCGTAACTGTTACCTGATATCTGCGTCTCCAAGGTCGCAGTGGCCCGCCAGCACCCCCGCGTCCCATCCGTCGACGACTTCATCTGCAGATGATCTGCAGATGGGTTTAATGGTGTCTGAAAACTGAAGTTTCTTATCCAGTTTCAGGCCCCTTTTAACGAGAATCTCTACTTCTCATTTTATCTTCCTCTAAACCTAATTCAAAATTCCAAGTATCGACAGGGATATCGACAGGCTTGATATCTTTAGTTTTGGGACCCACTTTAAGATCGTTTATTCCTTACTTTTCTATTTACATTTTATCGCTGTCGAAAGGTGCGGCAATACTTGAAGTTTCGTCGACTTTTATTTGGACTTTGATAGATTAGATTAGTGATTAGATTTTGTCAAGATTTTGTTAAGTCCCAAATTAAATATATCAAAATGAGTTTCGGGCCGAAATATTTGTGTTACCATACTTAAAGAAGTATAGCTAACTAATATGCCTATTTAATTGAGGGGCCGGCGCTGTGAGTGAGCAACGCCGAAACGCCAAACAACGCGTCAAACGCCACAATCAAAATGTCAAAAGGCTGATGTGGCATTCTCTCGCATCCTAGCATTTGGCCTTTCTAACTCCCACTCGCAGTCAACTTTCCCTCCAATTTACCCCATACAGCACCTATAAAAGACCCGATTGCATTATGGTACGTACCTGCCTACTTTTTCTTGCTCCGTTTTGAGTTTGCAAGGCCCCCGTTCGACTCGGGGTCGGGTACTAATATTAATCAGGCCCCCTCTGTTTTTATCTTCACTACTTCCAGGACGCGCGCCGCAGCCATTCTCTGTCTTTCCCTAATTACGCCTTGGGGTGGTTTGCACATCCTCCCTTAAGAACTGCGGGCAGAATTCAATCGTATACTTTCTCTTCCTGGATCAGCGTAGTCTGCTCTGCTCCTCGCTCCTCAATCTCGGAACTTTCAGTAGTCGAGTGAACGCTTCTAGACAATCCATAGGACTCGCTTGCGTTCCGGAACGCACCTGCCTACGTTACTTTAGCCTCATATACTACGGCTCTCCGAGTTTGCAGGAATCCCGTTCGACTCGGGGTCGGGTCGTATTGTAAGCTGGAGTTTCTTTTGTTTCTTTCTCACTACTCCCCCTGACATGCGCTGCTTCCACCTCCGTAATCGCCTCCATGATTCTCCCAATTTTGTATCCTCAACACCTAGGGGCAAGATTCAAACCACGGGTCTTTTTTCCTGGATTAACATATCTACAGTACTCCACTCCCCGCCGCCCCTCGTGCTAATAATTCTGCTTTGAATCGCCTCCGCTCACCTCTCAAGTCAGACCCGATTGCGTTATGGTGCGCACCTGCTTATAGTGGCTTGAATATTCATCACTACTGTGCGAGACCCCGTTCGACTCGGGCTCCGGTCGTGAGCACCTAGGAATGCTTTTGTTCCGGGCTCTATCTGCCTATTCTGAATCTTCAAATCTGTGGCTGGCTACTACATCCTATTCTTCATGCCAAATGTAACCCTCCAAACGGCATGTTTCTCACTCGGAGCGCGGGATTGGCGGCGGCTCAAGGCGGCTCATGTATTCGGAACTCCTCTGAATATCTGACTCGATTACACCCTTCTCGACACTGAGTCAAGACCCGATTGAGTCCTGGTACACACCTGCCTCACATCATCAATATTTCGGGCCCCCGTTCGACTCGGGGTCAGGCCCTGCTTTGGTCTGCCTCTTTTTTTTCGGGGGTGGGGGGCGAGCGGCACAACCATTTCCTCTTTAATATGGGATTCCCGGCTTCCAACTTTCGCGCAACATTTTGCATCCTCACCAGCTCGAAACATTCAACCCCAAACCTTATGAAAGTTTGAACTGACAGCTTCGCTCATCGCTCCTCAATCTCGGACCCTCCCTCAAATCCACGCTCATCATGCTCAAATACGACCCGAATGTGTTAGGGTATGCACCTACCTACGTTACTTTCTTCTTATCGACGGCTTCGAGTTTGCAGGAATCCCGTTCGACTCGGGCTCGCGTCGTTCTGCGTGAGTTGGCAGTCTCGTTCTTTTTTTCTCTACACATGTATCGTTTCTTCCATTCTGAACCTCAGGGCTCGGCATGATGTCCAGCTGCCCGGTGAACTCGGAGCTTCCACTCGAATCCACGCTGCTCGCCACCCGATTCCGGAACGACCCTGCTCGCGATGCATCTATCAGCTCAGTGCAGTTTTCAGGTATCCCATTCATCTCGGGATCGGGCCCTACACGCGGTCCCCATCTTGTTTTTTTGGGGGTGCGTTCTCACTCGTGTTTCCACGTCGCTGGCGCGCACTGTTAAATAATCCTCCCCTGATTTTCCTGACCTTGCTCATACCGATCCTAGTTTAACCTACTGTAAGTCCTGGCTCGGCGGCGCATTCACGAATCCCAAGTTCGCCCTCGTCTGAAGTCGTCTTCGAAGTGATATAAGACTCGCGTCTGCTCCAGGGGCTTTCACGATTGCAAGTAATTGAAAGCACAAAGTCCCCGTTCAAGTCGGGGTCGGATCGTCAGTAGCAATCCGACCCTGCTTTTTTTCTCTATTGTCCTCTAATTCTTTCTCCCCGTTCCGGTTCAAACTGTGCAAACAGGTGTGCAGTCGTTGAAGATTTCCGGCAATGCCACATCAGCATTGTCCTAGTCCTCCGTGATTACGACGGCGCGAGTCTCATAATGGAGAACCCTATGAATAGCCGTGTCGAGGATGAGTCGAGGGTAATATGGTTCAGTTCAAATTAGGCTGTAGAAGTACATATCGTGTGTACGGGTGGGCAAAGAAGATGCAATATAAGATGTACGATACGAGACGACAGGAGAGATGTCGGGATGGAGGGATAGAAAGGGATGGTAAAGAGAAATGTGCGCAACGTGCGCGAGGCGGAGAAGGAAATCTCCGCTCTCCGTATTCTTCCAAATGGGCGGCGCCGCCGACGACACATTACAACCCCGCAACCGGCATTTCAAGGCCGCTGTTAAAGCGTACGAAAGAATGGTGAGCATTCATCTACCCTACCAACAGCTGCTAACTAACTACCTCTACAGAACGAACGGAATCGCGTGGACGACTTTTTTGCCTGCACCATCTTCGTCGGCGGCCATACAAACGAGGATGATAAACTGGCGCGCGTTATCGGCATTCCCGGAATGGCAGAGGTATGTGAATTGCTCGCCTTGCCCGCTGCGTTGCTTACCTGCCTCCCTAGGCCATATACAACGGACTGGCCACCAGAGAAGATGAGGTCCTTGGCATCGCGAAGACCGCCGCCTCGTATGTCCCCTCCTGCATTCCCTTTATTGAACTCCGGCTAACTGTCCAGTAGCACTGTGATGATCAATGAGCAGGCACAGATACGCAGGAGCATGAGGGCCGCGCCCACCGCCACCTCCACCCCGCCCCTGCACCGCGGCGTCCCTCCCAGCACCGCCGCTACACCGCGCGCCCCCACCGCCTCCTCCAGTGCTGCCCACACGGTCCCAACGTCCAAGGAGCGCCCCGCCTCCCTCACCAAGGTCGACGCCACCGAGACCGCCGCGCAAGCCGCTGCCGCCAGGCTCCCGACTCAAACCCCCCAGATGTGCAGGGGCGCCAAGTCCTCGACGACCGTGTTTCCGTGCGAGATTCAGCACAACACAACAGACACGCAGGACGTGCGGCACGTCATGAGCATGGCGTCGGTGGAAGACCTCGGGGAGGACATCTTCAAGAATAATAACGGTTTTTCTTGGACAGTGATGGCGGGGCTGCTGCTTGAGAAGAACCACTGCATCACCGGCTACCCCGCCAACGTCTGCCTCCCGTCGGAGGCGTTGATAAGCCGTGTAATCAAGTACACCTGAATTTGCGCATTTTACGCATTTCCAGCTGTCAAGCATGTGTGCTACATACGTAAGAGGCTTTCGGGAGCTCCGAACGAGTAGCCTAACAAGTCTAATAGCACTAGGGAATGAACCGGGAAGATCTATAGCGGTACCTCCACAAATGGGGCCAATATATGTCTTACTCGAGTAAGGAACTAGACTATCGTGGCAGAGAAACTAAGTTATATAAAGCTTAAGGCTGCTTGCTGGGACTCTTACCAAGGGGATGGGAAGGAAACTATCATATTTGCACAGTGGCGGACCCAAGTCCTTCATACAGGATTGACTAGACTAAGATTGTCCATGTTTGACACAAAGGACTAGCGCGTTCAGGCCACATGATGGGAATGGCTATTGGGAGAAGGCAGATACTGCCAAGACGGATAGCATCCAAGAATAGAACCGGCAATTCCGGATCTAGGAAACCAGCATCACTATAGAGATCGCGATAATCCTTAATTCGGATAAGGCATCCTAGGTTCCTAAACGAACCATGGATAGACGGGTTGAGCTAACCCATGACTATAGGGTACCGTATTGAAGCTACGATGGCAGGCTAGACGAAGAAGACCCTTCCGGGCTTGGGACATAGAGCCACAGACGAAGAAGACCTTACTCGAGCAAGGCATCAGTTGCCAAGAAGAGCTCTTTGATGGATCAAACCAACGATCGTGTGCAGCTGTCAGAGCACGCCTTTACTGGCCAATCAAGAACGAGGGACGCCGTCAGAGACAGGAGGCCATACGAGTCATATTAGAGAGCAAGTAGCGTAAACCAAGTAGTGTAAGCAGGTTGGATTAGTATAAATAAGGGGCAGAAAGGGCAGGAAAAGGAGCGCATATCCCTTGGAGGCAGGCACCAGAGCTGGTTGTCCTTGTTTGTTCCACTAGATTTGATTAGCTCGGGCCTAGCCCATAGACACCTAGCACCAGAAATAGATTTGGATTTGGATCAGACCTTAAAAATATAAGAAACCTCGAGAACTGGGTCGAAAACCCTTTGAATAAGGCCGAAAGCCAATATCAGTACTGAGCCGAAAGCTCTTTTAAGGCCGAAAGCCGTCAGAACCAGTCTTGTTGAATCATATTGAGTCGAAAGCTCTCTTAAGGCCGAAAGCCGCACATCAGTACTGAGCCGAAAGCTCTTTTAAGGCCGAAAGCCATCCAAAAACCTTGGTGTATAACCACAAACCCATCTATTAGACACCCAAACCCGACCTTGTGTCATTAAACTCTATAAACATCGTACATTGTGCTGCATTAGTCTTGAAATAAGACCAGAACTACCCAGACAATATCCAAGAACCTTACTCAAATAAGACACCTTAATTGAGTAGCGATCTGAGCAAGTACCCCTACGAGTACAGACTAGCTATAGGGTCAACAAAACGTTGATTCAAACCCCAAACTACCCGACTCAAAGCTCTCAATACAAGAGGAGTGATTGGTTGTAGTGTGATTTGGTTGTTAGTGTATAGTGGATAGTTCATTTGTCCATTTGCATTTTAGCGGCTAGATAGCATATTTTCCCGCCGTACTTCGAGAGCCCCCGTCTCAGCGTCTCCCATGAAGGGGAGTGGTTCATGGACCCGCGGGGAGCGTCGATGGATCCGTGTGGCCCTGGCAGCGCGTTCAATGCCAGGGGAGGGGCTGAGTGTATCAGCCCGGTGATCGTACGTCTCCCTGCTCGCTCCGTATATCACACACTAACTTATTTCTGATAGGAAACTTTGTCGTCTTATCACACGATTACACACTCCAGCCTCCATCTGGCAACCCGGATAGCGCCGCCGTCCACGCCTTCTGGACCACCGCCAGTGAGCCCATGCACTGCACCGCCGGCGACAACACCACGTGGGAGGCCGCGTACAACCTCGCCGACCCCGCCACCCTCCTTCGCCCCCCATCCACCCAGAGTGAAGTCAAGGCGGTGAAGAAGAGGGCGGATCCCGCCAAGAAGAGGAAGGCGGCTGCAGTCGACGAGGACGAGAGCGAGGAGCATGATGAGCCGGAGCCGGAGGACGAGACGTCGCCCCCGCCGGCAAAGAGGATGCGGGGCCCCACCCCAGAGACCAAGACCCAAGTCGGCGGCGGTCGTGAACCGGCCTCTCCCTCTTCCCCCCGCCACGTGAACGTCACGCATGTACGGCGGGCGCAGAAGGAGTTTCCCAAGACCCCGCCCCGCACCGGCCGTGAAGCCCCTGTTCAAGGTAACGTTCGCTTCGCCTCGAATGGCAGCCCCGGCGATGACGACGACGATGACAGCGACGACGACAAACCGATCGTCCGTTCGCGGCCCAGGCGCCGTAATGACATGCCCCACGCTGAGGACGCCCCCGCTCGCCGCGCACTGCGCCACAAACATGGTCACCCAGACGGTGACGATACCGACGACGAGTACAGCGAGGCCAGTGGCGCCGAGTCTGTCGCGGAAGACATCCCCCCACGTCAGATGAGGGCCAGAGCCGCCAATCAAGCCGCCACCAAGCCCGCCGCCGCCAAGTCCGCTGTCCGCAAGTCCAAACCCGCCACCCTCCATTTCGATGGGGTGGAGCTCACAATGCCGCCCTCGAAGAAGCCGAGGCCCAACGCTGCCGCTAAGCAGACCTCGGTGGGATCCAGTCGACCGGGCACGTCGCACCGGACGACTGGGGAGCGCTCGCACAACCCCCCGCCAGGCACGTCACCCAGGACAACAGGGGAGCGCCCGCACAACCCCCTGCCCGCCATGCCTGTTGCGGGCTTTGCCCTACCCCCCGAGTTCGCTGGGATGGACCCTGCGCAGGTCGAGGCGATGAGACGGTGGCTCTCGAAGTAAGGCGGGAAATGTAATAGTAACTGCTAATGCGAGTGGACAAACGAGCTATCCACTAACAACACCAACAACTAATAAATCACTAACAACCTATCGCTCCTCTTGTGTGAGTGCCGATGTGAGGGTAGTTCAGGGTTTGAATCAACGATTAGTTGACCCTATAGCTAGTCTGTACTGGTAGACGGCTTGCTTTGATCACTAAACGACTAAGGTGTCTTAGCCGGGTAAGGATCTCCTGATTTGTCTGGGTGGTTCTGGTCTCATTTCAAGACTAATGTGGTACAATGAACAGAGTAATAGTAGTTTTACGACAAAAGGTCAGGTTTGGGTGTCTAATAGACGGGTTTATGGTTATACACCAAGGTTTTTGGGTGGCTTTCAGCCTTAAAAGAGGTTTCGACTCAGTACTGATGTTCAGCGTTCAGCCTTAAGAGAGCTTTCGACTCAATACTGATGTTCGGCTTTCGGCCTTATTCAAAGGGTTTTCGACCCAGTTCTCGAATGCTTATATTTTTAAGGTTCTTTATCCAATCCCAATTCTATTTCTGGTGCTAGGTTCTGTGGGCTAAGCGCGAGCTAATCAAATCTAGTGGAACTAACAAGGACAACCAACTCTGGTGCCTGCCTCCAAGGGATATGCGCTCCCGTTTTGCACTTCCTGCCCCTACTTATACTACTCCAACCTGCTTACACTGCCTGGATTACACTACTATGGCGTGCTTTGATGTAGCACGAGATTCCCATCTGTTCCGTCAGAGGGTCCATCTTGGCATCGGGTGCCTTGCCCGGATAAGGTCTTCTTCGTCTGTAGCTCTATGTCCCGAGCTCGAGAGGGTCTTCTTCGTCTAGCCTGCCATCGTAGCTTGAATACGGTACCCCATAGTTGTAGGTTAGCTCAACCCGTCTATCTTTAGTCTGGCTTTTAAGGTTCTGTTCTTCTTATCCGGATAAGGATTATCGTGATGTCTGCAGTGATGCAGGTTGCCTAGACCGGTAATGCCGGTGGCTATTCTTGAACACTGTCCATCTTGGCATCCCAACCTTCTCTCGGTATGCCCAACTCATCATGTGATTCAAATGCGGTAGGTTCTTGTGTCAAACACAGACAATCTTGGTCTAGTCAATCTTTGTATGAAGGACTTCGGTTCTTCCTGTGTGCAATAATGATAGTTTCCTTCCCACCTCCTTGGTATGAGTCCCAGCAAGCAGCCTTAGGCTTTATATAACCTAGTTTCTCTGCCATAGTGGTCTAGTTCCTTACCCGGGTAAGACATATGTTGGCCCCATTTGTGAAGGTACCGCCATAGGCCTTCCTGGTTCATTCACTAGTGCTATTAGACTATTTAGGCTTCTCGTTCGGAGCTCCCGAAAGCCTCTTGGTATGTAGCACACATGCTTGACACCTGGAAATATGCAAAATGCGCAAATTCAGGTGTACTTGTTTACACGGCTTATCATCGGCATGAGTCAGAGAATAGAAACAGGCTCCGGACTGAGCCGAGAGTCTCTGACGCGGTCACATTGGTGAGAATAAAGTCGTGGTCAAAGGGACGGGCACTACTCCTTGAAATAAGGCCATCGAACCATGGGCAAAAATGGTCTAGCAAAAGGAAGCGACTAGCCAACAAAGTCACGGGGCAAAAGGGCTGCCATAAAGGAAAATAAAAAGGGATAATGAATTATCCACGCGATAAGACATTTTACTAAAAAAAACATGTTGACTGGGGACAGTCAATATTAGAAATTGGGGGAGATGATAAGCCGTGAAATTTGCCAGCCTTGCAAAGTGCCTAGAAATAAGCACAGACACGCGCATCGGAAGGATTATTCAACTGCGAGGCACACAGGCACCTAGTTCCGGAGAAACCTTACTCTTAATG
This sequence comes from Mycena galericulata, assembly GCA_029289565.1. Classification (NCBI taxonomy): domain Eukaryota; kingdom Fungi; phylum Basidiomycota; class Agaricomycetes; order Agaricales; family Mycenaceae; genus Mycena; species Mycena galericulata. The sequence goes on along the minus strand of JARKIA010000210.1, from coordinate 185,708 downwards.
ACAGTCTCTTCCTCTTTTCGGGATCAGACTTACGATAAGGATTCAAAAGGACTAGTCGCGAAACATCATAAAAGCTATAGGACCTTAATTCTAATGCTGGTTTCTTCCTCTCTTTGGGAATCATACTTGGAATAAGGACCGAAGGCCGCTATTTCTACTACCCATGACCTATTGACGATAGGAATGGAAGCCGCAGGGATCCAGTCACCCAGGAATACCACAAATCCTCTCTGGTAATTTGTTGAACCAACGGGATAGTAATTTGACAATGGAACATACCTTTGTGGTGGTTACTTTGTACACAAAACACGCGACGCGGCAGGGCACCTGATCAGTATTTCTGCTGGAAACAAGACCACCGAGTAATTTCGATTCGGAATTACTCGGCTAATTCCATATATGGTTTCTTGGAGTGTCAACCGATCATGGTGGACTATTCGGAACAACATAACTCGAGTGTCCGGATGAAAGGACATATCATCTGGGGTATCTACAGAAAGCCATTACAGAGGGCTATTTAATTCTGAGATCCAGTGAGAGAAGGGAACCTGGGACAAAGCATTATCGAGGGATATTTCCACCTAGGAGGTACCCATTAATTCGGTGATAGATGATCGTGACGCCAGGGGTGGCAACTGTCAAATTAGTAGGCAAGAGACACTACGATCGGCCAATGGGGCGCCAGAACGTGTGCATACAATATAAACGAGCGGCTAAACTGTACTATAAAATACCCGTAGCCTTGTAATAGCGGACATGTAAGCTGAAATTCTGTAGAGTATATAAGTAGCCAGCAGTAGTGTAGTACAGCACCAAATCTGTCCCGAGAGAGTGAGGAGCTTGTTGGCCCTTACATATTTAAGGCATTGTTTTGGGGCTTGTATTCCGTTGAATCAAGTTGGTTTTGGATTGGAATTAGTGATTGAGACCTCCATGGCAAATTGATCGAGACCTCCGTGGCATTGATAGAGACCTCCGTGGCACTATAAAGACCTTTGTGGCATCCTAGGACAGGATTAAAGTCCAAACAAACCAAGCCGGTTAATAGCCGTCATACCTTGAAATAACAAACAAACACTGTTCGACTTAATTGACACATCGTCCATTAAGGTCTAATAGCGCGCAATTCATAATCGTTCGAAGAGCTAAAAGCAAAACCAACCAAATATCTATCAAAGAACCAACTCTACTTTGGTCCCTTAGATCTTCTATCGATCTAATAAGACCCGTATCTCGTCAGGACAGTCAAGACTGTGTGCAATTGGAGTGTGTGGTGTAGTGGAAATTAGCATTATTGAGTGTTTGAGTTGTCTGATCTCACTTGGTGAGTTTAGTAAAACTCAGTCATTCGATTTGGTGTTAGTTCAGTGCATTATATATCTCAGTGCTTGACCCTGAGCAACCGTTTCAGCGGCACTGGCGACATTCGTGGAAGAAATGAAGAGTGGTATCCCCTCGGTCCTGGAGTACCCGGATTATGACAAGGATGAACACGTTGAGACGGGGGCTCTCGAAGTACGGCGGGAAATATGCTATCTAGCCGCTGAATGCAAATGGACAAATGAACTATCCACTATACACTAACAACCAAATCACACTACAACCAATCACTCCTCTTGTATTGAGAGCTTTGAGTCGGGTAGTTTGGGGTTTGAATCAACGGTTTGTTGACCCTATAGCTAGTCTGTACTCGTAGGGTACTTGCTAAGATCGCTACTCAATTAAGGTGTCTTATTTGAGTAAGGTTCTTGGATATTGTCTGGGTAGTTCTGGTCTTATTTCAAGACTAATGCAGCACAATGTACGATGTTTATAGAGTTTAATGACACAAGGTCGGGTTTGGGTGTCTAATAGACGGGTTTGTGGTTATACACCAAGGTTTTTGGATGGCTTTCGGCCTTAAAAGAGCTTTCGGCTCAGTACTGATGTTCGGCTTTCGGCCTTAAGAGAGCTTTCGACTCAATATGATTCAACAAGACTGGTTCTGGCGGCTTTCGGCCTTAAAAGAGCTTTCGGCTCAGTACTGATGTTGGCTTTCGGCCTTATTCAAAGGGTTTTTGACCCAGTTCTCGAGATTTCTTATATTTTTAAGGTCTGATCCAAATCCAAATCTATTTCTGGTGCTAGGTGTCTATGGGCTAGGCCCGAGCTAATCAAATCTAGTGGAACAAACAAGGACAACCAGCTCTGGTGCCTGCCTCCAAGGGATATGCGCTCCTTTTCCTGCCCTTTCTGCCCCTTATTTATACTAATCCAACCTGCTTACACTACTTGGTTTACGCTACTTGCTCTCTAATATGACTCGTATGGCCTCCTGTCTCTGACGGCGTCCCTCGTTCTTGATTGGCCAGTAAAGGCGTGCTCTGACAGCTGCACACGATCGTTGGTTTGATCCATCAAAGAGCTCTTCTTGGCAACTGATGCCTTGCTCGAGTAAGGTCTTCTTCGTCTGTGGCTCTATGTACCAAGCCCGGAAGGGTCTTCTTCGTCTAGCCTGCCATCGTAGCTTCAATACGGTACCCTATAGTCATGGGTTAGCTCAACCCGTCTATCCATGGTTCGTTTAGGAACCTAGGATGCCTTATCCGAATTAAGGATTATCGCGATCTCTATAGTGATGCTGGTTGCCTAGATCCGGAACTGCCGGTTCTATTCTTGGATGCTATCCGTCTTGGCAGTATCTGCCTTCTCTCAGTAGCCATTCCCATCATGTGGCCTGAACGGGCTAGTCCTCTGTGTCAAACACGGACAATCTTGGTCTAGTCAATCTTGTTCGAAGGACTTGGGTCTGCCACTGTGCAAATATGATAGTTTCCTTCCCATCCCCTTGGTAAGAGTCCCAGCAAGCAGCCTTAAGCTTTATATAACTTAGTTTCTCTGCCACGATAGTCTAGTTCCTTACTCGAGTAAGACATATATTGGCCCCATTTGTGGAGGTACCGCTATAGATCCTCTCGGTTCATTCCCTAGTGCTATTAGACTTATTAGGCTACTCGTGCGGAGCTCCCGAAAGCCTCTTGGTTATGTAGCGCACATGCTTGACAGCTGGAAATGCGTAGAATGCGCAAATTCAGGTGTACTTGTTTACACGGCTTCTCAACGGTCTACTCGACGAGAGGATAATCCATAAATGATCTGGTTAACCACTGTTTAACTTAAATTATCGGGGCATACATGTGCTTTTTTTGGTTCATTGTTCGAGCTGACATTGCACTGCTATGTTCTATCTCAGCTGTCCCCGCTCACATGCAATGCATTGATTCTGATCCCACTTGTTACGGCAAGACCCAAGAAGCGGAAACATCCAGACCCCTGCCACTCCCCTCCTCAGTAAAATATCCCTGTCCGGTCTCGACAAATAAATTACCTAGCAGTTGACAGGACTGCCGTGGGTACATACTAGCAACGGCTGTATGAGCTGGGCAGGCAGAATGAGCAGGCCAGCCCATGATTCCAACATGGTCTTGATACCTGGTCGGTCGAACCGGTCGGGCCAAATGGCCTGTCCAGCATTCCAATTTCCAACATGGTCTTAACAACAAAACTACCTACTAACAACAGTGGTTCGAACCGGCCAGGCCGAATAGCCAGGCAAGCCCGTGATTCCAACACAGTCTCAATTCGAACCAGCTGGGCTGAACAAGTAGGCCAGCCCGATTCCAACACAGTCTCAATAACAAACTAGCAACACCGTTATGGACTGCCAGGGCTATGCCAACTGACAGTGTGCCCACAGTCTCAACAAAAAAAGTATAAGTTCACTTTGCATTCTCGGTGAGCTTCAGACTTAAAAACAAGTCAATAAAAAAAAGGATATATTTAGGACTCGTAATAATAAAGTATGTGACCCTATATGTCAAGAGAAATGGAAAAATACAAGTACATAGTGGTTAGTTGAACAGAAGAAGGAAAATATGCTAAATGATTCCTACACTCCCCCTACTGCATTGATATTGGTGCCCTTTCAAGCAGGATACGGGTAATCTCTGTGCGGCCCATCCAGGTGGCAGCCTGCAACAAGGTCCCATAGTGTTCCTTTGCTGAATTGATATTGGCCCCCTTTTCAACAAGAATACGGACAATATCTGTGTGGCCCCAGAAGATGGCAGCCCACAAAGAGCTCCCATATGCTCCCCCAGTTGCATTGATGTTGGCACCCTTTTCAATAAGGATATGGACAATCTGTGTGTGGCCCCAATAGGTAGCAGCCTGCAATGAGCTCCCATATATCCCCCCAGCTGCATTGATGTTGGCACCATTTTCAATAAGAATATGGACAATCTCTGTGTGGCCCCTATGGGCAGCTGTCTGCAATACACTCCCATATTCTCCCTGAGTTGCATTTATGTCAGCACCCTTTTTGATAAGCATACAGACAATCTTTGTGTGGTCCTGGTAGGCAGCAGCCTGCAATGAGCTTCCATATTTCCCCCCAGCTGCATTTATGTCGCCACCCTTTTCAATAAGGATATTGACAATCTCTGTGTTGCCCCTATAGGCAGCTGCCTGCAACAGGGTCCCATATTCGCCCCCTGCTCCATTGACATTTGCACCATGTTTAACAAGAATATTGACAATGCTTGAGTAGCCTTGAGTAATGGCAGCATGCAATGCATTATCGTATTCTCCCCATGCTTCATTGGCATCGGCACCATTTTTAACAAGGAGATTGACAATGCTTGAGTAGCCTTTGGCAATGGCAGCATGCAATGCACTCCCATAATCTCCTCCAGCTGCATTGATGTTGGCACCCTTTTCAATAAGCATATGAATAATCTCTGGATAGCCCCAGAAGGCAGCAGCCTGCAATGGGCTCCCATATTCTCCCCCTGCTGCATTGACATCAGCACCATTTTCATCAAGCATATGGACAATCTCGCTGTGGCCTTTGGCAATGGCAGCATGCAACAAGCTCCTATATTCAGCATCCTTTTCAAGAAGGAAACGAAAAATCTGTGCATGGCCCCTGTAGGCAGCTGCCTGCAATGAGCTCCCATATTTCCCGCCAGCTGCATTGATGTTGGCACCCTTTTCAATGAGGATATGGACAATTCCTGTGTTGCCCCTATAGGAAGCAGCCTGCAATGAGCTCCCATATTCCCCCCCAGTTGCATTGATGTTGGCACCCTTTTCAATAAGGATATGGAAAATCTGTGTGTGGCCCCAGTAGGTAGCAGCCTGCAATGAGCTCCCATATATCCCCCCAGCTGCATTGATGTTGGCACCATTTTCAATAAGAATATGGACAATCTCTGTGTGGCCCCTATGGGCAGCTGCCTGTAATGCACTCCCATATATTCCCTCTGGTGCATTAACATCAATACCCTTGTCAACAAGGATATGGACAATCTCTGTGTGGCCCTGGTAGGCAGCAGCCTGCAATGAGCTCCCATATTTCCCACCAGCTGCATTGATGTTGCCACCCTTTTCAATAAGGATATTGACAATCTCTGTGTTGCCCCTATAGGCAGCTGCCTGCAATAAGGTCCCATATTCCCCCCCTGCTGCGTTGACATTAGCACCATGTTTAACAAGAATATTGACAATGCTTGAGTAGCCTTTAGTAATGGCAGCGTGCAATGCGTTATCATATTCTCCCCCTGCTTTATTGGCATCAGCACCATTTTTAACAAGGAGATTGACAATGCTTGAGTAGCCTTTGGCAATGGCAGCATGCAATGCACTCCCATATTTTCCTCCAGCTGCATTGATGTTGGCACCCTTTTTAATAAGGATATGGATAATCTCTGGGTAGCCCCAGAAGGCAGCAGCCTGCAATGGGCTCCCATATTCTCCCCCTGCCACATTGACATCAGCACCATTTTCAGCAAGAATATGGACAATCTTGCTGTGGCGTTTGGCAATGGCAGCATGCAACAAGCTCCTATATTCAGCATCCTTTTTAAGAAGGGAACAAATAATCTGTGCATGGCCCCTGTAGGCAGCTGCCTGCAATGAGCTCCCATATTTCCCGCCAGCTGCACTGATGTCGGCACCCTTTTTAATAAGGATATGGACAATATCTGTGTGGCCCCCATAGGAAGCTGCCTGTAATGAGCTCCCATATTTCCCCCCCACTGCATTGATGTCAGCACCCTTTTCAATAAGGATATAGACGATTTCAGTCTGGCCATTGGCGGCTGCAGCCTGCAATGCACTCCCATAGTATCCCCCTGTTGCATTCACATCTGCTGCTTTGCCTATTAGCAAGTTAACAATCTGCAGGTGGCCATAGTATGATGCTACAATGATCTCCGGGTTTTCTGAATACTGCAGCAATGTTGCCCCCTCCAGAAAAAACTTTGCAGTTTCCACAAGGTTCGCAGCTGCTGCAATCCACAATGCAGAAGGTTGTGATGGCCAATCAGGATAATTCCATGGTGGGGTGTCCCATCTCTGAAGGAATCCTGCCTTCTCCAGTGTTTCCTTCCATTGGAAAGCCTGACTAAGAAACTCTGTGATCATATCTTTCAGCTGATCTTCGGGCTGTCCTGCTGCATGAACCAAACAATATTGGGAATACCAGACCAGAGGGGGTGGACAGGACTTCCAATTACTCCATGTTGAATCCGGAAATCCATCAAAGGCAAGGAATGTGAGCAGAGTGCGCGTAATTGCTATTTGCGCATAAGGGAATTTCTCAGCCTGGATGCTGTCCAAATATTCCTGTGTGGTGTAGTGGACAAGTCGCACCACATTACGGTGTTCATCCATGATGACAAGCCCAGCGCAGACAGAGAGAATAGTGTCAATGCTCATGATATAGTCCTTGTCAAGCTGTTGTGTACCTGGTTCAACAGCAAGAGCAACCTGTAATTCTTGGACCGTTAAGGGCCTCTTTGCATTCACAACCCAAATGAGGGTGGAGAAAGCTGCCCTTCTCTCTTCCTCATTCTGGGCTTCTATTCGCTGCATTGCATTATCATAAGTTTTAGAAAGCTCCTCTGGTAGTTCTTTCAAAGCTTTTCGAACGGCCCCTACTGTGAGCCTTGTACTGAGAGACTCAATGTGAAGTTTGGCCAGAAGGAACCTAGTCAGAGTTTATGTGAGCTGATTTCTGACAACAAATTATCACTGCATACATGCCATGCACACTCCCAATGATTTTTGCACGGATATCCTTTTGTAAGTCAGGTCGCTCCTGCACGTGGTTGTGCAGGCGTGGTGACAAGTCAATCTGTGCATCAACATATTTTTGAATATCCTCCGGCCTTGCACCAATCTTTAGAGTTTGAACATTTGGAAGAGCGGGGTCGGCAAAAACATGAGGTCGAGAAGTGACCATCAAGTTCACTTTAGGACCCATCATTTTGGCAAGATGTTTGAGCAAGATGCAACGTCGATCATGAGGGTATTCATCAATGGCATCGACAACAAGAAAGACCTTGTTGAACTCTTCAAGGCTAGAGCTGAGTAGTTCAAGAACTTCTTTCAATGATGGTGCAGTGCCCTTCTCTTGGTGCTGCATATATAAGTTCTTTGCGATGGAGCCAACATCCCTACCATAAACAAGCTGTCTCCAGAGTGCTGCCAGAAGCTTAGGTGGTGTATGGTCATTGGCTTCTTTGTGGTTCAAATAAATGCAAGCTACACCTAGAGTGTTGTTGTTTTCACGCTCATCACTGAGATGCCTCACAACAACTGATCTAGATGCAGAATAATCAGTAGGTGCATCAACAATCAGAGCATGGGCAGATGTACGCAAGGACTGTTTTCCCTGCACCTGCTGTATAGTTTTGCTTGGTTAGCATTTTATCCAGATGCTGAAGGTACGCAACACACGAATTCCTGGACACCAAAGTGTCTTTCCAGAACCTGTTTTCCATTCTTGAAACTTTGGATCAGCCAGCAGCCATTCACCTGTTCCCTCCTGCCACACCCGGAAAATATCTGCCTGTCGTTGAAAGAAATTGATAGGTGAAAGCCAGTTAAGGAAGTTTTGGCGCGGAATATCTTTTTCTTCCTCCCTGTCATCGTGGTTTATCACAATGTGTACGGTTCCAGCTTCAACTTTCAAAGTGGCACCAAGCCCATCACCTCCACGACCGCCCTGTCCGCCACTCTGTCCGCTGCCGCCAGGCCCCCCTGTGCCTCCTGGGTAAAATAAATATTGATGTTCGTATCCCAATCAATATCTCTCGTACCAGAGAGGCTCAGTATGAAGGATTCAGACATGGCCAGTGGGGTGTTGAAGCTTATTTTTGAGGGACAGCAACATATCAGCCAGCATCAAAGTTCACATGGGAGACAGAACTGACCAAAGAGGATATATTGCTGCTGTAGCCTGAAGCTGGAAGACAAGGAACTGATCGCTGGAGAGGACACGATTGCACAGAGATGCGTATGGCTTAGCACCAACGAAGATAAGGATCAGCGGAGGGATCAGAGAAACATGCCTCTGGGGCATGTTGCCACTTTAAATGACACAAGGCTGTGACGGCAGATCCGGAGTAGTGGTTCGCCGCGGTGTTCGCATCCAGTACTGAGGTGAGCAACAAACTTAGATCGATGTGGTGCTTCGACGATGATAGTCAGCTGGCTCTTCTGTCCGATGAAACTCCTCTTGCTGCGCGCATCACAGCCCTTCCGTTTATCTGGCGCGTGGTTCTTTCCTCCAGCGACTTTCATCAACGGCATTCAAGTTGGCGTCGCAATGGCCGTCTGCTCTTATCGTATGCCACACCGCTGTATTATGGCAGTATATGTATATGCATTACACGCTCTTCTCTTCTCGTTTCGTAACTCAGACACCTATCTGTCTATTTACGGTGCTTATCGCCTCACGTCAGTACCGCCTACTGCCTCCACGCTACCCTAGCAGGACGTAGCATCCCACTGGGATGTGGATAGTCCGCCGCTATTAATGATACTGTACAGGACATGGATGCAGACACCACCGTTCCACTGACACCGACTTCCCCGCGTAATCGTCCGAGTCTATACGAGAGGAGTGGGAGTGGGACTCACCCACTTCCACTAACGGTGGGCCAGTCCCACTATCAGGAATTGATTAGAGTGGGACTGGTGATCAATAGTGGAACTCGGCAATGCATAGCCGCGACGCCATCATTTTATTGATGCGGCATCATCTAGTTGATGCGGCATCATTAGAGTGTGACCGAGTTCTCCAGTTTAGTTTGTGGGGCCATCAAAACCCTTTACGTTGCCGGTCCGTAGGTACTCCATGCAACCTCAGCCTTCGACATTCTGGGCACACTTTGAGTGGAAGATGACTTCATTTTTACATTACGCAGGAAATGTCCGGGCCAGATTTTTAATTTAGCCCTTTGTTCGTACTCCGGCAATTTAGTTTTCGTTTCTACAGCCAATTCACAGCCATTTATAATTCTTTTCGTAGGCAAGATTCAAAATTTCTGCCCCAGGAAATCTCTAGATATATATCTCGTATACCACCGGAATTTTACTTGAGCTCATTGTGCACGGCTGGTGCAACGACCGACGCAGAACAAACAAAGAACGAATAGACATTTGTTTGGCAGGGATTGCCAGTCCCCCCCACCTGAGTTTGAAGATAAGGAAGGACTATGTGATTATTTCAGCGCGTCAGTTACCTAGTTCTACGAATCTTTCTTTAGCAGCATATGTATCAGCTTCAATTCAGATTTCTGGCTGCGAGGCAAATATTTTGAAGGTCCATGTCTGCCTGAAGCCTATCAATCAAGTAATAGCTCAACTGTCCATAGAGCTAGCTTGACAGGTGCTATTTCAGCACCAAATGACCCGCTTTCGGGAACATCCTCGGTCGTTCACCTGAAGTGCCGGGTGAGGTAACGTCTCCTTTATTTACACATCTTTCACATTGCTGCTTTTCCAAGCTATTCGGCTGACAGGCGCGGCTCATATATTGACCGTTGACCTAGAGTGCTTGTGTGAGCTAGCTATTTATTTCAAAATTATTCCAGCCAGGGTGGCCAACGGGATGAGACTTTTCACTTTCAACCGTGGGAATTTTCTTTCCTTGCTCTCGCGTTTGTGCTTAACTATCAATCAAATTTCCTTGCGCTTCCGAAAATTTCAGACAAGTCAAGGAAGACGTAAACTCTAGGCGGTGATTCAAAAATGAATGAGAAATTCGGGTGAATACAGAAACTCAGATACGTTGTTGACAGTGCTTATTTTCGAAAGGAGATTTGCTTCAATTCAAGCTAATAGATAGGGAAAAAATCCACCAGCCTTCTTGGGGCCTGTATCCCGTGTTACACGTACTCATACATGAGATTATCGTAGAGTGGTCACAGAGATCGGCTTCAGCCTAGGCCAGAATCTTCTAACACCTTTTGATTCTCACTGTAACATAGAACGTCAAGCCTCCTATCCGAGATAATGAGGCTCAGAAAATAAGTAGCTTAAGTTGACTGAGTAATTTGGCACTGACATGGCAGAATGGGTTTGCCTGTCACTGATGCAGTGTATTGAACGCGTCCGTGGACACACACCTAACACGCAGTGTTGTTCGGGTCGGGTTGGGCTTGGTTCGAGTCGTACCAGGCCTGGGTCGAGAAAATCTCACCAACCCTACGTCAGGCTTAGGCCCGGACTTGGTTGTATTTTTTTTCTGAACTGAGTTTAGTCTTTCATAAGGTAAATCTCCCATTTAGCATTATGTATCCAAAATAACCTGGATAGCACTTCCAACCATCGGAAATCATTATATGTTCGAATTTGGAACCCCATCAACGGAGTGGAGTCTTCCGTGCCACATCAAGCATGAGTATTCAAGTTTGAAAGTCGCTCCAATGTGGAGATTATGTACTCGTGTACCTCTGGTGTGCTGAAATCCCAAATTTAAATTGAGAATCATGAGGAATCAAAGTCCCCGGAGAAGCCCGGGCCCAAGCCCGGTTCACGGGCTTGGAAAAAAATCTGAGCCCGGCCCTTAGCCTGCCTGAACCCGCTTCGGGTCAGGCATGGGTCGGGCCTGGAAGCCGGGACAACACTACAAGTAACACGGCACTTTGACGGCACTTAACACGAGTCACTACTGAGCGGTGAGCCTGAGAAAATTATCGCGTGAGCAACTCTCAGTGCCAATATCGGCTGATTTAAAACATGAGTAGAAGTCAGAAAAAAAGCACCACCAGTGCCGCACCAGTACTGCCTCACTGTACGCTTGCTGTGCGCCTACCCCGAGACCCAATCAGTGACGGGCGGGATGGCGGGAATCGATCACGGTCGGATCATGGTGTGCCGAGTCACATCTTGATTGATTTGATGTTGCAGAGACGTCCACAAACCGGCTCTGGTGTCAGTGAGGCGTTCGGTTGACCACTAACAAGGTATGTCAACTGAACACCAGGACTCGGGTGGTGGGTGGGCTTTAAAATCTGAGCGAGAGTGTCGAAGACAAGATATTCGATTTCAAAGATCGATCACTTCGACACTCTCTTAGTCAGCCTGTGTTGAGCTCTCGCTCGCAGGCTCCCTTTTAGCTCAACTGGTCAGCTAACTAAGTCGTTAGAAGGATAATAAATAAATAAGGACTTTGGGAAGAGGAGGCCGGGAGCTGTCAGCTGCCGGGTCTCTGTGAGTGAGGCGTTCGGTTGACCACTAACCCACAAGACAGAGAACACAGTGAACGGTCAGTCGGGCAAGCGAAAAACGACTCCCCCAATTACATTTTAGCTAAGCGAGCTACAGATTCTTTCAAAGAATTCAAAGTATCAAGTGAGTCGCCAATAAATAAAGGTAAAATCTCTTCAACATTACGCCAATAAAGAAGGAATGCGGCAGAAGACCACCGTCCCTGTTTCATCACGATCCAAGGGTCAACTCCGCACAGGAGCAAATGGGTGGCACCCCCGATGCGGAAGCCATGTCCATTTAAGGCCCCCAGACCTGCCGCCATCCAAATGGCATTACAGGTTTCAACGAAGTCGGATCGGGTAAGATGAGCCCATCCGGAGGCGGTCGCATATGCGAAAAGTGGTGCGGAGTCGGGCACGGAAGCATTGACAACAAGGTGGTGTTCGAAGGCAGCGACGGCATCGACGTCATCGAAGGTCTCGGTAGAAGTAAGCCAGTCACCGCATTGCTGAGTCTTCGTGTACGGGACCTTGAAGCGAACAAACTTATGTTTATTCGCGGCAACACCCCGCCTAATTGGGCAACCGCGGGTGACATTGCGGGACGGTTTGAACTCGGACGCCGATTTGACGAGGATTTCTCCCAAACGAGCACAATCCCTCCAACCGGTGCAAGCAGCTGCCCAAATGGCAGCACCACGAGTGTTCGAGAGGTCGAGCGCGGAACGGAGCACCAGCATGTGATTGAAAGAGACTGGATCGCGGGGTGGTCGATGAGAGGAAGGGGGAGCCAGCTTCGAAACACCCTTCTTTGTTCGCTTCAGAAGGGCGGCGCCATGCCAAGGAGCATTGTTGATAGCATGCCAGAGCTGAAGACCAGCCAGCCACGAATTAACTGTCCCGCTCGCGACATGGCCCGCACCATAGGACGAAATGAAGATGGAAAGTAGGCTCTCACTTGCAGGCATGCGGTCAGCCTCGGGGATATTGTGAAGGTCGCAGAAATGATTAAAACGAAGAAGGCCTGCTCCATAATTGCCTCGAGTCGCCTCGTCAACGGAGGCCACGAGAACATCTTGCCAGCGCGAGATCAACTCGGGAGAAAAGGAGGCAGATAGAGACTTGAGAGAATGTGAGGTATAAGGAGTGCGCCAGGATGTGATGCGATCCTTAGCTAGCACCCGTGGGCGGAAGGGCGAGGGCTTCAAACGATTGTATGGATTAGACGAATTTCGAGGTCCCGTGGGTTTGCGAGCAGATTGTGGCCGAGAAGGGGCGACCGAAGACCCCAACTCATCTGCGCACGAACGCTCGGCAGCTGCCGAGCGAGCCAAGGCTAACCTACAATAATGAAGGCGGGAGTATTAAATACGAGTGTACCCAACCTACCTGTGCATTCAACGAAAAATTGGGAGAGCTCCTCATTGAGCATGAAAGGGATCTGTAATCTAAACTTCGCGGGCCCGAAATTGCCACGGGAAATCGGGTCTGCACGGTTCTCGAGAGAAGGAACATAGGATGGGGTGATAGCGAGGTTGCGAGGAATGAGCATCTCCGTGATGCGACGAATAGAAAGATTACGGGAAATATTCCTGGACCGGCCCAGCTTGTAGGCGTCAATGATGGAAGTATTATCCCCATGGATAACAATATTTACGTCGAGTAAATCGCGCTGTGAGACCAGCCACATGCATGCAAATTCGATTGCGATGGATTCGGCCCAGCCTATGTCACGCCCCTCGGCCTTCCAGCCAGGCAATAATTGCCAGGCGGCCCACATCGAGCCGATAAGGATCCCGATGCCGAAATCGGTAGAAGCGTCAACCCAGACATCAAGATCGACAGTTTTCCGAATCAGAAGTGACCGGGATACTCCACGCAGGGAAAGGGCATGTTCCCACCAACGGAGGTCGTTCCGTGCGGCGGAGGTAAGGTTATGGGAAACAAATTCGTTCGGGAAATGCGAGATCATGGCAGTGAGGGAGGGAAGAAAAGATCGTCCATCGCGATACACAAAGCTGACATGCTGGAGAGTCCCGTGAATAGAACGGACCCCGGGAAGCTTGACTTTTCCAGAGTCAGCTCCGGCTAGGAAGCGAGTGACCTTGCCAAGGTATTTTAACCGTTTCTTCTCGCTCAGCGAGACCCTTTTGTTCGCGACGTCCCAAGCAAACCCGGTGTATTCCGTCTCGAAAGCGAAATCGTGACCCTTGACACTGATGTCGTTCCAGATTATGCCGAGAGGTTTACTGATAGATAGGATGGTTTCGAGATTGTAGGCATATGAGTAGGAGAACGAGCCGTCGGCCAAAGGAACAGATGAGACAGGATAGCGGAAGAATTCAAAGTCGTCAACCCATTTGGGAACCGGGGAAATTCCGTGTGTGCCGAGAATATCAACGAAAGCGTCGGCTACTGTTCCCTGCACGTTCCCGGATGTGCGAAGGCCGAAAGGAAATGTATGGTCGGCCCAAATGGATCCCCGCCAAAGGACAGGAAGTGCCCATTTGTGCTTAGGGACAATGGGAGAGCAACGAAATGCATGAGCCTGATCGAGACCTGCAACTTGAGTACCAGGTGGAGCATTCGCGATCTGGGTTTGCAAGTAAATAATGGCCAAATCGGCAAAAAGAATGGCCAAATCGGCACAAAAAGATGCGCCCAATCGGCAGCAAAAGGCCTAATCGACCAAAAAAAAAATACACCAAATTGGTGACGCCAAATCGACGCAAAGCAAGGTAGCCCGAAAGGCAACCCGAATGTAAATGGAAATGGAAATAAACGCACAATGTCAGCCATCGCGGCGCAAGTGTGCCAGCGTATAGAAATATCCTTGGCATCAAGCCAGGAATTAGTGGAGTCGCCCGCGCTGTCCACCACTGAATTGTTTTGAACCATGCGCCATTTACCAGAACCCGGTTCCTTCTCAACAAGACCCAAAGGTGCGGTGCGGAAATGTCCGCCGAAGAAAGTGTGGGCTTCGTCGAGGGTATACGGGCCGGACATACGGCCAGTGTCGACTTCGCCTGCGAGATAATCATCAATAAACGAGGGGTTAAGATCGGTGGTCGGCATATTAGGGGGAATGAAGGTAGAGGTAGGAATAGGAGGGTTGCCTATAGGCGAGCCGTAGGAGATGTCGTGGACCAGGTTAGGGTATCGTTCGAGGAGGTTAGATTCACGTAGAGCCCTATTCCATGCCTCCGCATGGTAAGGCGTGACAACCTTCTGGAATTCAATTCCGAGTGCAATTGACCGCTCCGTGGTGAGTGTCGCTGCAGAGGGAACAGATGTGCACAGGGTGGTTGTTCCCCGAGGCAAGGCACCTGGCGCAGTTGAATCCCATACAGACGGGACGGTTGTCGTGGATCCGAAAAAGCCCGTCCCGGTTCGCGAAGATGACAAATTCCCGCCCGTGTCTGTTCGGGTTCGTCTCCTTGCAGAGGGGTGCACTATGGCCGACTCTACCGCATCGAAAGCAAAGAATGGCCCGTTGACGGGGAGGGTCTTCCCTGTCGTAAGGTTTCGGACGCTCCTGCTTCTCTTTAGGATGGTGATTTCCCGAGCCTTTTGACTGAGACAACCCGCCAGAGTTGGACATGAGGTATAGATTCTTTGCCGACTGGAGCGCAGAACGATACTCCATGTCCAAGGGATCAACAATATATGGGGAAGTGAAGAATTGAGCACGAATCTTTCTGTCAAACTCCCGATAAGCTGGAAACCAGAGTTTGAGTTCCGGATCAGCCAAGATATTATCGTAGTGCCGCGCAAAGCCCTGAAGGATTTTGGTACCAGCTGCTGTCTCAAGAAAGGTGAGAAAAGTGTTGTAACAGGTCAGGAAGGTGGCTTGGTCCAATGAACGTTCGTCCGGGAATTCCGAAACGTCAATGACGGTAACCTTGGTGGATTCCCCAGTTCCATGCTTCAATGTCTTCACATTGCTGGAACGAATGGTCTCCAAGGAAGCAGGGAGGAACAAGGTTAAGGGAGGTGAGATCCCGTTCTTGGCGAGGGAGTAGATGGCCACCGGAATGGAGTTGTCGTGTGCTCGAAAAGTGTTCTTCTCGGCGACCCCATCCTCGAAGAGGAGAGTCCCTTGGCCTCCAGAAGCAGCACCTATGGGACTTTTGGGTGGAATAACATCCGCTCCCTCAGGTCCTGGATTCTCACCAGATGGTACTTTCCCCGCCAAAATATAGGGGCCCAACTCGTCCTCTTCATCCTCCGAGACAACATCTCTTTCATCCGCTGCTCTTCGCTGCGCTCGGTCATTATTCCGCTTCTGACGTTCTTCGTCCCACTTCTCCAAGATGGCCCGAGCCTCCTTTGCTAGGACCAGAGAACCGTCGCCTTCGGTAATAGGGGCTTCTCCGGTGAGACGGCCCGGTCCCAAAAATCGGCTGGAGTGCCCCGAGGTCCCAGGATTGTTGGCCATTGGTTGATAGAGTAGAATAGGAGAGAGGTAGTGTAGCAAAAACAACGAAGTTCACAACTTTAAAATCTGAGCGAGAGTGTCGAAGACAAGATATTCGATTTCAAAGATCGATCACTTCGACACTCTCTTAGTCAGCCTGTGTTGAGCTCTCGCTTGCAGGCTCCCTTTTAGCTCAACTGGTCATGGTGTCATATATGGAACTGATCCAGGCCTAATCGGGCCTGGCCAGGCCGCATTTGGCCTGCCAGGCCGAATTGGGCCTGGCTCATTCCCAGGCTCCTATTCCGCCTTGTTTCTCAAGTGTTGCATTGGTCTGCCACGCCAGGGGACTTTGGATGGTCCAACTTGAGATTATATTTGAACCATTGCACCGCAGGCCCAAAAAAATGGCCAAAATAGCGCCCGGAACCGCAGGAATTAATCAACATAAACAGGTATTTTGCCCTGACTCTGGCTCATAAGGGCATCAGTAAAATTAATTAGATCCTCGAATGAGTTTGGGAGCGCCGCAGGCTAGAAAATGAGCCAAATTGAGCGAAACAGAAGCCGAATTCATGGGAGGATGTGCAGAACACTGTGAGCACAACATAATCTGATCCACATCTTGCGTTGAGGGAAGAATGTGTGAGGAATTAATTTGGTTTTTTTGTCTAGCTTCAGATAAAGCATGGGAAGGGGTGTCTGCACAAATACCAGTCTAAGGAATTGTGCAAGAGAAAATTTACATGTTTAGGTACTGTGAGAGGAGTACAGGGTTAAATCCAGGAAGAAAAATGTGTGTACATGGCAAAACAAAGATGAAGACAAAATGTGGAATGCTGAGGTCCACTGAGACGTGAGAGAGCGAGAAACAAAATTGCAAAATGAAAAAGGATATAGGGACGCTGGCCGGGTTCGAACGTACGCGAGGAAAAATAGGTCACGCGATGGACAAAAGACAACCAGTGAACTTTCCAAATAGACTACGCAGAGTTACAGAATGGCCGTCCGCTGCACACTCCAACCAGCCTAGGGACTTTTTGAATAATTTTTGAATAAATATTTTTGGTTCCACATATGACACCAGAGCCCACAAACCGAGTCCCACTAATGATGGCAACTCCCACTACTGATGGTGTGCGAGTCGCACTAACGATGGTGAGTCCCACTATCCAGACCACTGATAGTGGGAGTGGACGAGTCCCACTCCCACTCTTCTCGTCGGTACTCTAATCGTCCCATGGACGCACCTACGCTGTGCGGCGCTGCCCCAGCTCCGTCGCACCCATGCCCATGACTCCACATTTATGTCCGCACCACCGTCCAGCGCCAATGCCTCCGACATCTTGTATAAATGTGCACGTCGCCTTGTCGGCGTCAACCTATGCACCGCCACGACTCCGGCAGACAAGGCGGCATCCATTGTTGTTACGCTGCGTATGCTGGGCGTGCATGCGTAACCCGCGACTATCAATGCGTGAGACCTGCATGTATGGCTCCCCGTTTCTCCCCACCGCCGCCGCCCTTTTCTCCTTTTCTAGCAGCTCGACTTGCTCGTTCGCACGCTCTCGCAGGCGGTGCGCTACTTCATGCGCACGTCGACCGTCCTCCTCCATTTCCAGCGAGTGAAGCAGCTCTCTGCGCCCCTTGATGCGCAGAGTTCTCCGTAGACCGGAACAACGACGGGGTACGAGGGCGCTGCGGGGGCGTATATGAATCTTGATGAGATGAGTTTTTGGCTCGTCTTTGGCTTTCTTCTCCATTTGCGAGGCTGGTCTTGGTTTGCTCCCTTCCTTCATACACTCTCACCATCCACTAATGTGGCTGATGATATCCGTGCAGTGCCCAGGTCGCCAGATGTACATATTTTGACACTTGCGCTATAGGGAGTGGGAATTGAATGCTATGCCCGAGTCGAACTCATTAGTTAACATGAACCTGGCGGGATCAAACGGGGATGGGTCTGAAAGTATCCTGCGGGCCAGGCAGTGTTAACCTGGAGGGAACGCCAAGTCATTGGCGCTGGTGGGTATTGAGATGAGTACGCCCAAGCCGGACGCTGGCAAAAAAAAAAAAGAAAAAGAAAAAGACGCGCACAAATCGCAGTGAGACTAACGAGACAGGATTTATGTAGTGGATTTAATCATACGCAGGGACTTTCCAGAAGAGCTCCGAGTGGATGAGCTACCTTTGAGCACCTTCCAACGCTCAAGTAAGAAGGACGCTGTTTGAATTTTGTACACAAGTCTTACTGTACATTTAGAATAAAGAATCGAATGTAGCCAGCTGTAGATTCGAAGTCCAGAATAGTCAAATAGATCCCGGAACAAAAACAATCTCTCCCGAAAGTTCACGATCCGACCCCGAGTCGAACGGGGGTCCTGCAGATTATGTGGTGATAGAAAACTTCCGTCGACATACCATAGGCAGGTGCGTTCCAGAACGCAATCGGACATGACTTGAGAGGTGAGTGGAGTAGGCCGTGTTAATCGAGGAAAAAGTCTAAGACACGCGGTTTGAATGTCCACCCCCAGATGTTGAAGATACAGAATTGCCAGAATCATAGACACGTTCCGGAGGAGAGATCTTGGGCGCACGTTCAAGGGAGTAGCGAGAAAGAAACAAAAAAGAAAAGAAACAACATACTGCAGTATGACCCGACCCCGAGTCGAACGGGGACCCTGCAAACTCGAAGAGCCGTAGATGAGGCTAAGCAGGTACGTTCCGGAACGCAATCAAATCTTATTTTAGTGTCGAGAAACGTTTACTCGACTGAAAGTTCCGAGATTTAGGAGCCAGGGGTAGACTCAGTAGAGCAGACTGCGTTAATTCAGGAAGAGAAAGTCTGCAGTTGAATGTTGCGCGCGAATTATTGAGGATACACAATCCACCCGAAGTCGCGATTTGGAACGAGAGAATGAAAGTGGCCTCCGCGCACGTCCGATTCCGGGGGTAGAAAAAAAAGCGATACACGAATTCAGGGACGACCCGACCCCGAGTCAAACGGGGACTTTCTGCATGGATGTTGGTTTCTATCTGTTTACAGAGAGCAGATGCGGCAGTCCGCCACCGGGTCTTGTATTTGTTCCCTGAAAACACGATATCGCAATGAGAGGAAGTGAATCTTCGACTGATGAACAAGAGTCCTAGGGCTGGGTATTATATCTAATCCCGGATGTAATTTACGGTATCAATTCAGGGGGGGTCTGGTATCTTAAAAAGGCCTTGTAATTTACCGTAATTTACAGCGCCGCAGGCCCGAATTTTTTACCGTAATTTACAGTAAAAAATGGTTGTAAAGTTTGTAAACTATGTAAATTACGTGTAAATTTTACCATCCACCATCATTCTTGCCCCAGGACCCACTGCTGGCACACCTTCTGAGGAGTAGCTGGGGTGCTGCGGGCAGTGGAAGCAGTCGGCTTGGTCATATCTTCGGGGGCTAGACGAGCCACAAGGGCAGGTTGACAAGTACCTTGATGGCGAGATGGTACACATCAAATGAATAACAACTGTCCCTTCCTGGGTTTCCGAGTTGGCCTCGTCCTCCTCGAGAGCGGTATGACCATATAGATATTTCTGATTATCGAAATCATCCACTAGATGGCAGTTCCGCCGCCGGAAAGACTCGCCCAGAGCTTTTGGAACATATATACCACTCCAGAAGCAACGACTGGCCTGTGGGAGTGAGCTAGTCTGTAGTTAACCACGCGCTGGATGTATGGAGGTCGACCTTATTACGTAAAGTGCGGAGTTTGAAATTTATCCTCGCCGCTGGCTGCCCTTCAAACACTCCAGCAGCCAAAGCTTGGAGGCAAGACTGGATATAATTACCCATAAGACAAACCTGTCTCTTCATAATTTTTGTTCTCACTCGTCTTTGATACAAAATGAGATGGGCGTGATTTGTAAGCTGCCGGGCCATCAAATTTCGGCACCGACTTCTCAGCGCCGTGGAGGTGAAACTGGTTAGTATAATTGATTATTCTGAGAACTTCGACGATATTCCAACTCAAAATTGGGCAAGGGTGCCCTGGAACCCTTACTTGAACGCTCGAGAAAAAATATGATTACCTAATAAGGTCGACCTCCGATCATTGACATCTGCCAATCGACAGATTACAACATACGAGGTACGAGTAATTTTTGTTGTAGCGTCTGTTTATAAGAGACTAGGAGTGAGCTAGGTCAGCTGGAAGATCCCAGAGGAATTTCAAGAAATTTACAAAAATTACATCCCAAACTGGAGGTTCCTGGTAAGAAATGTAAATTACATGTAATTTTTAGGTTGTAAATTACAGAGCCATTTAATACCCGGCACTAAACAAGACAGTCCGAGTGATGTGACGTTGATGTGACGATGACGATGGCAAGCGACGGCAAGCGACGGCAAGCAGGCACCAAAGGGCGGAACCAAATGCAGCCGGATCGATCGATTGCAATGCGCGGAAGGGGGACGAGACGGGAGAGGAAGGAGAAAAAGAAGATGAAGATGAGGTGGATGAGGTGGTCATGAATGAACCAAGTTCCAATGTGCAAAATTAACGCGCAATGCGCAAGGAACTCGAAGAAAAAAACCAGGACGAAAAGAAAAGATCATTGAAAGCCAAAGGGCTCACCCTAAAAAGCGGAAAGCTTTATCAGCATCTGGCCAAGAGTTTGATGGTAGGTAGCGTGGAGGTAGTGGAGCCATGGCTACGGCAAGGAAAGAGGAAGCAGGTGGTTTTTAGAAAAAGGTTGGCCAGGAAGTTGAGGGATAAGAGTGCGAACAGGTAAGCTCCTTATAATTATCGATGGGCCGTGGTGCACGAGTTCGGGCCTGCAACGGAGCAGGGCTAAGTGCGGTGATAAATTGCGGCATCGAGGCAGGATAGCCGTCGGTAGTTGGCCATCTTGATCTACCATCGCTTATCCTGAACCGCCGCAGGCGGGAGCCGGTGGACAGTGATATCAGTGATGGCGATTAATACTTGTTGCTAATAGCAAACTTTAGTGGCCGAATCCCAATTGCTAATAGCAGATGCTTAAAATGATCACTATTAGCAATGAGGATTAATCTAGGATTCTCTATTCAATACAGCAGGATTACTGTCGACATGGGGTAATTCACAAGGATTAGGATTATTTAGGATTATTGATTATGAGGATTATGAGACATGTAGGATTTTGACTACGAGGACTTTTGACTGTAGGATTATTGAAGATTAAAAACTAGTAGGATTATGGGGTCGTACAACGACCAGGATTATTCTACCGCAAGGATTAACTGGCGGCGTTATCTACGGATCAGACTGTCGGCTATCGAAGTGGCTATGCGGCTTCTCCAGGTCTGTGAGAAATTTGGCGATAAATCGGCGACGAGGATTATTGTCTGAGCAGGATTAAGTATTATCAATAAACAGCATTCACTGTGAATGAAGGCATGAAAGACGCACCAAGAGGATCTACGTAGTGCTGGGAGATAAAGATAGATCCAACAAGAGGTCAATCAGAGGTCAATCAGATTGCGTGTCGGTGGTGGCGCACCTGCCACCGAGCTTCGACATATACAACGTATCGCGTACACAGAAAAGATGAAGAAAGATTTAAGAGTCCGCTCGTGCGACGCGCAGTCAGCTTGTAAGTTGTAATCGGTGGCAAGGTGGCAAGGTGATGGAGAAAGGGGGGTATTCGTAAACCCGCAACTGAGTGGCGAGGCAGCGAGGAGGATAAAGGAGCACTAATGGCTGGTAGAGCAATGCACAGTTAGCTCACTATCGAGTGGCGAGGGTAGATGATGGTAGGAAGAAAGAGACGACAGGACAAACAAAGGACAAAGCGACGTTTTGCCGCCGTCACGTGCTCACGTGATTAAAGCAAGGAAAAAATAGTTAGACTCAAAAGGAATGAAACGAGACCCGTTAGACTCTGGTGCGCTGGGGAAAGATATGTGAGTCTACGGAAGAAGGAAACTGCACCTGAAAGACTTGGACTCTATGGGGAGACTTATGATGGCCAAAAAGTATCAGCATTGACCATCGTAAATTGAGAGTGTGTTTCACGCATCAAATGCATCCCAACAGTATATCAAATCAAATTCCAAGCTTGGCCCATTGCTGCCAGGTAGCTGTTGAATGAAAACAACGTTGGAACGACACACTTTGCAATGCGCAGTCAGCTCGCAATTGAGCAAGTATCTCATTTCATAGTCTCTTATAAACAGACGTTATAACAGAGCTTACTCATACCTCGTATCTCATATGCCTCTTCCTAGTAAAAGATGTGAATGCCGCCAGAATATTTACAACTAGATATGAAAACCCGAATCACTGCTTCAAGGGCGTGACAAGTTGAATTGTATTCCTGTTAGCTCATGGCAACTCGGCGGTCAAGCGCCTGAATGCCAAAGAAATAAATGCAGAGTGTAGCAACATATAAAAAGTTACCAAAATTCACGGTCCTGAGTCAAACTGGGTGTCTGCGCTGACCCGTGTACAGAATACTGCTGCGCACCATGAGAAACTCGTTCTAGACCAAGACACACCATAAAATAAATGAACGAACAAATGAATATATGTACCGAGCTTGTGCGTGATAGAAATCAGTTCAGTTCAGTGATACTGGAAGAGTGAAATGGGTGTAAGTCGAATGTAGATGAGCCGGTGGGACGATGTCCATACCCCCAAGCTGTGTGATGTCTTGCTTTGACATTCGTCCACACGAGCCAATATTGCGATCGGATTTAGACATCTCGCTTATCGTAGCCCAAACGCGATACTGATGCTGTCGGCTGAATGATCGAGTGAGGAGGAATCGGCAGTTTCCCGTGCAAGAGGGTACAGAATTAGATGAGATGGGGGTAGAATGCGAAAAGAAGGAACGAAGGAAAGCACTCAAAATGTCGGTAGCTTCTGTAATAACCCGGCCCCGAGTCGGACAGGGTCCCACTACATGCTTAGGGTAATACAACCCACAGATTGAAACAGTAAGCGAGCAGTTCAAAGCCAACAGATTGAGGAGAGCTTTGAGAATGGAGTTCAACCGAAGATCGAAGGGATGAAAACTTTTTTGCAAGGGCGCAGTACGAGATGCGTCAGATGTCAGAGGGTGCCTGAGAGCAGAAGAAGCGAAAGGCAAAGCATCACGCGAGACATCGGCTTTTGTGAGCAACCCCGAGTCGAATGTGGTATTGTTCTGGGAATTCACACAAAATATGCCTCCGCTCCGCTTCGGCACAGAGAACCCGTGCCGCAATCAAGAGAAATTCGAGTCCGTACCGTGAACAACATGGAAAAAATTGATAGAGATTTTACTCATACACATACCCAGAAATATGATAGCCAGGTTGAAGAACAGGGTTAGGTGGCCGTGGAACGTGGTTGGACTTGAGAGCTCAAAAATGTGGAGTCGGTGAAATCGTTAAAGCATGACCGGCCGGGATCGGGTCCAGTTTTGAAAGAGACGTTGTATATTCAAAATTTCAGCAACTAGTTTCCAGATAAGTTGACTGCAATCCTGCCGGGGGTCACGAAAAGATACGAGACAATTCTGGAATTAAAAGGTATTGGCAATTCCTCTTGGTCTTTTATACCTGTATGAGTATATACGTGGCCGCGGACAGGCTACGTGCCCCTCCTGCGGCACAGAGGAATCATCTCCATTTCTGGACAATCAATTCAACAGCATAAAATTGCTGTAAGCCCGCAGTCTTGTGAATTGACGTCCCATATCAGCACGAGCAGAAGCTGCACAGCGCTGGATGGATCGCCGTTCGGAGGAGAGGCGGGAGGAGGGGCAAGAGGAAGGAGGTGACCTGCATGGGGTAAGACCAATGGCATGCAAACGAAAGCCGTTCATCATGTTAAGAGAATGATAGATATCGAGCAGCGAATCACCAAATTTGTGTCCGCAGTTCAACGATGTCCTGCAGCACAGTGACATAAAGTACATCATCTCACGAAATTTTGAACAGTTGTTGAACTGCGGGTATGTACAGCCTGTCAGCTGGCTGTCGTGCCAGAATACATGCACCAGTTTGAGTACAGTTTCTCAATTGGGATTACTATGTTGAAGGCACAGCCTCGAAAGTGCATGGCAGCAGGCAAGGTAAAGAATCTAAAGATCTTGTCGTGCAGAAAAAATGGGAAGGAAGGGGATAAGCTCGATCCGGGGGTTTCATCAAACACCAAACAAAAGCCGTCCATTTCGTTAAGAGAACGAGTAATCGAGTCCGCGATCGCTTTTGCAATTGATTCGTGACTCGCGAGTACCTGGCTGCGGGGATCAGAGAGCATGAAAGTTGATAAAGTATGATTCTGCAATACAACTGTGATGCACCAGAAACGGAGATTATATTAGAAGAGAGCATGTTCCGAAGAGAAGGAGAGCTGTAAAAGCTACGTACTATTCTGGTTCGTTTCATGCTCAGGCTAAATGTAGGTGCATGAACTCATGGATGTGCGGAGAAGCGAACCCGGAAGTGGTGTAGTCAGGGTTGTGCATAAGTGGATGGACACTGCAGGAAAACAAGCTAGATTGTAGAGCGACAAAGATCCGGAGATAATTTGGATCCTGCACACATGCAATTTGTGTTTCGGTCAGGATTTGCCTGAGTATCTCTTGGAGTGGCTTTGAATCAGAACTAGGTATGCATTGGCTCCTCAAAAAAGTACGACAAGGAGGATGGGAGGAGTCATGATCACGTACGGTCGCTAGATGACTGCCGACTCAGAGGCGCAACAATGGACAAATTTGTCGCTGTGGATAGTTGATCCTGACCAGATGCGCACATATATATTCCGTACCTTCGATGGCGCCTGCTCTTCTCATGTCACTGTTCCAACAGCATGACTCAGTCTGCCTGCCTTGCAAGGACTCCAAGGAGATCTGTGTGTTGTGTGCAGCTAAGAAAGTGGTCACTGAGGATGAAGCAGGCGTAGAGATCCGACACATTCAGCCAAGTAACATGGCCTGGTTGGCGAAATGTGTCTGGCATTTTGGATGCGCGATTAACAAAACTCCTACATTACATAGATTCCACACTCGGTACATTCCGCAGTAGACACAGTACATTCGGTTCAAGCCCGGCACACTCGAGTAATATACCCGCCGCTGGAAAAGTCACTGGCGGCCGCCGGTGGCCGCCAGTGACTCTTGGCGACCATTGGCAGATGTTGATGGACAGTGTTTGGCGTGGTGTGCCGGTGGGCGCCAAGATAAGATACGGCTTCCAGCGATCACCACTGGTTTTCACCGGACCGCCGCATTCCCGCTTGCCAGTGATTTCCATTGGGGTCCACCATATAATAGTGGTGGCCACTGGAGACCAGTGGTGAAACACGGGGGGTTTCATGAATAGTTCCTCAGTTATCTAAATACACCGGACATATTTGATAGTACTCACATGTGCGTGAGGATATAATTATGAGCAGTAGGGCTCTGTTTATAATTCCACGGCCTATTATAAACAGTTTATAAATTTCCGTTTATAAACAGGCTGTTTATAAACACTGGCCGGAGGAGCCCTGAAACCCAATGTTTCGGTGAAGTTTTGGCAAACTTCGGTGCCCCATTTTCTGAGGAGCTTTGAGCACCAAATCACGCTTGAACCTTGATTTTGAACCAGATGAATGCACAAGGAAACTGGAAAAAGATGGTTCCGACTCAAGCTCGAAGTATTTAGGCACAATATAGGGTCAAACTGATTATTGGCTCTTCCATGGCATCTAGAAACGTGGTAGAGCGTGATCACGGTTCAAAGTTTAGGTCGACTTGCAGCCAACTTGCCTCCATAGAGCACTGCCACAGTGAATTAAAAACAGGCTCTCTGGCCCAAGGATATAAAAACAGGGTTTATAAACACCTGTTTATAAACCAGCATAAAAAACAGAGCCCTAACATTGAGCAGCTTGCCTTTTGAACTGGTGTTCATGCGCATTTTGTTAGTGTGTATTCCAAACAGGTATTTCCAACTTGTAAGGGTTATAGGTGCTCATTTATAAAGGACAACCTATCATGAAATGAGCTCAGAGGCTCCATGGAAATATATACTACTCCCTAGACCATTTTGGGTTTCACGACTCAGAAATTGGATTATCATTAAGTCAGGTAATCAGAGTTGTGAATAACACCTATCACATAATTTTGAGCCTCCACTCAGCTGCTTTAGACTCAAGTGAACCTTATGTTTGTTGTATCCTACCGTGAAACCACCGTGACATTCAAATCTTATTTATTTAGCACGAAAAAATCATTTATAGGCACTCTGAATCAATTATATACTCATGCGACACGTACTAACACCTATCTAGACACGCTACTGGATCCGCTGCCATGAACAATGTCCAACAAATCTTTACGCGTTTCATCACGTGATATCTCGATCAAATATCGATGCGCGTTGACTTCCCGAATTGGTCACAGAGGCAATGAGGTTGCCACAAAACTAAAGTAGAACCATTTGTTTCCAAAGAATCACAATGGGCTCTACTGTTCCACCCGAAAGAGTCTCAGTGTGAAACACTGAAAGCCAATGGTCCGCGATGGATTTTGCTGGCCCATGGGAAGAAATTCCACCAGCATGAGCCAATGCGGACCAGTGTAAACCAGGAGAATTTGAATAAAATTACTAGCCCATCTCACACTCTAACCGCTGAAAACCGGGGGCTCGTACTGGGATTTGGTGGCATTTTATTCCGCTACGATCCAACGACTCACAGCGAAAATCCATGAGGGACAGTAGATATCACCTGGTTACCTTAGCCAACAAGGTCCAGTGGCTGCCAGCGGTGGCGACTGAGTGGTACGCTGTGCGCCACCAATGTCCATTTAAACTTGGTGGCTGGCCAGCGGCCGGCAAAGGTTACTTGGATCAGCCAGTGCCGAACGATGCCGATCACCCGTGTTGACATCTCCGCGTGTATTACTGGCACATTCAGTTCGAGCCCGGCACATTTGCCGGCATGTGCTGCTCTTGTTGAGATACACGGCACATTCCAGTGGCCGTGCTGTTCACGACATTCTATATTTACACATTTTCTGTCGCTCGCAGCTGACTCGACATATAAATTGATTCATCCTTCACGATAAAGAGCCCGTCAGTCAGGTGCCGGGTGCGTGGCTGCTGCTCTGCTTTGATGTGTGTAGCGTGTTTACTCCCAGCTAAAGATAAATGTTAGGCCTTCTCCCCGGCCTCTTCTGGTTCGGCATTCATCGCGCAAGGTCATCGAAACTGCCACCGAGTCTACATCTTTCGGACTTGCACGAGTGATGTGGGCATCTCGCAGATACT
This sequence comes from Mycena galericulata, assembly GCA_029289565.1. Taxonomy (NCBI): domain Eukaryota; kingdom Fungi; phylum Basidiomycota; class Agaricomycetes; order Agaricales; family Mycenaceae; genus Mycena; species Mycena galericulata. The sequence goes on along the minus strand of JARKIA010000210.1, from coordinate 158,479 downwards.
TTCTGCAGCCCTTGACGCAACGTGTTTCGGCCTCAGAGTCAAACTCCAATTTTCTTGGCGCCGAGTCAGAATGCACCCTTGGCCTTGGGGCGAGTTTGATCGAAAAAACACTGTATGTAGACTTCTTCGATGGATACTGCCCGAGTTGAACGGGACCAGCAATACTTTGAATCCAGATCAAAGCAGGATGTCTGTTCAGCATTCAGTCCTATTTGCTAGTCTCTTATAAACAGGCATTACAACACATCTTACTCGTACCTCATTTTTGAACCCATTTGCAGTAAATTGTCTATTGGCAGTACCGAAGGCGCGAACGAAAAAATTTCCATTTTGAGCAGTTTTTGATCCTCGCGAAAGAATTGTCCGTATCTCTGTGAGTTCTCATCGGATTGAGTTGAAACCTAGCTAGATCTTCCGGAATAATTCAAGCGCAATTAGTGATAGAAATAAATGAGTGAAAATATCACATTTTGGATCATCTGGCATCTAAGGATACATGGGCCGTAAAATACGGGTAGCAAGCCCTGACCATATCCTATGGACGTAATATTTTGGGAGGTGGGGCTCTTCTACATATAAAATTGTGTGATAGAGTCAAAACTATCAATAATTCCTTCCCGCAGGTCTATAGGACCCTCGGAGACATTTTGTGGAGAAAACAATGAAATGGCTATAACTACCCGAAGTCTGAACCAAATCAGTTGGTTAGACCACTCACAGACATGTAGGTAGTACCTACAGCTTCTTACATACTCAGATTCGCAAAGGGTGCGTGTCGAAAACACTAATTACTACGCGTCGCGTCCATTTTCGGTCACTTTCACGCAGTGTGATCAAACTCACGAACTTCCGCAACGCTACGCGAAGTAACGAAGTGACGACAGTGATATCAGTGATGGCGATTAATACTCATTGCTAATAGCAAACTTTAGTGGCTTAATCCCAATTGCTAATAGCAAATACTTAAGGTGATTACTATTAGCAATGAGGATTAAGCTTGGATTATCTATTTAATACAGCAGGATTACTCTTGACCTCGGGTGGGGGATTAACGACTTGCAAGGATTATTTAAGATTTCCAACTATGAGGATTATAAGACCCGGCTCAGAGACCACACTAGGATTATTTACTACGAGTATTATGAGACTGCAGGATTATTGAGGATTAAAAACTAGTAGGATTATCGGGGCGTACAATGATCAGGAGTACATTGAGGATTATTCTACCGCAAGGATTACAAACCAGCGGCGTTATCTCGGCTATCGAAGTGGCTATGCGGCTTCTCCAGGCGATCGATTGTCTGCGAGAAATTTCGCCATAAAATGGGATTATATACGATTAATCGGCGACGAGGATTATCGTCTGAACAGGATCAAGTACTAGCAATAAACAGAATTTCACTGTGAATGAAGGCATGGAAGACGCACCAAGAGGATCTACGTAGTGTTAGGCGATAAAGATAGATCTAAAAAGAGGTCAATCAGAGGTCAATCAGATCGCGTGTCGGTGTTGGCGCACCAGCCACCGAGCTTGGTCATATGCAACGTATCGCGGACACAGTAAATATTAAGAAAGAGTCCACTCGTGCGACGCACAGTTAGCTTGTCATCGGTGGCAAGGTGGCAAGGTGATTGTAAAAGGGAATATCTGTGAATGGCGAGGCGGCGAGGCGGTGGTAAGAGAGCACTGATGGCTGCTGGAGCGACGCGCAGTCAGCTCGCTATCAAGTGGCGAGGGTAGATGGTGGTAGGAAGAAAGAGACGACAGGACAAAGCAAGGACAAAGGAATGTTTTGCCGCCGTCACGTGCTCACGTGATTAAAATGCTGGCAGAGGAAAAAATAATAATTTAAAATTAAATTCAAGAGCCTGAGAGTCAGATCCATGATGAGAATGCAATGAGAATGTCACACACACCACGCTTTGAAACAAATGATGCTATCAGCTGCCGAGTGATGGCCGCCTCACCTGTTAAACGAACAGATAGGATTGAAACGGACGCGTTCTGCGTGGTTGTGCTACCTTGCGCATTTTAAGTGCCTGAAGCCTTCAAGTATTATATACTACATTGATTTTGCCTCCAGCGACCCCCTGTGACAGGAATATTGCATGGCTGCTATTTTTCTGATTTTATCGAGTATAATGGAGGCGAATGTCTAATTGTAGAGACCATTGGCGAGTCAGACACTCCTATTCAGTTTAAAAGAGGCCCCACAATGCCCTGGAGATACCCGGGCCGTAGATATTGGGCCCATCCATTCATTTCGAGATGTCCGAGATGCCCGGGCACACCAGAGAAAGGTGTGGACGACGAAAACGACCCGGTAAAATCAGGTTTACGGATTCTGAGGACATAGATTTTGTTGTAGCTTCCGTCGTTGACTCTCTAGCCTGTAGTCCAAAAAGAGTTGGCTCGACATGCCCTGAGATCAACTTGGTTCGACAGCGCCCTGAGACCCGCTGTGGCAACCCTGAGGACTACAAGAGTGCCAATATTTGAGTGGGTATGTTAGGAGGTATGAAATGCATATGACTTAACAACAACAAGATAACGTGTCTTGAAGCTTTATCATTCAATACAATCAACACAGAAATCACGATAGTTTTGATTTGAATTGCGAGTCCCATCGGAAAATTCGGAAGAAAAATCGACTTCAGAGATCTCATATGCTTGACAGTACAGTATCTGAATGCCTCCTTCCGACCCTCATGAAGGAGCAGAAAAATCGAGCAAGGGTGTTGCAAAACCTTTTCCCGGGCTTTCAAGTTTCAACTGTCTTTGACTGAATTTGGTTCGAGTAGCAGTGTATGAGTACTGGTTACATTCCACATTCTTTTTCACATTCATTTATAAGTGGAATTAACCTAATTTCCCCTCAGAACAGTGGAGTTCTCCTCGACAAGGTTCTCGGCGCGATGCCGACCATCACATCAAGTCTGATGATATCACTTTTTTCAACTTAGCGTGGTGCTCTAATCAATCAACTATTGCCCCGGATCGAACCGCCGGCCATCACAGCCATGCAGGTTCCTTGTCCCGACGTCGGGGTGGTGGCCATGTAATGTAGACTGAGTAGAGTATAGTGTTGTTCGGGTCGGGTCGGGCTTGAAAGCCCGGGCTTGGGTCGGGTCGGAGAGGGCTTGGGCTTGATAAAATCCTGGGCCCGACCTGACCTGGGGGTTGGGCCCGGGTCGGGTCGGGCTTGGGCTCAGGCCCAGGCCTGCCTATATAAGGCAATAACTAAAAGGAGGTATTACGGAACATTCCGACGCTCGACAATTATAATCAAAATATGTGTTCCGCGGCACTTCCGCCGCTCGACTGCCACCGGCAGCATTATCAGCAGTGACAGATTGGACAGGGACCTGCACAAAATGAGCAACGTGTAATCAAAGAAAGTTTTCTCGCTTGCATGGCCAGGGTTCTGGGTGTAAATGAGATGATTTTGCCGCGGTTAGATTATGTATCGCTGTGGAAGTCAAACATCCATAGATCGGATCATGATTTGAACACGGCATGATGGGCGGCAAAGGAAAACAACTTGAAAGAAAAATAAATTGTGTTAAATTGTGTTTGGCCCTCACTGGAGCCAGGCAAAAAAAAATTGGTTGAAGCCCGGGCCTGAGCCCGGGTCTCGGGTCGGGCAAAATCTGAGGCCCGACCCTGAGCCCTACCTGAGCCCGGCGCGGGTCGGGCCTGGGTCGGGCTTGAAAGCCCGACCCAAGCCTGGGCTTGGGCTTGAAGCCCGACCCGGCACATCACTAGTAGAGTAGCTGATAAAAATCAAAAGATTGTGTGGAAAGAGTGTGTGGCGAGTCGACGTCGTGGTGGTATGGGACAGGGATATATTCGATCGACGACGGCGCTCATCCGCAAACCCTATTCTGCGGATCTCTCATACTTCGATCACCGCAGAATGTCAAACTATTGCCCGGGATCGAACCGCCGGCCATCACAGCCATGCATCCCCAACTCTCATCTCGCGCACCTTACTGAGAATCTGTCTGTCTGCTGCCCCAAATCCTCGTCTCTTAAATTCCTCAGATAAGTTGACACCAAATACTTGCCTCGGGCCTCGCGTACTCCTTTGATATCTCCGCACTGAAATCCTAGCTTGAAACTCGCCCGCGACGTAACGCAACTCGGCCAGTACGCAACCTGGCAGCTTTCTCTTCTGGGCCACCTTTTCTCTCCCGTCAAGGCCTTGCTGAAAACTCCGACAACATAAATCCTAGGATCCGCTCTCCTCGTCTGGACTTAATCGCGCCTCTTTCATACCTGATGGTGAGGACCTCGTCCATGCAGGTTTGTTGACTCGTCCACTTAGAATGAAAACGGAAGACTCCCGTCCAACTCGGGGTCGGGTCATACCTTCTAATCTTATAGGTTTTTATCCGCACGACTGTTGCAGATCTTAGGTGATCATATCTGTCGGAAGTTCGCATCCTAAATCATTTTATTCTCCGCTCAGCCTGTCACACGATCCTCAAAGGAGGTCAATCGCACCTCGCCGATGTGAATGCGACAAGAAGCGAAGAATGCATCCGGATATCAGATGCAGGATATCCGTATCCGATTCCCTGCACTGGCAGATGAGGAGAGGTGTGCTCGTTTTCCGAGTTCAGATTTTACACACAGCAGTAATTAATTACGAACATCAGACAGCGAAGGTAGAGATGTGCAAAAAAAAAAACCGGGAAGCAGGGATCCTTTACATAAGGTATCCGAGTACATGTTGTTGCAAATGAAGAGAATGCTCTGCCCGCGAGTTGCACTACAACCCGAAACAGCATAGAAAAATAATACTTATAGGGATGAGAGAGAGAAGCCTAGCCAGGAGTTGAATGCACTAACTGGCAGGAATGAGAGAAGACGACATTTCTGTGGTAAATGTTTTGATATATCAAACAAAGAAGACGACAAGAATGAGTAAACTTCACGCAATGGGGAGCAGAGATGTGTGGTAGAGCCACACTTTCGATCTAGATACTCTAGATCTAATACACCGAGACGTTCCAAGCGGCGGAAGGATTCAAAACCTGGCGGGTTGATGACAACAAGTTGCCAAGAACTGAACAGAAGAATTGAAGCAGTGGTCAAGACCAAGAAATGAAAGCAGAGTATAGCAACGCAGAAAAAGTTACTCAAATTTGCGGATGACCCACTCCCAAGTAAAAATGGGTGTCTATGCTGATCCGTGTCTGTACAGAATACAGCTGCGCACAACGCGAAACAGGTTCGGGCCTGGGATAGACCAAAACACACCATAAAGTGCTAGTTCATGTGATGCTCAGGCTGAATGTGGGTGCATGCACTTAGTATTTAGTGATGTCTTTGGCTTGGCTTGGCTCTCAAACCCTGGCTTTGGCTTGGCTTCATGTGGCTTTGGCTGGAGAAATTTGAACATGGCTTGCTTTTCATGGCTTTGGCCCAAGCCATGGCTGTAGATCAAAACATTCCCATGGTTTTGGAGGTTGGAAAAGGTTAGAAAATTGGTCCTATTCATCTGTAAAACAACTCAAGCATCTTTATATTTATCGAGAGGCTGAAGATAAAGCTGAAATATTCGAATGTACCCACCCCGGCCACAATATGGAAGTCCCTGAGAAGCAAGGATGCAACCAGGCAAGTAAGAACCTTTTTGTGGAAATCAATGCACGGCGCAAATCGGATCGGAAAATATTGGAAGAATATTCCGGAATGTGAGGACAGAGTAACATGCCATTATTGCGACGAAGAAGAGGATCTCGAACACATACTTCTAAAATGCAGACGCCCAGGCCAAGATCAAATTTGGAAACTGGCTAAAGACCTGTGGTCCAAAAAGCATCCAGACTGGCCGACTCTGTCGATTATTTTTGAGGCCCCTGAGACAAAAAGACCCGAAGGATCAACGGCACGGTTGTACCGCATCTTGATAACCGAGTCTCTGTACTTGATATGGAAACTCCGGTGTGAATGCGTCATACGACGCGACGGTGAACCACCAACCGAGAACGAAATATATAATACATGGGTACATACGATAAATGAACGCCTATAAATTGACAAAAATCTAACAAACGAGCTTAAATTTGGGAAGCAGTATTCCCTGCCGCCCTCTCTCGTTCTGGAAACCTGGAAAGGCACACTCAATGATGAGAAAAATCTGCCAGACAACTGACTGAACGAAGCTGAGGTTTTAGTGGGTATTGCACCTTTGGGATCACGGAGATCCCCGACACCTCCCGTAGGGGTCGGATAAGTATGGTGATGAGCCCCACACTGCCGCATGCGGCGTGCGTAAATAGCATTTCCTCAGGGGTGGAAAATTATTTTACTGGGAGGCTTATTCCTCCCGTCCTTACGAGGCTGCCGGGGGTTAACCGATTGTTAATTGCCCGGAGGCCCTATCGTACTGCCAAAAAAAAAAAAAGAGAGGCTGAAGATATTGATTTCAACTTGTGTACAGGCACAATCAGGCTGTCCTGATGCCCGAGAACCATAAATTCAACCTGGCATGGAACTGATTAGTAAGTGCTTGATCTACCAGTTGAATATGTGTGAGGTTTCCTGCATTCCCAGTCTCCTAAAAAACCACATGAATGGTCTCATGAACATCAAAACATTGCTCCTTATCATAATTGTACCACAAAGTCAAAGCCATGGCTTCCCGGACCCCAAGCCACCAGTTTGACTTGGCTTTGCTTTGCTTCATGGCTTTAAGCCAAGCCACAGACATCACTAATGCGCTAGTGAATGTGGGGCTGTTCGCCGTGCCGTTACAGCCACAGCCGTGGGATTCACGGGTTTTACACGGCACGGCCGTATGGAGCATGGCTCGTGGAATGAAGTTTGAAACCTTGGACAGGACGGCACGGTCCACAGCACGGCCGTAAACAGTACACAGGTTGGCATGGCAGGAAAAAAAATTGTCAGGGCCAGTTACAACATTTGTAACTAACTCCGAATCTCTTGAAGTCCAGGCGGAGATGCAGCTTGACCAGCATCCAAGTCTCTGACTTCGAACTTGCACATCTCAGCGAAACTGTGTTGCGGCCGCCCGAAAAAATGTTGTGTTCTGTCGCAACAGCAGAGCATGATGCACCAGGAATAGTTGTAGCTTATTCTCAGAGGTTGATGTTGAAACCAATCCATAAATAATTTTCATCCATATGGCCATTAATACCATTACAAAGCCGAATGACCCCCATCTGGTACTCTAAAAATGCTAGAAGAGGGCTCTAATACCTGTGGTGCGACGAATTATGGAAGGGGAGAAGGATGGAACTCCGCCATCATTCTCGGCTATTGCCCAAATCGTTGATTGAATTTTTGGATTTTGTAAAAGTAAAATGCTATAAGACTGCGAGGAGGCGTCAAGTAGGCCTACAGGGACGTGTCAAGCTGCTCAGTGTCTAGGAGAATCCCATTCTAATGGCAGAAGAAAAAGCCGTTGCATGGCCACCACCGCCGTGGAGGCGAAAGCCCGTGCCGTGGCCGTGCCGTTGACTTCCAAAGAAAATGCCCCACGGAACGGGCACGGCACCCGTGCCACGGGTGCCGTGGAGCCGTGGCCATGGTCACGGTGAACAGCCCTACAGTGAATGTGCGAGGAATTGGACCCAGAAGTCTTGGCATAGCTAGGATTGCGCATAAGGGACAGTCTCCTATCACTCCTTCTGAGTCTAATTATTTTTCGTCCCCTGCCAGCGCTTTAATCACGTGAGCACGTGACGGCGGAAACAATGTTAAACATCGCTTTGTCCCGTCGTCTCTTTCCTCTTGCCACCATCATCTATCCTGGCCACTCGATAGAAAGTTGACTACGCGTCGCTCCAGTAGCCATGAGTGCTCTCTTACCGCCGCCTTGCCATTCAGTTGTGGAGACGGGTACTCCCAATCACCTTGCCACCGATTACAGGCTGACTGCGCGTCCCACGAGTGGACTCTTTCGCTCTCCATCTTTTCTGTGTCCGCGATACGTTGTATATGACAAAGCTCGGTGGCAGGTGCGCCAACATCGATACGCAATCTGATTGACTTCTGATTGACCTTTTGGTAGACCTACCTTTATAGCCCAACGCTACGTAGATCCTCTTGGTGCGTTTTTCATGCCTTCATTCACAGTGAAATTCTGTTTATTGGTAGTACTTGATCCTGTTCAGACAATAATCCTCGTCGCCGATTAATCATATATAATCCCAGTATAATCCCATTTCACAGTGAAATTTCTAACAAACAATCAATCACCTGGAGAAGCCACATAGCCGCTTCGATAGCCGACACTCTGATCCGTCGATAACGTCGCCGTTTCGTAATCCTTGCGGTAGGAATAATCCCCAATGTAATCCTGTACAACGACCCCATAATCCTACTAGTTTTTAATCCTCAATAATCCTGCTGTCTCATAATCCTCGTAGTCAATAATCCTTATAATCCTACGGTCTAATAATCCTCCGTGTCGATAATCCTAAATAATCCTTGCGAATCATTAAGCCCCCGCCCGAGGTTGACAGTAATCCTGGTGTATTGAATAGATAATCTTAGGTTAATCCTCATTGCTAATAGTAATCACCTTAAGCATTTGCTATTAGCAATTGGGATTAAGCCACTAAAGTTTGCTATTAGCAACGAGTATTAATCCTTGGAGGTGCAACCGTTGCGGTGGACTGTCTTTTGATGGCTCTGGACCGTGTCTTGATACCCTTTTCGATACCGCAAGACATTTTTTCTCCTGCTAAAACGATCCCCGAAACGGAGGCCCCTTGGGAAAAAGACATTCCGCTCGGCTGCCTTCCGGGGAAAGCCAGTTCGTGCCGCTAGTAGTATGCAGCATGGCAGCGCCCTTCAGTCCACAGATCCGGCTCCTCCCGTTGCTCCCTTCCTTATCCTAGTAGTAGTTGGAGCTTCTTGCGGCCCCGAATACGAAGCTTCCTGGTAGCGACGGATGCAAACAAGTTCGAGTCAACATCGGTTGTCAAGGTGTCTTAGTAACCTAGTTTGAATTGAACGAAATTTACATTAGCCTCATTAGCCTCCCTTTACTTGCCCAGCATGCTATGGCAGCAAGTTTAGGGAAGGGTACAAGAGGTGTATAAACTATATTAACTACACCCCGCATTTGTCGTGGTCAGATGCAACGCGGAGTCGTGGACACGTTTGTTGATATGTTCACCCCCTGTCAAGCATCCGTTATTGCTAATATTAGTCAGAATAACAAATGTAACGCGCTTCACAGCAGAGCCCACTCACTTGGGATTAAAGCAATCATTTTGCGAATGATACACTCTCTCAGTATCAATTGTGGGTACAAATGCATGCGAGTTTTGCAGACCAATCAGAACAGTGAACCATCGAACAAACATAATCTCGAGGAGCCCCACTGTGGCACCCCCAATTAAATCAGCCCAGAAATATTCAGGGTAGCTACAGAGATGCTAATTAACGCTCCTAAATTGTGTGTCCGGTTCAAATAAAATTTTGTGGGCACTAACATGAGCTCTTTTTGAAGATTGATCAGAACAGCCAAACATCGGACAAACAAGTTCTCGGGGAGCCCCACCATGGCACCCCTGATTAAATCAAACCAGAAATATTCAGGGTAGCTACAGAGATGCTAATTAACGCTCCTAAATTGTGTATCCCCTTCAAATAAAATTTTGTGGGCACTAACACGAGCTCTTTTTGAAGATTGATCAGAACAGCCAGACATCGGACAAACAAGTTCTCGGGGAGCCCCACCGTGGCACCCCTGATTAAATCAACCCAGAAATATTCAGGGGAGCTACTGAAATGCTACTCAACGTCTCTAAATTGGGTTTCTAGTACAAAAAAAAAAATCGGGGGTATGAGCTCTTTTTGAAGATGGATCAGAACGGCCAAATATCAAGCAAACAGTATCTCGGGGAGCCCCACTGTGGAACCCTTGCTTAAATCCACCCAGAAAAATTGAGGGGAGCTACAGAGATGATAATTAATGTTACCAAATTGTGTGTCCAGTTCAAATGAAATTTTGTGGGTACTAATGCAAGCTCTTTTTGCAGATCAATCAGAACAGCCAAACATTGAGCAAACAGGATCTCGGGGAGCCCGCTGTAGGGCTCTGTTTATAATTCCACAGCCTATTATAAACGGTTTTTAAATTTCCGTTTATAAACAGGCCGTTTATAAACATGTTTATAAACACTGCCGGGAGGTACCCTGAAACCCAGTGTTTCAGCCGAGTTTCGGCAAATTTCGGTGCCCCGGCTTCTGGGGGGCTTGGAGCGACCACATCACGCCATAAAACCTCACTTGAACCTTGATTTTTAACGAGATAATTGCGGAAGGAAACCACAAAAGGTGGTGCTGACTCAACCTCGAAGGATTTGGCCCATTATAGGATCGAACTGATTAGTGGCTCCGCCATGGCATCTGGACATGTGGTAGAGTATGATCACTGGTTCAAATTTTAGGTCGAATTGCAGCCTACTTCCCGCTATAAAGCACTGCCACATTGAATTAAAAACAGGCTCTCAGGCCCAGGGATATAAAAATTGGGTTTATAAACACCTGTTTATAAACATGTTTATAAACCGGCATAAAAAACAGAGCCCTAGCCCGCTGCCCAACTCGGCGCTATGTTCCAGGTAATACCCATCCAACCCCCGTTCTTGCACCTGCAGACTCCCTGTCAATTACTGTGCTGCAGGCTGATGCGCGCCGTTGGAGAGACATGTACATAACTTCCTGCGGCCACGCAGATATTTTGCGCAGGGTCGGGTTCGAACCACTGCACAAAATACAGTATTGATTACGTAATGCTACGGACTATTAGAAAAACGGTGAGAAAACATCACAAATTACTGACCGTGGGAACAAAAAGGTGAATAAAATTTGGGCACAGCCACTATTTTCAATACGAATGGATAAATGTTACACTGGTTTTTTGCTCTGCAAAATCTGCTCTCAACTTTTGTTAAAAGAACGATCTCTTATTACATAAGTTCTCGTAAATACGCTCGACGGACAATTTCTGCATGAGACAAAACTTCCCCGTGCGCACGAGTGATGTGCCGTCGTCTTGCTAGACCATCTCAGACTCTTCCAGATTGGAGGCATCATCTAGCATATCAAAGTCAGTATTAGACCTGCTATAATGTATTAATTCTTCGCACCATCCGAGTCCAAGGCTGCTCCAGAACCCGTGTCCGGTTCTTCAGAGTCAAAATTATTGTCGGTGATATGATTGGCATCTGCAAGGATTTAGAATAAATGCGCGACATCAGAGATGATGAACAGCCAGATTCGAAGACAAAGATGTTACTGCTTTGTCGTCGTCGCTGAAATGATCGACATCTACAATAATAAGGATAATGAGCGCAGTTAGATGATAGAAAAAATGCACACCGGTTAGAGGGATCATGCTAGACGGCCGAGACGCGCGCTGCAGCGCGTCAATCACCTCCAAGTCCGAATCCGGCTCGCCAGCGTCAAGCTCTGAATCCGAAAGGAGCTCAAAAACTTCTCGCCCGTCCTCGTTCAGGGCACGCATCTTGATATCAACCGAAAGCGGTGGAACAGACAGCGGGGCCGATTCAATTTTGATGTGAACTGGAGCCGGGATTGTGGATAAACGTGTTGTCGATGCGTCGAACCCAGAATTGGCAGTCGTGTGCTCGAGATACCACCGAAGTTCGCTGATATCCACGCATTCGTGGTTGAGGAACTTGGTGGCGTTGAGAGAAATGTACCTAGGAGAGAACAGCTGGCTTCGTGCGTACGAATAGCTCCTTAACACCGCGGCGGCAACGTACATAATTCCAGAAATCCATTAACTGACGAGTGGACAGGGTGTCAAGGTATTCTTAGGGGGGCAAGTTTTGACGCGTGTTCGACGCGCCGGCCGCGTGCTGAGGTGAGGAGTGGTGGTGAGAGGAGAATAGAAGGAAGCCAAAGGATCTGACACGTGTCCCCTTCCAAAAGGATGCTTTACCGACGCACGGTACATTCCCAAATGGCAAGTGCCGCCTTTGATTCAAAGAGCGGCACATTGATGGGATCTACCGTGTTTGATTTGAATGTACCGGGTTCCCGAATCTATGTAATGTAGGTGCTTTGTATATACTCGGGAGGGAGGGAGGGAGGGAGGCACTTGAACAACCATGAGAACAATATTGCAAGCCCCCTTTTTTCTGATGTACACCCCGAAAACAAGATGGCTGTGCAAACGGCTTTTGATCGTTGTTCGTGTTTGACTGATGGTTTTGATGCCGATAAGATATGATAAGACCGATAAACCCAATGTTGAGCGCGACCTCATGTCTGTAGCTCTATAGCTACCTTCCCTACTGTTGGAATGTTTCAGGGGATATAACAGTATATTTTGAGGCTCAATGCCAGCCAAAATGTGCATCCCCCGAGCTCGGGCTTCCGGACTTTTTCCCTCTGATCTCATTGTGCTCTCAAGAACCTATGATTTTTCTTGAAGGAAAAGGTTCTAAATTTTTTAATTTGTGAATATACAAGGTAGTACAGAGAATAAATCCTAGCTTCGGACAATTTATTTGATGCCGTACTTAGAAATGGCCATGACTGTTGGTGCAACGTCTAAGTGTTGCAATTCAGTCCCAATTCAGGAAAAATTAGGTGTAACCTCCTTCACTCCAATAAAATGTATTCCTCACATTATCCGAGTCATTCAGAGCCATTCAGTCACTCAATGGCTTTCGATTTCGCACTATGCGGCCCGTTCAATTCCGGACTTTCACGAGCCCAATAAGTAGAGGCCCTCCCTAGCATCAATCTGTTGCATTAAAAGTAGGACAAGTATGTGACAGGTTGGTCGTGAATCCCTAATTTTTGTAGCCATCAGCCATCAGCCTCAGTGGCTACAGCGCAAACTGTCTATTATGTCTGCGTAAAGTCAATTTAATTTTGCTGCTCAATGTCTGTCCAAAATCCAAATCAACTGTATGCTTTAATGTCTAAATATCTGGATCAGCTAGAGGGTAACCCCTACTGAGAATTGTGCAAGCTCCCCCGCTACTGTAGCCGGGAACCAGCATACAAAACATACTTAAAATTTGAACGAAGTTTGAGATGATGGGTCAGCAAGCAGGCAGAAAATAGGATGAGTATGAAGTTTGTGATGACCAGAGAGCCCATGCTGAGTAAGAAAGACAGACTCAAAAACCCGTGGGTACACGGGTCGGGTATGCGGGTTGAGCACGGGTCTGAAATCGCGACCCTTACCCGTACCCGCTGAACTGAACTGAACTGAACTGAACTGAATTTCTATTGTTGTCGTACCTGGCTAGAATGTAGCTACGCGACAGTACTTCTACCAAAGTAGTTAGGGGGGGAAGAGGTAAAGTGTTATGGGTATGAGAGGGTTCTATGAGTATACACACCTGCGGGTACAAACCCGCGAGTGTACCCGCGCCCCGTGTCCATCCCTAGTAATTTCATAAAGAGGAAGATACCACAGCCACAAGAAGATCTGAAGTTAAGGTAAGTATAGGTCACTCCCTCATAGGTAGGTCCGCCGTAAAGTAAATCAACGTGCCAAAATTGGCTTTGAGCGGTTCGTCTCGTAAGGTAAATCAAACTCTGAGTGAAGTCACCCGCTCCACCGTAAAGTAAATCGCGCGCAGCGCAAGAAAAAATTTTGAAGCAAAGGCCCAAGGGCCCTCGCGGAGGGGTGAAGAAATCGAAGGGACCGTCGAAGCGGGCTATGGCGGCGCGAAACAGGCGAGGAGGGAAGCCAGGGGGCACAGGGAAAGCCAAGGGAGGGCCTGTGGCGGGGAAAAAGGCGAAAAAATCAGCGTGGGATTTTTTTTTCAGTGTAACCGGTCCGCCGTAAGGTAAATCAACGACTGGAAGCCCGAAATCCGTAAAGTAAATCAACGCCAATTTGGGATTTTCGGCGGACCGACCTATGGGTGAGTGACCGGGGGCCTATAAGTATCACAGCTGGATATGCATCTGACAACTTTCTGACACGGGATGGAGGACACATGGACTCCCGCTCATCATCAGTCAAGTAGCTTCTCCCACCATACTCTCGCAGATGCGATGGAAGTTGATATGTCTTTGAGCCATAGGCGAATCTGCGGCTCAAGAATGCAGATCGGTATTTAGTCCCAGCACCCCACAGCTCGTGGGCTATGCATCTGACACGGGTAAGGATGGACACGGGTACACCCACGGGTACTGTAGTAATCCGACCAAGTGTTCAGGTGACAGGTGACGGGGACCCGTGAACTGAACACTTGCGATGTAGGTGACGGTGACGGTGAACAAAATTTGCCCAAAATAGGCGTAAAAATGGCCAAAAAATCGGTCCGGCAATAGCCGGACTTCCATTTTTGGTAATATTTGTCATCGTGAACACCTCAAAAAGTGAACACCTTAGGTGACAGGTGACACCCCATGAACGCTTGGTCGGATTACTACAGTACCTTCGGGCTTACCCGTACCCGGACCCGCAAAAACCGTACCCGTGTACGGGTCGGGTCTAAACCCGTACGGGTAACCCGTGGGTCCTCAATGCACCCGCGGGTCTCCAAACCCATCGGGTATACCCGCCGTGGAATTGCCAACATAAATAATATTTTATTGTCAAATACAGTGTGGTAAAATGTAGCGGGAGCCATAAGGGAGGGCAGGTGACTCGACTTGCCCTTATAACTCCTTCATGCTGGTCGCAAATTGGACAATCTTCCCAGGGAGGAAGGCACCCGAACAACCATGAGAACAATATTGATAAAATTTGAACGAAGTTTGAGATGATGGGTCAGCAAGCAGGCAGAAAATAGGATGAGTATGAAGTTTGTGATGACCAGAGAGCCCATGCTGAGTAAGAAAAACAGACTCAAAAACCCGCGGGTACACAGGTCGGGTACGCGGGTTGAGCACGGGTCTGAAATCGCGACCCATACCCGTACCCGCTCACACCCGCGGGTACAAACCCGCGGGTGTACCCGCGCCCCGTGTCCATCCGTACAGCTCGAGCACATTCCCAAAGTCTCTGCAATCACCTATGGTCGAGGCGGGTCGTCAGCCTCACCTCCCCTTTGCCGAGGCGTTCCTCCGCCCCTAGTCTGTAGTTAACCACGCGCCGGATGTATGGAGGTCGACCTTATTACGTAAAGTGCGGAGTTTGAAATCTATACCCGACGCTGGCTGCCCTTCAAACACTCCAGGACCCAAATCTTGGAGGCAATACTGGCTATATTCTTCCATCAAACAAACCTGCCTCTTCAGAATTTTTGTTCTTACTCCTCTTCGATACGAAATGAGACGGTGGAATTTGTCAGCTGCCGGGCCATCAAATTTCGGCACCGACTTCTCAGCGCGGTGGAGGTGAAACTGGTGTGTTTCTCAATATTTCCTCTAGTACCTGACGCAAAATGCTGATCTGTAATTTGCGTTTACAGCGGCATGGACCAACTCTGCCTGCAATACGATGCTCTGAGCCGGACGCAGACGCAAAGAGCCTCGGCTTATGATTATGACTCATCCTGGAGTTCTTTTACAAGTCTGCAC
Source organism: Mycena galericulata (assembly GCA_029289565.1). Lineage (NCBI taxonomy): Eukaryota > Fungi > Basidiomycota > Agaricomycetes > Agaricales > Mycenaceae > Mycena > Mycena galericulata. The sequence continues at coordinate 142,968 of JARKIA010000210.1, read as the reverse complement.
CGGGCACGTTCGGTATTTATTTAACCTAACTCATGATCCGTGTTTAAATTAATCGTACCGAGCTCTGGAATGGAGAGTGCGTGCACACTTCTCCCGGGTAGGAATGTGTAAATAATCCTCGGTACAACTAGCAGTATCGTAAGACGGCTGGACACGATTGGTCAGAAAATGGAGCGACGCATCAGTTTGGCTATTCAGCAACTTCGAAGAGGCGTCGGCCTCGTTCAAAATCGGATCGTGCATGCGCCTCAATCTATGCGAAGTCAGATAACTTTCCAGGTTCTGGGACTATATGAAATCATTAATAGGATTTGTCCACCGCCCTCGTGTCCTTGTGCGTGCGCTGCCGATCCATTTCTGGAGATATCTAATTGCAATCTTATAGAGCGCGCAGATGCTGCGTGTTACTTTCTGCCTTTCCTTCCTTCTGTATCCACCATCATCTCACTTGTATATTTGCAGTCTTTGGGTTTTTGAAATCTTCCTCGGGACAACAACACGGCACTGGGTGTCTCTGCGTGTTAATTCGACGGTGTGCGACGTCTTGGCAAGGGTTGCTGCCGTGAATTGCAGGATATGGCAGGAATAAGTACTTCTCCGCATCGTGACATTCGCGGGTGTGAGGCCAAGTGTCTTGACTGAGTGCGCATAAGTCGGACTTGGGGTGTAGGGCCGTTGCATCGCACGGCATGAACTCGAACTTCTTTGCAAATCCAATTACTGTAATACTGTATCACAAATTCACATTCTGAAAAACGCTCTGTCAAAATTACAAGTGTGTCAAGTCACGTGATACGTCGCGCTTACTCGCCTTTGCCAAACAATGTCACATAAACATCTCGTTCAGAATACTAGGACAGGTCGTACTCTTTTTTTTCCAGGGGTTTCAAGGCAGAGATGTACACCGCACTCTGTGGGATCGGAGTCTAGGCAGCACAATCCACTCTCCCAACCTTCAACCATATTTTACCACTGTAGCCCGTATCTTGCCCAATTCCAACTGTTTCCACGGTTGAAAGAGAACCTGTGTAAAATGCGAAATCTATCTCCACATATTGAATTGAGCTAACCCAATTTTTTTAGGCAGTTTAGGCAGTAAGCCGGCCCCGGAGGCAGCTGTCCCCCTCCCCCTGGGGGCCAAAGTGAACCAAAGTTGTTCAACACCAGACCAATTATAATAAGAGGCAAAATGCGATGGAAATCAGGATTCAGAGAAGACAATCGTCCGAAAGCATCACGTGATACAAACAAAACACGTCGCGTCGCCCCTTTCTGACTCAATCTCGCTCAAAAAGAGTTCAATATAGGCGACTTAATGGAGTCATGAGCCCTGTGAGCAAATTCGTGAGCATTTACAAGTTGGAAGAAATTATGTAATTAGTGCCGATGGAGGAGTAGGTTTCAAAAAAAGCGCTCACATTCCATCCTCCGATCCTTTTGTCTCATACCTTCTCATCTGATGGGATTTTTTGTATCCTGTTCACCGCCTTCCCTCCTTTCTCTTATCCTGAGCCGCCGGTCCTCTCAAAGAATTCATTTAGTAACCGGACTACCCAAGTTCACACAACCCTGTGTACCTATTTCCATCTACAACCTCTTGTGCTCATCCGATCCTGCTTATGTAAAAAGATGATAAGGATCACCCCCCTGTATAAGTACTCAAATTATGCTGCAAATTCGCGCTATGTTGGTGAGCCGCAATGGACGTTTTTGTGTTTCACCTGTTTTTTTTATGTGAAAAAATTCTAGGTAGGTAGATAGGTAGGTATATTCCGGCGCGGTTCCGTTGAGAAACAACCGGGGCCCGTACTACATACATCGCGGCAGGTGTATGCTACGGACAGTATCAATCTTCAGCTACTTGATCACCTGGGTAACCCTCCATCTGCCTCCAACCTCAAGTACAAAAATACAAAAATACAGAAGCTGGGACCTTGAGGCATCGAGAAAGAGTCCCCAGGGTCGTATAGCATCCGAAATCAAGCATGAGGAAATCCATGATGTCACCAAAGAGTATGGTACAAGTATTCGGCTGGTTTGGAAACCTGCTAACGAACTCTAGTGTTGCCAGGGTCCAGTTAAGTCCCGCTATTTTCACAAATATTCCGAACCCTGAACCAAACACAATCCGAACCGGACCTGTGCATTTTTCAAACACACCAACAGGGCTGTATAGCTCCGGAATACACAAAGTTGATGTTGCCTTGTATGATAAATCTCGGTTACAAATTCAGTTTCAGGCCGATTGTGGCGAGGTTGTAGTAGAAGAAGTATTAAATATAGTGTATCAAATAGCCCGTAAAAATAAGGTTCGAACATGTTCGCATATGTTCTCACCTGTGCACAAAGATCCAGGAATCTCCGAACAACGAACCGGACATGGCTTTCGGTTCAGGTCCGGTTCAAGTTCGGGATCAGCTCAGAACCGAACAGTGGCTACGGGTGACTATTCCGACAAACGGGAGAAGTAGATGTAGTCCAACGGTGCTACACTTGCCGCTTTCCATCAAAGCAGTGCCGGCCCAGGAGGACATCAAGCCCACGAACGGGGTGGCACTCAGCCTTCAGAAAATCGTTGAACAACGCTGGTAGGGTGGGGCTCAGAGTGTGGTTATGCGTACGAAGTGGAAAGGATTCGGGCAGCAGCGCACGAGGATACTATGGTCCAGAATGGGCTCGAGGGCCAGGCCCTCCACTCTGGACGATCCAAGTTGCGGCTATGCCGGACAATAGTTTGACGGTGCCTCAGTCCGTTCAGCTCTAGGTATCCCACTGTGCAAACTCCATATTCTGCATATACCAATTAGTACAAGGGGACGTTATTCGGGAAGTGGGGAAGATACATCCAGCAAATTCCACCACGAGGAACTGTAGACGAAAACAAGATGACGAGGAATAAAATATTCCGAGTGTCTGGAGATATCGATGCGCGTGCGACGTGGTAATGGAAACACTGCCAGGAATAAAAAAAAGGAGGAGGAGGATATATTACTGCGGTGGTCCCAACAAGGAACAAGCAGGTACTGTACCGACGTACAATGTGTCGTTTGTACGCTACAGTCATCGACCGCCCGATCGCTGTGAACATCTACCTAGCTGCTATTAGCCAGTAGAGTCTCACAATAAAGCTAAGAAGACGGGTAATTAAACTCTACTGTCCAGGGATTCTGAAAATGACGGGGAAGTATAATGGGAACTCTTGAAAGAGATTGAGAACGAGAAAGATGTACTTCGCGAAGGATTGAATAGCTTTCCTTGATGCAATGAGTTTTAGCATGTCAACATCTCCATTGCATCTCCATGTACGACGCGCGCATCACCGGATCACAGAAAGTTGATGTGTTACGTGCCGAGACCATTATTTCACACACGACCCCGGATCCCTTTCAAGGGGACGAGGGGCAGAATGGTCATCAACCACCCGATCGCTGTGAACGGAGTATAGATAATGATCTTGAAACTGCATCATTTTCATTGCCAAGGACCGTCGACCGGGCCAGACTCGGCCCTGGCTTGGCTCGAGGCCCACATTTTCAGCTTGCAAGTCGGGATGCATTGTTCGAAAGTCCCCTAGGCAAATGAGAATGGGATTCCAGATGTAACATGGAAACAGAAAATGACAAAGTATATAGTGTTTTTCGACATCAGGAAAACCCGGATTTGATAATTGGCAACCAATTGGACCCAATTGGACCCAATCAGATATTGGGTGACTTCCCGTAAGACTTTAATATTCGTGGCGAATATCTGAGCAATTTCCGCCGTGATGCCGCGCGACCTCTCAGGACCCCATCAATAACATCACCCCAAAACGGCAGCCTTTTATTCTCGCATCACCCGAATATCCTTGAATCTAGAAGGGGGGTAGGTACCCCTCATGTAGACTTTCATTATCCTGAATATCCCATTTTGGCCACAACTGATTGATTGTCACTCTCTATCACGCTTGTCACAAACTCTCCGCTTGCTCTGCATGCCTTACCTCCGTGTGTACCCCTCTTTTGACGTATTCATAGTCATCTACACCTCATACCTCTTCAACTAACAACTTTTGGAGGACTTTTCCCACCCAAAACTGGTATCCACGATGAACTGATGCATTTTGACTACGGAATCTTGTTTGCGCGCTCAAGCAAGGCTCAAGCTCTCACAATCACACAAGACACTGCAAAGTACATTCTCTTGTGAGGTCATGTATATAGAGTCAATATCTACATGACATCAATGCATTAGAAATATTATATGCTTGCGGAAACACAGACGGCGCGAATATCCTGCTCTTTGATCACATCACTGGCACCCTCGGGTAGGCTCGAAAATTGTACCGGAATATTTAAATCTTACGGGAAGTCACCCATTAGGTGATAATCCGTGACATTTGAAACTAATTCCCGAGGAATCTGGTTTTTATCCCTGGAAATGGCCCCAGGGACTCTGTAAAGAACACAGAACAACTTGTCTCAAGTAGAACCTCTCAGAAATATGCTAGACACCAGCTGCTGTCTGCTGCTGCTAAGGACAAGTCCCCGATCAAGACCGGCCCTAAACTGACAGCCCATCAAACTGTCCACGTCACTGCGACACGTGAGCGCGAAAAGTGGTTCGTTTTAATGGGCTATAAACAAAGGCAAATGCTTCTCTTCCTTTTCCCCCATCTTCCCTCTCTTCCCACCGCTGTTCCTGCTCATCTCACCCACGGACCATTGGCCACACGCCTCAATAGTGCTCAATACGGAGTCACCGACCTCATGGATCATCTACGGTGTGTTTTTCTACACTGTTTCGTGACTGAGACTGTCCGACAGAGTTGACAGGCCACCTATGGTGTTGCGTTTGGCACCACATTGCCCCATGTTTCGCCCGCACTGTCCGCATCCCACCCGCTAACCCCCCCAAATCCTCATCGCTGCCTCCCGACCCCGACGGTCCCGACCCGAGTCATGCTCCCGGAGTGGGCCGACAACGATGATACTAATCAAGGTACGCCCTACAATTTCTGAGCCTTGCTCTCAGGGCTTCTACCCAGTGCGATGCTGGCGACAGGTGTGGTGCCGGAGGTGATGGACTGGGGCCAATGCCGTATGCATGTCGTACTGTGCGTAATTTATTTTCTGTCTGTGCATATTTTTTCCCGGGTCTAATGGACCTTTAGTTCATTCATGATCCCTCCAGACTTCTATCATGGTATGTCCGTTTCCTGTTAGTGTAGATGACTGATTGACGGACGCGTAGTTTGGTATCTAGCTACTAGTAGCCGTAGTTGTTGGATTTGTGGGCGTAACGGTGCGTGTTCGGGAATTCAATCCAGTATATCTGTGCTGACCTGTTCGTGTAGTTTTGTTATGCCCTCGGAGCGGAGCCTTTCTCTGAATGGGCCGATGATGACGAGAATGGCGAGAACGGCAACCAAGGTACGCCAGTTTCCAGCGGTTTCCGCGCTCCGATTTCGAAGTAAATGATTTGTGCGCGTGTGCACTATATCTCCGCTGACATCTTTGTTGTAGTTTTGTTTCATGTCGCTAGCCGCTGCCCTTTTGCTGCGTGCCGTGCCTCATAATGAAGGTGAATATGTTAAATACAGTATATAGCGTGATGTACAAGTTGCTAGTCTTCCTGAATACAACGAATCTTCATTTAAATGTGCAATGAGAGCCCAATGAGAGCCTGGTAGCCCCTCACAACCCTCATAAAAAACCTAACATTCACTGATACTTGCGACCAATTGGCACCAATTTACGAGGACATAACTAATTGGATAATCAGAGATAATTATTGACATTTGACAAATTGGCGCCAATTGGGAGTTTCGGGTTTTCCTGATGGAAGCACTGAGAGTGTGAGCAGATGGGAGAAGTGGAGGAGGATAATGAGATGCCTGGTCCGGCAGTGGTGCGGATCAGCAACTTGAGGTGCGGCACGGGATCCCGGCCCGGACTGTTTCCGCCCTTGAAAGTTGAATGCTGAATGCGACGCACTACTCTTCGAGGAGACCAATTGCCCACGGTGAATAGTGGGGCATGAATTTTACGTATTTCCGACGTACTCCGTAGAGATGCCTCAAATCGGGGCAATGCTGTGGGTGAGGTGGATTGAGAAATCTGATTTGTCTTGGTTCCTTCCACACCTTAGAGTCCAGTGTTTCTTAACGGGACCGCGGCGGAATATACCTTAACCTACCTACCCATGATCTATACTAATGTATCTAAAATACCTGCTTAAGTGAAATTCGAAGGATGTGCTGGGGATTGGAAGATCAGTTGAAACCTACTCCCATACGGGCCGTGCAAAAATTAGCTTAAGTTTACAAGCTCTTCAATAACAACGTACATGTCAGATCGGCTTGGGTGGCAACTTGCGGGACATTTTACATCTTCAATTTAGATGCAATTTCTTCGAACGGCTTACATATTGCCAGCAAATGAGTCGATCGCCGAAATGTTGGCATTATCCACTGCCGGCCCGGGATCAATTCGTACTCTGGTGGCCGCCTGGTATTTATGCCGCAGATCGGGTCTCTCGGATATCATATTGTAGGTACATAATCATCAAAATACCCATTTGGGGCACGTACCAGTAAGTACAGGTAAATACTGAAGAGAATTTGCCCGTTGTTTGATTTCGGGGACTAGCAATTTTACCCAAAGTCTCAGGGGGATTGGGATTCGTCTTGTAGTTTCCGAAGTGACGAGTTTCACCCGCAGATATATAGTCCTCATCATATTTATGATGAGTATAAAGAGACCTTCTCGAAGGCAAGGGGAAGTTTTGCGGAGCGAGGCCAGGGCATTAGTGGTGACCTTCGAGGTCTAAATCCAGTCGTAAGCTGTGAAGCTGAGTGCTGCAGTGGCAGTTGGGATAAGGGAAGCTACATAAATCGGCTGGTCCAAGTCCCACAGATGCATCGACCACCAGTAGTGATTGGGGCAAGCGAAGATGTGCCAGAAAGCACCGAAAAAGAAAATGTAAAGGACTGGAATCGAAACAGCCAGAATATTCCTCGAGCAGAGAGCGGATGTCCCTCACAAAACCTGGTTCGAAGTGATCTGATTCACAGTCAACTGGCAGCCTTGCCTTTATAGGTGAGGGTATAACAGATGGCATCTCGATGATTTGGCACGCATGTTTTGAGCAGATGGCGGGATATTTGCGACGGATGGCAGGCTGAAAATTTCAGCGAGTGTTGGATCGTGAGAGTTACGGCTATAAAGAATTTAAAAGATGCGGGCCAATGGATCAGCTCACTGCACCAGTGAAAGCTACAGACTTGCGACAGACTCGGATCGGAGATGAGTCGGAAAAGTCTGGGAGTGGGAGCTAGATCCGACCAGTGTAAATATTCTTTCCAGTTCAAGATTTAGAATTCAAGGAAGAATACAACGCCGGTGTGTACAAGTAGTAGAGACCACGAGATTCACACCTATTCCAATCCACACCGGAGGAGAATAGACAAAAGGAGATAGTCAATCAGTGTAAGCAACGCCAATGGAAGGTTAAACCGCGACGCAGGAATCGGAGAATGAGCGTACGGGGGTGCAATTATTGGATTTTACTTGGAAAATGTCGCATTCAAAGTCGAAAGAAAGCAAAACTGTGGATAGTGATGGAGATCGGCATCGGATCATGATTTGATGAACGTTGATCACGGGCGGTAACCCGGCCCGTTCGTCCGTGCATGCCTGTTTCCTTGCAACGCAGAAAAGTTGTCTTGTCAATTAGAATGGTTTGCTTGAATCTTGCAGGAATTTTTTTCAAGACACCACAGAAACACCAGATCTACTGGCTCCGGTCTCGTATCATGATTTTTGGCCCGCGGATTCTTGCTTGTAGGGCTGGACGCTGTACCGTATACGGCATACGGCTGTATACAGACAGCGCTTTACGGCGTGACACCCCAACCGTACCCGTACCGTACAACCGTACAACGACACCTGTGGGACGTATACGGTACGGTACGGTGCCGTTTTACGGCTGTACTCCATCGAGAGAGTATAGCAAATAATTCATTATAAAGTGAGTTGAACACATTTCTAAAGTTCAACATTTCTGCAATCCCAGTTTGCCAGAAGACGAGTGGTGGCCACTTTCCCTGTTATCAAAATTTGTCAGTGGCTCAACAGAACCAAGCCGAGGACAAGCCGGGGATGACTCGGCCACCGTATACACCCTGATGAGAGGTGATGGGAGCCCATGGTGAGCTCTCCCTCGGCTGATGCCGGTGCATCGGCTTACTTGCCGGAGAGGTTCGAGCTCTTTCCGGCTCTATATTCCTGGAGCAAGCCTTGATTGCCGATCAAAGCCGTCCAGAGCCGTAGACAGCCGTATACTACGGTTGTGACGGTAAGGCTTTGTACGGCTACCGTACATCGTACCCAACCCAGCTCGTATGGGACGGTTTACACATCCAGAAAAAAACACTTAGCTACGGCACCTATCAGTAGCTATAGACTGCTATGGTAGCACTCCATAGCAGGCCATAGCTGCTGTAGCTATGGGTTTTTTTCCTGATGCACTTTCCCTGAGGGGTCTGTGAGTAACTCAACCGTAGATCCTACAATTCCCATCGAAACTCGAGTCTAGCCCAGAAACTCGATCCAAAGTCTGTGGACAAACATCACAATGTCCATTCGACGATTGTTTTGCTCCGCCGCTCGGGCCCTCCATATATGCATACATACTGTCACAAATGTGGGAAAATAAATCGCCCTATACATCGTTGTGGAGCACGCACGTCATTCGCTCCCTCGAGTCCTCCCTATGGTTAAGGGTCTCAATAGTCATGCTCTAGCGAAAAAAAACAGGGTTTTGCTCTTACCCGAGATTTCTTACTCACTTTGCCGTCTCGCTGATTTCTCCCTCGGTAGCTAGAGTAGGAAGGCAACTAAGTTTTGAGATCCAGGAGTAATTAAACCCCGCGGCTGACACCCTCCAAAAAAAAACACCCTGTTTGTTCCCTGATCTCCATGCTTCTGAACGTAGGGTCAGAAGGGGTAGAGCGAGCTAAACATGGTATAACATGAGCACTTGGTTTATATTTATGGTATGAAGTGGATTATAAAAGCAAGATTAACCCAAGGTGGTAAGAGAGACATTCAGCGCAGCGTGGAGGAACAGGATGGAACAACAAGCAAGCATGATTCGTGGCCGCATAAATTTATTCCACCTGAGTCCTAACTGCATTGAAGGCCGCAGGCGAGACAAGGCCCATGGATACAGACTACCGGCTACGGATTTGATCTCGGATGTGGGGAGGACAGTTAACATTAGGAGAGCGTGGGTATGCTGCATGAGGATTGAAAAGGAGATGGATAGGAGGTTTTCAGCGCCCATAGAGAACTGCGTGATCGAATTGTGTGGCATGTAAACATTTAACTTTTTTCCGACTAAGTCACGTTGGGGACCTCTTACTTTCTTCTGTGGTCAAGCCTCGCTGGAACAGTGCTCCTTGTCCTAAAGATGATCCTCTTTCAAGTTACCCGGTTCTGGTATGTGGAGGCCCCCATGGGGGAACTGTCTTGTTTGTTATATATATTATATTGCTAACTATAACCTTCTACTGTTTCCCTTCTGGTCTGAATTGATTCTAGCTCTAACATGTCTTTTTATCCGGGTCTCGGAGCTTCTGAGCATCTACTGGTGGCCGGAAACCAACTTTTGTTTTGGACCTCGGGACATCTCAATAGCACCATTGGCCCTGGCCCGACGCGTGCTTGATAGTGGCGACATTGACGCTGATCCGGAACGAGGGCCGTCGGACCCCCTCCCAAAACCGACGGAGGCCCCTGAGCCCCTCCTGCCCGCACTGCTGGATGCTACAATGCTTGTCAATTGCAACGATGGGTGCATAAGTAGCTAAGTCCCATCACACATCAATTAGCAAGGACGGGAGACCGACGGAGGAGGCCTCCGACTCTAGCATTTGCAAGTGTGTCTGCTGCACGACATTGAGGCGACCACCTGCACTCTTGATGCAGAGATGCCCTGTCGCGATCAAGAACTCTTCGCAGCCCAAGTGCATCCCACTGGCGGCGGCTCTGCCGGCGCATTCCCTGTCGCTTTTCGGCCGGGCTGCCCGCCCCTGCTCCCGCTTCGCTCCGTGCTCGACAGCCACTTCCGCTGCTATTGCGCTGGTAGCGCCAATGCCTCGGTGAAGCACCTAGTTTCCTCGTGCGGAGGCCACCGTCATCTGGCGCTGCCCGCATCAAATCTCATTGTAACCATTTCTTTGTGTACAATATCTACTCATGTACATACCAAATACATTGGTTTGCACTTGCAAACATTCCAGTTACATGTATATATGTGAATTGGCACGAACAGGACGCCTCTGGAGTACGGAGGCCATGCACGGGGACTGCCTAAAGCAGCCAGCAGCGCGGTGGAAGCAGTGCGCACGCCCACGTGAGGAACAACGTAAAAGAAGCACCCAGCCTCCCTCCCGAAGGGCGTACCTATTACTTAGGTACCTTTTGCTCCTACACGAAAAGGTACCTAAGAGATCCCCCACGGGACTTAGCCGGGGGCTCCTTAGGTGCATGTAATGACTAGGGCTGCCCACCGTCCCCGTCTTTACGGGTGTGACGGGTACCGTCAACGGCATGCCGTCCCGTCCCGTCGAGCCTTTGGGAAAAACCATTGACGGGACGGGTGCGGGTGGCCGTTGACGGCCATAGACGGCTTGTTTGCGTGACATGAGTTTTTTACCCTAAACATTCAGTGTGTCAGCAGTAGTTTGGTATCCAACATCTTGCTAATGAAAGCAGATCCAATCCCGATTGGAATCTCTCTGTAGTTGGGTCAAAGAGTCGTAGCGCTGCCAAAATCACACGGCCATCACGGCACTTCGGATTTGCCCGCGCTTGAAACTGCTTCTGCCGGGCAGGTAAGTCCAAGCCAATATAATTTGTGTGTTGCAGACCACTCACAGAAGGAGTTATACCTTGGCCTGCAGGCAATTGAGGATTGATAATCGAACTTGGTGGGCACAGCTGCCACTGCCGTCCCATCCCCGTTGACGGCCGTCTTTTTGCCGTCCCGTACCCGTCCCGGCCCCAAAATGCCGAAAAGACGGCCGCCAATTTGACGGCCGTACCCGTTGACGGGACGGTGGGCAGCCCTAGTAATGACTTGATGATACATACATTCATGTATTTTATATATATATATAAATTGGCAAAGGGAGAGCAAGGGCTTGCCAACGAGACACGAATCATCATTCTTACGGTGAAGGAAAAAAGGATGTTTAGTCTGGGGTTCGAACCTTTGCCAGCAGGAAAAATATTTACGTAAGAAACACAGCCACTAAAAACATTAGAAACTTTTGAAAACATCACATTATATCTGATAGATGTGGCGAAGCAAAGTAGTGTTTTTAGTGCACAGCCACTATTTTCGATAACTTCATCTTGATGTGACCAAATTGTACGCACCCGCGAAAACCTACCCATGAGTTTCCTAAAAGAACGATCACTTATTACATAAGTTCTCGTAATCGGTTCAAGCCTCAAGAAAAGTCGATTGGGACTTATGTGTCAAACGTCAGAAACAATTGACGAGCGCGACAGATCATTGAGAGATCATGTACCGCCTATCTTGTCATTTCATACACGAAAAATATAAATAATGCAGATTTTGGGGTGAAGCTCATGAACTACCGAAAAAAAAAACGCTTTGTAGCCCGCGCGAAGATCACACAACGGCGTTGGTACCGGGAATGAGGAGGGTCAGAGTCGGGAGTGTTGTATGGGCCATATACTGTACAATAAACAGCAGCAGTTGAAATGACATATTCACGGAAACAGTTGAAATGACACCCAAAAGATGAAATGACAACGGCTCGAACAAAAACGCTCAAGTGACCGACCCATCGTGAATAACACCGTGAATTGACTTCGCAAAATGCTACTCCGCTACTCCTCCCGTTCCGCATCACTGAATAACCGGCGGCAGTACCCAGAGCAGACACGCGGAAAATTATCAGTATATAACAGGGCCAGCACGTATGAAGGACGGCCGCAGCCAGATGTGGGTTCCCGAGGAATATGCGTGTGTGCAGGAAGCGGAGGGCTGGCCAGAACGTCCTCCAGCGGACCCAAGAGACTTGCCACATACACAATCAAGTCCTGAAGCTTGTTGCCCTGTAGATAAGGATCGACTAGTGTGCGCAGGATATCCCGAATGGCATCCAGCTGGTGAGTAACCCTCCCTCCCGACTGCCGGAGTTTCGGCATTTGGGAGGGTCCACAATTGAGCCTCACTGCCGATCTTGTGGCACTCCATAAGAAAGTGGCGGACCGTGTTCGCCGCATCGTCCTGCATGGCGAAGACGAAGGAGCGCACGATGATCAAGATCAAGCCCAGCTCGATCCGACTCAGCGGGAAAACGGGAGAGCATCGGATCCGCTGGGATCAATTCTCTGGCCGTGTAATTCTACCTACCTACCTACCTGGAGAGAGTCGTTCATCACAAAATGATGAAATCGAGACAGACGAGTAGAGTTGATCATTGATGGCCGAGGTCACGGAGGCAGCTGTTCAATAGACACACATACACTTTAAGTTCAGTTATTCGATGCGTCTAATGGATGAGCTGACGAGAATCCGCTGCAATCGGTCCCATAAAGATGCTGAAAATGTTCCGGTAGTTCAATGATTTTGTTTATGTTCATTATTTTGTACAATCGAGCGAACGGTTGAACTAGACCTTGAAAGTACGCTATTTACCTGCTCACGGTCAAATTTGAGGCCAAAGGGGGTGGTTTTTGAAAAGCAAGCGATACTGTTTGAATACCTGCATCAATAAATACTGAATGTGGAGGACTGCAGGAAGGGAGCACAAGAATATGAGTAGAAGAATGTTGCGCCGAACCCACGGCACGGCGGCAGTACTGATGGACTCGGCAGAGTTGATTGTCTCCACGAACACGGCTGTGGCCGTAAAACGCTAGCTGACCTGGATTCTACCCGATTCTCTGGAGACTAGGCGCTCCGAGCGGATTCGATCCTCTGGAAAACGGTGATAACCACAATAAATACTGATTAATATGATGGTATTGTGACGGACCTAACTGACTTAACCGGACTGGTTCAAGTCACCTCATCTTTCCGTGTTAGTGTCATTGTCATTTCAAAGGTTTTTTTGATACACCGTCATCTCACAATTTTTCGATAAAGACAATTCAAGTTTTTTTACAGGAGACCTTTCTTCTTCAGTATTTATTTGCCCCAGGGGTCATTTCAACATTTTTTCCTCAATTCTGTGCCATCTCATGTTTTTTGAGTGTCATTTCAATGAATGTCTATTTATTGTACAGTATGGCACATATACTAGACATTTCAAGTTTTTTTTACAGGAGACTTTTCTTCTCCAGTTTTATTTGCCCCAGGGGCCATTTCAACATTTTTTCCTCAATTCTGTGCCATCTCATGTTTTTTGAGTGTCATTTCAATGAATGTCTATTTATTGTACAGTATGGCACATATACTAGACATTTCAAGTTTTTTTTACAGGAGACTTTTCTTCTCCAGTTTTATTTGCCCCAGGGGCCATTTCAACATTTTTTCCTCAATTCTGGGCCATCTCATGTTTTTTGAGTGTCATTTCAATGAATGTCTATTTATTGTACAGTATATGCACATATACTGTACAATAAATAGACATTCATTGAAATGACACTCAAAAAACATGAGATGGCCCAGAATTGAGGAAAAAATGTTGAAATGGCCCCTGGGGCAAATAAAACTGGAGAAGAAAAGTCTCCTGTAAAAAAACTTGAAATGTCTTTATCGAAAAATTTTGAGATGACGGTGTGTCGAAAAAACCTTTGAAATGACACTAAGGCGGAAAGATGAGGTGACCAGTTAGGTCCGTCACAATACCATCATATTTCAGTATTGATTGCTTGGTTATCACCGCTGAGTCGGATCAAACTGGGCTTGTTTGAGATCTTATCTCGATCATAGTGCGCTCCTTGGTCTTGCAGGACGATGCGAACACCGTCTGCCACTTTCTTATGGAGTGCCACGAGATTCGCGGTGAAGCCCAATTCATTGTGGACTCTCCCGAATGCTGAAACTCCAGCAGGCGGGAGGGTTACTCACCAACTGGACACTATTAGTCGATCCTTATCTACAGTGCAGCAAGCTTCAGAACTTGACTGTGTATGCGGCGAGTCTCTTGGGTCCGCTGGAGGACTTTCTGGCCAACCCTCCCCTTCCTGCACACACGCATATTCCTCGGGAACCCACATCTGGCTGCGGCCGTCCTTCATACGTGCTGGACCTGTTATATAATCATTTCCCGTGTGTCTGCTCTGTGTGCTGCTTGTTATCCGGTGGTGCGGAACGGGAGGAGTAGCGGAGTAGCAAAGATTTGCGAAGTCATTTCGCAGTGTTATTCACGATGGGTCTGTCACATGAGCGTGTTTTTTCGAGCCGTTGTCATTTCAACTTTTGGGTGACAGATGCTGTCATTTCAACTTTTTTCCGTGAAAATGTCGTTTCAACTGCTGCTATTTATTGTACAGTATATGGCCCATAGTACAGTATATGTGCCATAGTGTGGCATGCAGTTCAGAGCTGCGCACCTTTAAAGACATGCGAGACGAGATTTTCTTTGAGCTAATATCAACCGAGGCTGTGCCGAGGTTTGATTAGGCTATCTCGCCCTTCATCTAGATTTGTCTTGAATGCAGTGTAATTCCGGATAGTAAGACTCGAAAAGGGACATGATACTGAAAAAAAATACGAAGATGAGCCTGGTAAAGACCACGGGCAGCGACGCCTGCACAACCCGCTGCGCACCCACCGAGTGGGATATGGCCTCAGCCAAGCAATGCAGGACAAAAAGACAAAGGAGGGAACGGGTGCGGGTACGAGGGTCAAAAACGAAGAAGGAAATATGAAAACGCGAAATGACTCGGAATCGGAAGTTCCAAAAACACAAGTAGACAGAAACCAACCACGGCTGCGTATGATTCACGCAGATGAAGGAAACCACCAAAGGAAGAGTGTGGAGGCTTGAGAAAGCACGAAGAGAGATGTAATAGAAGAATCGCTGTGCGGAGAAGTGGAAGGGCGGCAGCTTAAACGCGGTGATGGGTGACATCGGCGAGGGAGTGGGGTTAAGGTCGGTGTCGGCGAGACTCGCGGATCAAGGGGAGGGGCAGCTGGCGTGGCGGTTGGCCTAGGCGTCGTTTGAGTGGCTAGCGGGGAAGGGGCCGTATGAAGGCCCTTACTGGACAAAAGTGTTTTTTACTTCGTTGCAGGGCAAAATTCGTCGAGATCTCTGAGGATCTCTGGAGAAAGCTCGAGATTTCTCGAGATTCCTGGAGATTTGTAAAGATTTCAACATTTTTCTTCGAGATCTTCAGAGATCTGGATCCGTGTTCGAGATCTCGAGTGTTCTTCGAGATCTCGTGAGATTTATACCGTGCTCGAGATCTCGAGGAATCTTCAATGGTTTAGTTTTTGTAAACTTGCAAGAGATATGTTGAGATCTCGAGAGATTGTGATCCGAATGGCGGCCGTTGATGCCGTCAGAGTTGCACATCAGGTACCCCAAGACACTTGTCGTGGGTGTCCGATTTCTCACGGTTTCTGATTCTGTTCCCCGTACCCCATCCTTTGGAATCTTTTCATGTCTGATTTTCTCCTAGCCTGGCACCCGGAGGATATCGAACTGAACGGAGTACCAATTACCAACGTTGAGCATGCCGATGATATAATAACTGCATCGGTGGCACCTGCAGGGTTCCAAACCCATTTGAATGCAGCCCAACGCTGGGCCAACAACAATGGCTGCGAAACGTCAATCCCGAAGTGTCTAGGTCAAGTTTTTGGGCCCAAACAAAAGACTTTCCCGACCTTTCATCTCGGAGGGAAACCCATAACCGCAGTCCATCAGGAAAAACCACCTTTGCCATTTGGTAGAAAGTGCTGGAATATCTGAGCAATCCCTCGCATTTCCTTCAAAATGTTGAGAAATGGCAGATTGCGAGAAAATGGAAAAATTGACTGGTCCCAAAATATTCTAACCAATTTCTGAACAATTGTAGAAGAATTATAGCCAATAGGGACGCATTTCAGTGATATGTGAGGTTTTTGAAAGATAATGGGGGTGTAATCATTGTATTGCAGGCCAAAACCGACTACTATACATCGGAAATACATATAACAAACGAAACTAAGGTGTATATATAACATCTCCACACGCCTCACCGACGCCGACAAGACCGGCACAGGTCGCGCTCACACCCGCCGTCACTGTGATGGGAAGCAGGTCCGGGTACCCGGAGCACTACGCCGGAGCACTACGTGGTTCACCTACCCTAAGCCCTGGACAGCATGTCCGAATGTTAACTTCGAGAACTTCGAGAACATCTGCAGGAGGCGTAAAAATTCTCGAATGGCAAAGAAGGTATGTATTTGGCTTACCCGCGCACCGGCCCAGCTTTCCAATTGATGATGTCGACAACCAAGACCCCGGTGCTGTCGTGCTCACAGCCGAAGCAAGCCTGCGCAACAATAACACATCAGCCTTCGGATCTAAGTAAGCCAATCTAAAACACACAGGGAACTGACCTCGATAGTGTGTGTACCCTCTGTTGAGCCGAGCCGATGTCGGGGGTCGAGAATTTCTTAAACATCTGTGGGAGGGATGAGATTAGTTGATGCTGAAGAAAATATTAGCTTACCCCAGTGCGTGAGTTTGTCCAGATGTCGTATAGGATGACAAACATATAAACATTTCTAAGGACCTATCAAGTTAGGAACGCGCCGTTGCCGTGAAAGACGGAGTCTCCTATGTGAATTGTGAGGAAAGCTAACATGAATGACCTACTCGACCCCATAATTGAGATGGGGAACGCATGTAGAAAGGAGCAAACTCCACATGCAGCACGAAGCTTCTGTACGTACACGAGGCAAAGATCCTGGTGCGGCACCGTCAGTCAGCGTTGATAGATAGCATGGTGAGCGACATACATGATGCAGAACGCCACGAAATATCCTTCACAGCATCGACGATGCTGTATTACTCTGCGATGCAGTTATCGGCCAGAAAAGTCAGACGCGCACTATACACAATTACGACGGGCAAGACTGACAGGGTGGGAAGGTGCAGGCCAGGCAAAGAGCGACATCTGCCGCTGTGATGGGCGAGATGACTTGTAGAAGCAGTCCACCAGGGAGCGCAGGATATGCGGCACCAGAGAGGCCTAACAGCAAAGGTTAGTTCAAGAAACTGGGCAAAGGAAGGCCTCACCGTGCTAGGAGCCGATGCACAGCGATGCAGCCCATCGGGAATGGCCGATGCACCCTTGAGACCTTGACGGAAGGTTCTGGAGACGTTCAGTGGGGTGTTTGGTTCAATGTGGAGGCCTTAGAACGATACCTAGGTAAGTGGGAAGAGAAGGGTGAGCGGTGAATATGGGGGGAAAGGAAGAAAGAATGTGACGTTGCTTGACGTGGCTCCATCAAAACGAACCATCTTTCGCGAACACGTGCACATTACGGCGGCGGACACGGGCGGTGTTGATACGCGTCGGTTAGGACTTAGACAGGTTCCTACCCAGCGGTCCCAGCCGCAGTTACGAGGTTCATCAATCTCAGTAGTATCATCCTATACATGAAAACAAGACTTTGACAGGAAGTCACGCGTATTTTCCTTATACGGACGTCTTCACGTGTTGTCGGCGTTAGTCGGCGTTATTGGCCTTTCGGTTTCGGGTCTTTGAGTGGCGGGTTTCTTTTTTGGAGATCGTACTTAGAATCCTTGAAGCAACCTTTCGAAGGCGGGTTTTTGCGTACATATATACTGCGGGTAAAATACTATTAGCAGCCCGAGGAGGAAATATTCCCTCGAGCAAGAGGTGTCCGATTCGCTAGCCGAGCACACCATCATCTGCACGTGCTCGCAAAAGCACCTTCCATATCGGGCTCCGTCTCCGTTTGGACGTCTCGCCGGTGTCGATTCCATTCGGATTGTATGCCCAATGTATGGTGCAGAAAAATCTGAAAATATTTACATAGATTGTATAGATGCTTAAATATGCAAGGGATTTTTTTTGGAACCTCCCGCATTGTGATAATTAATAAACAAGCTTCCTGATTTTCGACGCGCGCTCCATGCCCCGCGGGCTCAACATGGCGACCCATTGATTCTCTTTGTTAGCACCACGGCTAGGTGAGCTCGACTCGAGACGTTTACGACCTTGAATGGGAGGTGTGGGAGCTAGCACTGGTATGTCAATCACATCCCCCGGGGAATTCCAAGAGCCTCTTGCTCGGCGGAGCTGATTTGAATGGTGGAAAGGAAATCTTTGAATAGTATCTGTCTCCATTGAAGGTGCCTCTCAAGATGCTGCTGAAAATTACAGCTCAGTGAAATTGGTCGCAGTCTAGGGGACACTTGATTGGAATGTTTGTGCACGGGCATGTGGTTTCAGAGACTTTAGGAGCAGCAAGACATGTCTGCTACTCCCTATCAAGAAAAGTGGGTATCAGGGAACCAGTAGACACGTCGTAGGCCGGGCGGGACGTGTCGCAGCTCGTAGTCGCCGTGTGGGAGAACGCGAATGTTTGTGTTATCAACAACCCGATATGGAAGGTGCTTTTGCGAGCACGTGCAGATGATGGTGTGCTCGGCTAGCGAATCGGACACCTCTTGCCCTCGAGCTAACCTCCCGTGTTCCCTGTGTGTGTGTGTATGCCAAGCCCTTCTTCACGTGATCTCTTGCCGCAAATTTTCGACCGTCGCGTCCATTTACCCTGCGTCCGTCGTCTGCGAGGTACGCACCAAACCTCTTTTCGGTTATACAAGGTACTGAAACAAGTATTAGTGCCTGCTCCCCTCCCCATTTCATCCCTTTGGTCTGTCTGGCTCAAGCCTTCTCTTTTTTTTTGTATGTCTATTCTTATACTATTCCCGCAATTGACTCATCATCTGACTCTTTTCGGCAGGATATTCTCTGAGTCCTATTCAGATTTTGTATGATTCCATCCCATCCCCAGTAATCTCCCCTGCTGACCTGGCTAATTCAGATTTGGCTCTGTCTTGGGTTTGCTTTCTTTGCCTCCATTCAACTATCTTCACTAATTAACTCCATTCCTTCACAGATTATTATTTTTATTTATCATTTATTTCTGATTCCCAGAGCAGGGGTTGAGCGCCCGGGTGAGCATTTCATCATTCAGATTGTACTGCACATAGCAGCTGGGAGATCAGTGGAGGAAAGCTGCGAGCTGCTTAAGTTCCTACTACCTGGCCTCCCCGTAGCAAGGGGTGTTACGCCGGTTTCAAAGTTCTTGGAACCTCTAAGCAGCTGCAGTATTGCACGGAGATTGGGTGGCGGGGCATTCATTTGCCAACGGACAAATTGATTTTGTCCGTTGCAGTTGCCACCCCTTTCGTTTAAGAAAGACTCTCCTTAATTGCAATCTGTAGACGGCTATTCCCCTCCTTCACTGTGATCCTGGGGGCTGTCGGGTACCATATCGGTGTGAAATCCTTACATCGTGGGCGCTCTTCCTGTCTGTATCTGCTACACCTGTGGAATCTCTCAATATATAATGTATGCAGATTTCCCTTTTTTACATTTTAACCCTTTTTAACAAATGCTTCAGGGGCCAACAAAATAGCACTGTTACACCACCAACAACTCCCCAACGCCATAGTGCTGCTGCTCGGGCCCGTGAACGTGAACAGAGACTTCTTGGCAGTCCATCACATGCACATCATGAACAGCGAAATAATCCACGCCCTACTATTGAATCATTCTCTCTCTCCCCTAATCGTGTCTATCAACCATGCTACCGCCCTGTCATCCCACCCAGACCTCACCACATGACATCAGATCAGATTGAGGCAGCTCGCCGACGCTTGGCTGAGCTTAACCAGCCCAATGTGTTCAATCCACAGCGCAATCCTCCCATCCGCCGTCCTCCTGCTCTCACTGCTGAAGAGCTTGAAGCAGCCCGTCTGCGCATAGCAGAATTAACCCGAAATGCTGCTTTCAATCCACGTCCCTATCGCCCTTTTCCGATGCCACCTCCCCAACAGCCAGAACATCGTGCACCCTCTCCTCCCCCTGAGCCTGATCCCCAAATCAGCCTCTTCCCCGATACTACCGCCCTGTTGTTGAGAGGAACATTTCTCCTATCAGTCTGGGACGTATGAATCTGCAGTGTCCAAAATGTGGTGCCTTCCATTGGGCAGCTGAGAGACTTTCAAAGTCTACAGTTGCATCCCCCAGATTTGGCACATGCTGTTTGGATGGGAAGATTCAACTTCCTCAGATTCAGGAGCCTCCCGAAGAGCTTGCCAAGCTGTATGATGGAAGGAGTATTCACTCTGTACATTTTAAGCAAAATATCTGTGCTTACAATGCTGCATTTGCAATGGCATCTCTTGGTGTTAAAATTGACAATTCTGTTGTTGGTGGTCGGGCACCATATGTCTTCAAAATTCAAGGTGCACTTTACCATCGCCTTGGCTCACTTCTCCCTGAAGTTGGAAAGGATCCCTCATATGCACAACTTTACTTCTATTCTTCGGAGGAAGCCACTCGGGCACGATTGCGAGCAAACCAGACCCACAACAACAATAATGGTTTAAACCCAGATGTTATGCGAACACTTCACAATGTACTGCAGGAGCACCATGCATATGTTCGCATTTATCAGACTGCGTACGAGCGTATGAAAGAGCAGCAAGAGAGAGATCCAAATCCAAATCCAGAGATTTTTGCACAGCTGCGGTTCCAAGAGCAGACAGACCAACGGCGTTACAATGTTCCCACTGCAAACGAAGTGGCTGTCATTCTTCCTGGGGATGGATCTGTTGTGACCGATTATCGGGACATCATTCTACGACTTCGCAGTGGGCCATTGCGCCGCATATATGAGACAAATCCTGCATATCAGCCGCTGCTATATGTTCTTCTCTTTCCCCGGGGTGAACATGGTTGGCATCCCAAGATCCCTTACAGTGCAGCACCCAATGGCGAAGATAATGTTGATCTTCTTGAGGATGAATTTCGCGAACCTGGGGAGGAACAGAACCGGAGATCCAACACACGAAGTACAGTCTCTTTGCTGGAATACTTTGCCTTCCGTCTACATCCACGTCGAACCGATTCGCTTCACCTCTTCAGGGCAGGCAATTTGCTTCAGCAGTTTATTGTTGATGCATGGGCAGCCACAGACCAGTCTAGGCTTTCTTGGCTCCGAAACAATCAGAGCAAACTTCGGGTTGATGTTTACAAGGGATTAGTGGATGCAGTAGCCCGTGATGGTGAGGGTGCAAATTTGGCAAACATGGGACAGCGCTTCATTCTGCCTTCATCCTATATTGGTGGATCGCGGTTCATGTTCCAGTTGTACCAGGACTCTCTTGCACTGGCACGATTCTTTGGGAAACCAGACTTCTTTCTCACCATGACTGCCGATCCCAACTGGCCAGAAATCAAGGCGGAACTCCTTCCAGCACAAACACCTTCAGACAGGCCTGATTTAGTTGCCCGTGTCTTCCGAGAGAAAGTTCGGATCCTCCTGAGGCGAATCAAAGAGGGTGCCTTTGGACAGTGCAGTGGATTTGTATACAGTATTGAATTCCAGAAACGCGGCCTGCCTCATATCCATATACTGCTATTTCTCGCAGCATTGGCACGTATCAAAACTCCTGAGGAGATTGACCGCATCATCTCTGCGCAACTTCCCGATCCTGTTACACATCCAAAGCTCTTTGAAATTGTTACACGTGTGATGGTCCATGGACCCTGTGGCCATCTCAACCCCAATGCTCCATGCATGAAGGATGGAAAGTGCTCCAAGGGATACCCTAAACCCTTCCAGCCAGAAACTGTTCTTTCCCATGATGGCTACACTGTCTATGCCCGCCCGGATAATGGTCGCCACTTTGTCAATGCACAAGGCATCAAAATAGACAACCGATGGATTGTTCCATACTCACCGTCCATGCTTTTGGAATTCCTCTGCCACGCCAATCTTGAATGTTGCATCTCAGTAAAAGCAACCAAATACATCCACAAATATGTATTCAAGGGCCACGACCGTGGAACGTTGACCTTAGGAGAGGAAAAAGACGAGATTAAGCTCTACCTTGACAGCCGTTATGTCTCTTCTTGCGAAGCAATCTGGCGCCTTTTCCGATATGAGATGCATCAGGAGTACCCCAACGTTGTTAGGCTCCAAGTTCACCTCCCTGATGAGCAGGCAGTGGTTTATGATGACGACGCTGATGCTCTGGATGTTATTGACCGTGCAGCCAGCAAGGATACCACATTGACTGCCTTCTTCAAGGCAAATGCCGAAAACCTACCCCATGCACGCAACTGTCTTTACCAGGAGTTTCCTCAGCATTTTGTCTTTGAGAAAACTAAAGTGCGGCAGGCCTGGAAAGTTCGGCAGCGAGGCTTTGCAGTTGGGAGAATGTACTTTGCTCCACCATCCTGTGGGGAGCGCTTTTACCTCCGGACCCTCTTGACAGTTGTCCAAGGCCCGACCTCATTCGAACATTTGAGAACAGTCAATGGGGTCACTTTTGCAACGTTCCAAGAAGCCTGTCTTGCACACGGACTTCTTGAAAATGACAATGAGTGGGCTCTCTGTCTGGAAGAGGCTTCAGGCATGCAATCCGGGCACCAGTTGCGGCAGCTTTTTGCAACTATACTCAAGGAGAATTGGCCTCTTCGGGACCCTGTGGCACTCTGGAATCGCTTCCGTGTTCATATATGTGATGATATTCGTCATAAGCTTATTCACAAAGGGATTGTAAATCCATCAGAACACCAGGTCTTTGACTACGGTCTGTTTCTTCTGGATAAAATCCTACATGGCTCCTCCAAAACACTTGCCAATTTCCCCCCAATGCCGCTCCCTGCTGAAAATTGGGCAGAGATGGAAGGCAACCGTCTTATTGCTGAACAATTGGCATATGACCGTGAAGAGCAACTTGCATTGGCACAACCTCGAATTGACAACCTGAATGCTGAGCAACGAGCAGCCTTTGATGCTGTGATGCATTCAGTACTTGAAAACGACCCAAAAGTGTTTTTCTTGCATGGTCCTGGCGGAACTGGCAAGACCCATGTCTACAATACCCTCTGCTATGCTTTGAGGGGTCGAGGCCATATTGTTCTATGTGTTGCATCCTCAGGGATTGCCTCACTTCTTCTCTTGGGAGGGCGAACATCCCACTCTACATTCAAAATTCCTATCCTTCTCTGGGATGGAATACTTTGTAGCATCAAAAAGGGCACCATGCTGGGTGATCTCCTTTGCAAAGTCAGCCTGATCAACTGGGATGAGGTTCCAATGCAGAACCGATTTGCTCAAGAAGCTGTCGACAAAACCATGCAGGATTTGCGAAATGACCCACGTCCATACGGTGGCACAACAGTTCTTTTCGGCGGGGATTTTCAGCAAATCCTACCTGTCATTGTAAAAGGTGGTCGTGAACAGATTGTCGGCGCTTGCATTCAACGCTCAAAGCTATGGCGAAGTATTCACCAGCTCCGTCTCACTGAAAACATGCGCCTTGGAGGTCCAAATGCCAGCAGGGAGGAAAAACAATTTGCAAAGTGGTTGCTGGATGTTGGAAGTGGAAGGAATACAGATGCTGCGACACAGACATTGAAGCTCCCAGATTCAATGAAGCTCCTATCCAACACCGTCCCCTCATTGATTTCAGAGCTATATCCTGGCCTTGCAACACTTCCGCAAGATGAACCTCAGGATCAGTACTTTCTGGAACGAACCATTTTATCTGCCCGGAATGATGATGTTGATGAGTTGAATCAGACGATGCTGGACACATTTCATGGCCAGGAGCACATATTCAACAGTGCTGATTCATTGATCACGGAGCAGGGTGTCGATAGCGGCTTCCAATATCCAATTGAGTATTTGAACTCAATCAAGGCATCTGGCCTGCCCCTGTCCAAATTGATCCTCAAGATTGGCTGCCCCATTATGATCCTTCGCAACTTGGATCCAGCCAATGGTCTTTGTAATGGATCGCGTGCAATTCTTACAAGAATCGGTCGGAATGTCCTTGAAGTTCGTCTTATTGGCGGGGAGCATGCTGGAAAGACTGCATTCATTCCACGCATTACAATCATACCTTCTGCTGAGGAGCTCCCCTTTTCAATGAAGCGTCGACAGTTCCCCACTCGGTTGGCATTTGCAATGACAATCAACAAAGCCCAGGGGCAATCAGTTGCTCATGTCGGTTTGGATTTACGCACCGACGTTTTTGCCCATGGCCAACTTTACGTTGCTCTCTCACGATGTACCTCCGGACTTCGTGTGAAAGCACTTTTCAAGCCCGATGCTACCACAACTGCCACCAAAAATATTGTATACCCAGAAGTCCTCCTCTAATCCCAGGTGGGTCCGAGCTATCAAGTTGAAGTCTTCCAAACTGATTTATTGCACAGATGTTCAATTTTGTGTTCAATTGTTCACAGTAGTTACTTAATTATATCTACTGTTGTCAATAAATTCTATTATTGTGGAGCCAACCCGGGGTTTGGGGCGGGAGCCCCAACGAGCTGTGGACCCGCCGTAGGTACGGGTCCTAAAGCTCGTTACAATCGAATACAGCGAAATTGACTGACCGGAAATTTCGGACCGAGTGACTGTGATGTTATAGCGTGACAAAGTTGGGATGAACCAGGACCCCCGATTATCCCTATGGAGGTCGGATCCGGAATTCGGGCTATATTTCTTTTTTGTCCGAACTTTTGTCCGACGTGTGCTCAAAAATTTTGTCCGAATTCCGGATCTGACCTGGGTTTGACCTGGGTCGGACCGAAATTTTGTCCGAACTTTAGACCAATTTCATTTCTGCTCTGGCGCCCTTGAATATTGCTCAAAAAATCCAAATAAATTCTATTCTGCTACTCCATCATCCTCAGCCACTTCTACGATGTCAATATCATTCCAGAGGTTCCCCCTTCTGATCAAGAGACCTTCGAAGCTCATCGTCGCTGTCTATATTGAGGAAACCCATAACGGAGAGGTTTGTTTGAGATAGAGGAGAGTTGTGAAATGTATTTAGGGCAGAATGATGCCAAAGTTCTATTATAGCAGTAAGCTCACTTCAGGATGAATATAGTTCATTTGGAAAGTCGCATTTTCATTGTGCATGTGAGGCGGCGAGGCCACCATTAATTGACCGAACTTGGATCCGACCTCAGCACCGCTCCCGACCCATTAGGGTCGCTCACGGTACAGATTTCGAGCCGATTTCGACTCAAATTCGCCGCCGATTTCGAACTCGATTTCAAATGTGACTCCGTTACCATCATGATCTCGGATTTATCGGCTCCAGTGCCACGTCGTGCAGAGTACCCCGCCGTCATGCGCCCTCTCCCGCCCTCGTTCCCGCCCATCCAAAACAGAGGTTGTAAAGCAGCCTGCAGCTGCACAAATGAAAGGATGTGTAACTCACGAGCATCCCTGGCATATAACCAGAAGTGCGTCTCAATATCGTGACCTAAAACATGAGTCAATATGCACGCCATGGCGGGACGGGCGGGAGACGGGAGGCGGGAGACCGACACATGATGAGGAAGGGTGAAACTGTAGTTTTGAAATAGAATTTCAATTCTGATTGTGATGGGATTTCGCGGATTTCGGAAGTTGCCGGTCACCCTCTCACGAAATCAGACTTGAAATCTGAGTCGAAATCACGTCGAAATCGGGTCGAAATCTCTACTCTGAACGACCCTATTGTCCGAACTTTTGACCCGACAGGTCGGGTCAAAAGTGGATTTGTCCGAATTTTGGCTACGACTTTGGCCAGGCCGATTCGGAATTTTGTCCGAACTTTGGATCCGACCTTTATAGGGATAATCGGGGGTCCTGATGAACCTCTCCACAGCGGCTGGAAGAAAATATATACAAATAACATAGCCACAATTCTCATCCGAAATTTCCGGTCAGTCAATTTCGCTGTATTCGATTGTAATGATACTACTGAGATTGATGAACCTCGTAACTGCGGCTGGGTAGGAACCTGGGACTTAGAAGGATTTCGTCGAAACCCAATGAAACCATTTGCTGGCAACGACAGCAGCTAGACTTTCCTGTCTTTATCTTATTGTTTGAATGACTGAACCTTCATGAATGGTTGAAACATGCCGATATAATATTTTGGTGTCACCTTGGACCGAAAAAAAATGACATCTCCTAATTCATGCAAGCCTTGAGCATTTCAGTATCTAAAATACAGTTATTTCATTATTTAAGACTGATTCTCAAGCTCTTTCAGAGGAATGGTCAAATATGTCAAGAAATGTCAACATTTGGTTGGCATTTCTCAACAATTTGCAGCACTCCGAGATTGTCAGAAATTGGTGACAAAATTTGAACAATTGGCAAAGGGGGTTTTTCCTGATGTCCAGAAAGCATGTTATCTGTGGGTTTGGTTTGAAACTGGGTCCAAGTTCATTTGGAAAGAACAGTACAAGGTTAAAGCTGGAAAAGCAAACACGGTGGCGAATGTATTATTGAGCCTCGACCGCTTTGTTGGCGAACTTCCTGCATGGGATGCAATAACTCTTTATATGGTAAGAGTTGATCCTTACCTCACTGCAGGCTGTGATGTTTGTCTGGATATGGACACAAAGAGCCTCGCATCGTTGGAGCGTGTCCGAGTTAAGTTCTTGCGTCGAATGCTAGGTCTTGGACGCCGAAGTCTGAGGGCGGTTTTGTTTTCGGAGACTGGTATGTATATGGCCAATAAAATACCGTCGGCTTTACTTGGCTCTAAAATACTTGTGTTACCTGCTGGAGCTTGACCCGAAACGCCCGGCCTCAAATGCACTGCATGAATCGATGAAACTGGCGAATGAACAGAGGCTCAGTTGGATTAATGACCTCCGAATCTTACTTTCTCGCCTCTATATCCCGGTCCATCTGAATATCTCGAAGAGAATAGACGTGAAGGATGTTGAAGAGGCAATGAAATGTGTTGAAAAATCCATGGAGGCGTGGCTTGATCACGAAATTGAATCATCTTCCAGAGTCTGAACTTGACTCTAAGACACAGAAACTTGTCAAGAAATCCTTGAACTTTCGTCATTATCTGAGAATCACATCCCCGGACCACCGCCGTGCACTCACAAAATGGTTCTCTCAGGGCACAGCTTAGCGGTTGAACGTCGCCGTTGGAAAGAGCGCGGAAAGAAAATTGTTCCGCAGCAACGGAGCCTCTGCCGCTTTTGTTATGCTTATATCGAGGACCCGGCACATGCTATGTTTGTGTGTCAGAACCCTGACTTAATCCCCATTTGTTCCTTATTTCTTGAAAACATTGAGAAAATAGTCCCTGGCATCGCGAACCTGTTTCCCGATGCACTCCAGACATGCAAGGGTTTCCTGGCAAGGAGAGAAATTACACCTCTCTTGGGAAAGCTGGCATTCGATGTCTTGAAGATATTTGATGCGACTCCCATTCTTCTTGTAAATGACCCGGCGGTCGAAACCTAAGCAGCCTGTGCTAAGGTTTTGGTCTCCATGTGCGCCCATTGGTTTTTTCTTTCCCGGTCTCGTGCAACTTGTTTGTTCTTGAAAATTTGTTTCCTTCTCAGCTGTGGACCTGATATGGGAGTCTAACACGCTATTTTACTTAGCTGTGGACCTCCTTTAGAAGTTGAACATGCTGACTTTGTGGTTTCTGTGCATGCAATCTGCAAAGGGAAAGACATTCGACAACTTTCTGTATCTGGTGGACACTGGCCATTTGTACCTGGGAGGAGGGAATTCCTCCTGTACCTGGGCATATTTTATATTTGCTCAGGGTCAGGTCCTCTTTTTTTTCAACAAGCCATTAGCAAGTATATTTCTTTCGATGCTGCTCGCGATCATAATTTCGTTGAACAATAGCATATCATCTCACGATGAAATAATGGCCGGAAACGAACCAAGCACGCACTTGAATCGACAGTTTTCTGTGTTCATTGATGGAATAGTACGGGGAATAGAAGTTATCAGCCCTTTGTGCATACTTCAAATTAAACCAGCCAGTCTGCATGGTCAGTGACCGAACTTGGCTTTTTAAACACTCTAAACGGAATCATTTGGAGTACATAGATTATGCTTGTTTGAACATCTGAACGTACTGACGGGGAGTGCCATCAGGCCATGGGGCACAGAGGTATGTAGCATTAGTGCAGCACTGCCGGAACCAAGGCCGGGCATACGATGAGTCTCAGTTTGAGGGGAGGCATCTAAGGATGCTATTTTTTTTTTTCAACGTCTGGACAAGTTCTGCGAGCCTTGTAAATGCCAGGATACGGTTCAGTTGAGAATAACTACGTTGTGCACACCCCTAGGATGGCCCATCTATGACGTTGTAATAAAACAAGAACCTGGGGTTCAGGATTACTTGCAATTCCGCGGCAGTGCTATCAGACTAATCGGCTTGTACGGAATTTTTATTGGTTAGGCTAAATGCAGCGGATGGTGTCCCAGGGGTCCTCCATGCATGCCGAGCGTGGGGATCAATGATGCACTACCGCTTATCACAAGCCGCTTGTCTACATATTTTGAAGTCGGGATCTCGAGAATTCTCGAGTCTTGTGCTCCGAGAGACTTTCTCGACCAAACGTAAGTTCTTCAAGCGCCCGAACGAGATCTTTGAAGATCTCTAGAGATCTCGGGAAGCGAAATTTATTCAGATTCAAAGGAAATTCACGGCTTCTGTTCGAGATCTCGAGGAATCTCTAGAGAACGATCGAGATTTCCCGAGATCTCGACGTTTCTTGATTGTTCTCTGGAGATCTCCAGAGATCTCGGCAATTGCCCCTCGCTTAACACCAAAAACCTACCTTTTGTCCAGTAAGGACCCCCAAAGGGCCGCCTGGGCTAAGACGAAGACGAAGCGGGCTTGGACACCGCCGATCCTAACTTTCCGATCGCCAGCGACGCCACAAGGCGGAGAATATGAGCAGGAGGGAGAAGACGAACGGATTGGCTTTGGTACGAGTTCCGCTGGTAAAAAATAGATATGTCCATTACAGAAGGGGTGTCTGGGGGGCCTGGTCGTACGCCGCTGCTTGACATTGTGTGGGAGCCGAACTTAGTTCAAGAAGCGCCAGGGTTCCACGAGTCAGCTGCCACGTCGAACCTGCACCCCACTACTACTTCGGCCGGCCTGCTTGCTCTTTGCCTTCACTCACCATCTGCCCAGTTGCCACATCGGGGATTATGCAACTTGCTTGCGAGTGCTTGTACGCACGCGTGCGCGCGCGTACAAGCCATCAAAGGAGGGCAGAGTCGATGGGTAAAAGTCGATGCCATCAAATCACACGGATCTTCTCGGAACCATCTATTTTAAATCTCCGAGCCACTCCCTGCCGCAACGCTGTGCCAGCACCTTCCAAATTAAATATGTATATATTCGGTGACGCCAGTCACCTCCCTCGCTTCCCTCCATACCACATCTTGGATGATACCACAATACGCCAACCCTGCCCGCGGTCGCCCGCCTTAGTCGCCAAGACTAGCAACAAGCTCTATTTTTATATCTCGCTACGGGAACTTGTCTTGGCACTCTCCGGCGTGCGCACCTCCGCCAGCTGCAAGTCAGCTAGAATACGCAGCGCCCCGAGATTTAGATGGGCGGCGGCGAAGAGATGATAGGCGGGCTTCTCAATGGAGCAGCAGGATTCTTGGGATACTAACAGGTAGCGGAGCAAGCATTTTATGTACTTTCTGCCCACCGAATCGCATGGATCTTTCCCACCTCCTGAATGAAGAACCTCCTGAGCCACTTCTTGTTGACGTCTCGACACAGATATTAGCTCTGACCGCTCTTCTTCACCCCACTGAACCCATACTGGCAACTCGCGACGTTCAGAGGATCCTCGATGATGCTTTGTCACATATACTGGCTCCCCCAGCATCGCCGGAACCTCCTTCACCGAATTCGACTCCAAATCTTGTTCAGGCTCAGTCTCAGGATCTCACAGATCCGGTTCGATACGGCATTAAAATTAACCGCCAGACAATTCTTTCGGAACTGCATACCTATTCGGAGGGAACTTCTGTCGAGTATCCCCAAACCAGTGATGCTGGTGTCGGACATCTATTTCTCATGGACTCCTCTGAACCAGAGACTTGGAGAGGCCCCATGGCTGATTTTGCGTATTCTCTGGGCAGTCCGAAGGGCTTTACTCGTGTCGGGGAGGAAAGCTTCGTTGAGATCTTAACTGGTGCGGATGGTGTGATGGTTCCATGTAGAATACAATTTCTCACCTGTACGCCCCGAATTCATTGCTCGAAATAAATTGTGTATTTACGTCTTGAGCAGGTCAAGGCAGTAAGATCTGCCCAAAAGTTAATCGCGACAAGATGACGGAGCCGCATACTCACGCTACGCGCGCCTTGCTTCAGCAACGCCTACTCAACGACCGCGAGGCACGTCTTGCAGATACGCTCCGGAAGATGGGCTGCTCCGCGCCTCTCTGCGAAGACACCATTTATGACTCGGATGAAGAGGAGGCTCGGGATGCTATGATTTTGCATCGGAAACGGAACCGGCGGGGCTATACTCCCATAGAGGCCACATGTGAGGGAAGGCTAAAGCTTTCTTACGATCATAGGCGGCAACCTTATATAAAGTACGTTTTTCAGGTCTCTATCCTGATAGTTAACTAACTTCAGTTGAGGTGCGAACACTACTCGAAGAGCAACAATAAAAACCACTATTTTAATTCTACCATATCGGACGGATCTTACGACCTTTCTTACCTCGAGGCCTTGTTCACGGGCGACGAGGATGAAATTCTCGAAATTGAAGAAGCTGCGACCGCGCTCGGGTTCGGGCCACTCTTAGATTGCACTACCGTTTGCAATCATTCATCCCAGAAAACCCTTTGTCGTATATATTCTTTCTCTTTCTTGTCCGAATCTACTGACACGAACTTTAGCTTTTGACCATCGCGATGAAGAGGGGAAACTCATGCAGCTTGAGATGCAGTTGCTTCCATGTACATGCCGATTCAAAGCTTACGTCCCACTGGTTCGATATCGAAAAGAGTGCTCCAAAATCTTGGTAGTCGTTAAAGGTGTTCACCACCATCCTATTCCATTGCCAGCAAAGACCCCGCCAGCCATCAAGGAGGAGATTCTTCAGCTTCTGCCCCGTTTTCAGGAAGATCTTCCCGACTTGACCCCTCGTCGGTTTCTCAGAAACCCCATCGTCAAGTCCTACCTCGCGGTCAAGTTTCCGCATTTGCTCAACCCGACTTTGAGCGACGTCCATATCTCCCTAGCCAACCGCTCCCACCTCAAAGCTTATATTGACCAGGTCCGCAAGGCGCTCTTCCCACACGGAACCGATTGGAAAGGTATGCACATCTTCTTGGCCTTTCCGAATTGATCTCAATTTTGTTGCCTAGGCATTTGGCACTTGGAAATAAAACAACGCATTGAACGACCACTCAAGGATCGTTATATTCGCTGCGTTGTTGATTTGGATGCCACACTATTCGCATCTCATCCTGAGGATGAAGCGATTCTCGTTCCAGTCAAGGAAAGCCGCTTGCGGTTCATTGTTTGCATGGGTTGGGAGGGAAGTGAACGTTTGCGGAATTGTCAATATGTGCAGAGCGACATTGGATTCAAACGAGTTGTAGGGTTTTACGAATTTGAGCTTGCTGGATGGGAGCGCGACGCCCATACATGTGAGTTCATCATCCAAATCTCGGTCTTTTATAAATTTCTCTTCTAGCCGTCGTATTCTGTCGCATTTTCCTCAACCGTCAGACTGCAATTGCTCACCATAAAATTATACAAGCCATGGAAGATATCGTATTTGAAGATACCGGCAACCATCTACAATGGCGGCACATTCATGGCTCTCAAATGAACGACTATGATGGCAAAATCCTCCAGTGGGCCGGAGATCAACATTCCGGACAGGCCAAGGGTTCGTACCTGATGTATTCCGATATCTTTTACTAATAGAGGAGAGTGAGGGGGCTCCTTGATCCGTAACCACCACCTGGCTTGGATTTCCCACGCCTCCGGGCTGGGCAAGGAAGGACGTGCGCGGTGATCCTTCACCAGGGAAACATCCCACTCGCCGTCTATATAGTCGATAGCCCCCGTCGCAGAACACCTAGTTCACGGCCACCGCCAATCCGTCAATCTGTCTCGGAAAAATTATATGATCTTCGAAATCGTGATCGTAACACGTTCCAAGTTCCCAGGCCCTCTGTCTTACAACACGAGGCACACAAAACTTGGGAAAGCAACTGCTCACGGGCAACGGCTCTCGCCCGTGTCGACGCTCAATCCTCAACCCCGCTGCAAGCCCCCTCGCCACTCCCGGCCTCCCAAACCACTGTGAAGCCCCTCAAAGACGGCTTTGTCCAGCGATGAAAGAGCTGAAACGTGAGACGATTCATCCCCAAATCTGGTACGATCTCCGCCCTCAATACAACCGAGAAGTCGGCAAGTCGGCAAGGACAAAGAACAATGGGAGAGCGTGGCAACAAAACCTTCAAAATAA
The DNA here is from genome assembly GCA_029289565.1 of Mycena galericulata. Classification (NCBI taxonomy): domain Eukaryota; kingdom Fungi; phylum Basidiomycota; class Agaricomycetes; order Agaricales; family Mycenaceae; genus Mycena; species Mycena galericulata. The sequence goes on along the minus strand of JARKIA010000210.1, from coordinate 110,426 downwards.
GGCATCTGCCATCCGTTTCAATGGTACAGGTGACGCAATCGGTTTTCTGGCAGGGTAGAGTCGAAATCCGTTCTCGTAAGTGTCCCAGTCTCTGAGTGCACTAAACCCCACCGCTCTTTGTCTCTTTGTCTCTTTGTGCGCGACCCCATTAAAATCCCTCCCCAAATGGCGCCCCCTCTCCACCAACCCAACGTCAAACCAAATGCCTGTCCCCCGCACTCGCTCCAACTCCAAGTCCTCTGCCCCCCAGCCCGATGCCCCCGCCTCGGCCCCGTCTCTGGCCACCCCGGCGGATGTTGCTACGTCGGGCTACCCCGGCAAACCAGCAGAAAAGGGCAAGGCGGTCCCTAAAGGTCTACATTTCAAATCCGGTACGGGCAATACTTATAGTACGATTAAAATGCCCCTCAAATCTCTCACTCTCTGATTATACCTACCGTCAGCTGGTTCCTCAGTCCCCAAAGGAAAACAGCGCGTTCCTGCTCCATCTGCCTCCCCAGCCTCGTCCACTGTGTCCTCCAACGCTTTCGGCCCTCTCGCTGTCTTCCAGGAGGGACAGTCGGAAGACGAGGATGAACAAACCCTCGAGGAACAGCTCGCACGGGAACTAGTTGGTGCGGACGAATTGAATGCTCTGTACGACCCGTCCCCCACTCCTGATCTGCACCCCCCATCTCCTCCTCCCGAGTCGGCCAGCGGATTTGAAGGTACCTCAAACGCGGCCCCGGCGAAAACCCCCGATGCAATGAAGGCGATTGCTCGCAAGCTTGCAGGCCGCCCAGCCACCATCGCGCCCGTACAGAACTCCACGTCCTCTGGCAACATTTCGTCCGGCCCCTCGCTCCCCTGGTCTGCCGCTGTTGTGGCCGCTGCAGCCTCCCCCTTCCTGACGCCCATTGCCGGACATACCGCACCGATCAACGGGGGGGCTACCTCCTCCACCGCGTCCCAGCCAACCATGACAACTGTAGCTCCCACCATCGCCACGCCCGCAGCCAGCGCTGCGACTATTGGGGGGGTCACTCACAACGCCGCTATACCCCCCCTTACACCCGCTGTCGCACCTACCACTTTAGCACCCTTCGACGGTGTTCCTACCTCCGTTGCGTTCTCCTCTGCTGCACCCACTGCAGCGCCTGCCGGTACTGCACCCTCCATCACCATTGCAGCTCCCACAGCCGCTGTCGCGCCTCTGGCCACCGTGCCCACCGCCACCACCGCCACCACCGCGTCCCCCACAGTCGGACCGTCCTCTAGTGCACCCCCTACCGTCACCGTGTCCACCCCTGCCGTGGCATCTATTAACGCGCTGACTACAGCCGTGCCTGTTGCTGCCGCCACACCAGCATCCGGAACGGCTCATCCCGTCGTCGTCGCGGCTCCCGCCCCTGCTTCAACCTTCGCTACGGTTACCGCTGCGACACCGTCGGCCCCGACCACTAGAAGCTCCACCAGACGCGCACAAGCTGCCGGCGCTAGTACGTTTCATCTCTTAACTTATAATCGTTGCTAAGTTATCTCGTAGCGCTGGTCAGTGTTACTCCCACAACGACCCCAGCTCCGGCGCCTGCGACCATTACCTCCACCGCGCCCGCCGCCGTGCCCCCGCCTCCCGTCGCACCCGCCGCGGCCCCGACTGTCCCGGTCTACGTCGCCCATGCAGTTGCCACAACTGCCCCCGTGCTCCAGCCCGTTGCTGCCCCTATCGCCCCTGCCAACGTCGCCCCCGCCATCGCACCCGCCGTCCCAGCCGCTCCCGTTGCTGCACCACCCGCCGCCATGATCCCCCACCAAGGTCTTGTCGCCCCTGTCGCTATCCCCACCGGTGTGGCCCCCGGCGTAAATGGTGCTCCTGCCGCAGTTGCAGGACTCCAATGCACCCCCCCTCCCCCGGGCGGCTTCCATCCCGTATATGGCTGGAACCACAAAAACATCGAATCGAACTTGACACCTCGGCAGGCGACTGGTTGGCGCAACATGCAGGATGACCGTGTGCTGATCTACGAGCACAATGGCTCCCACCACCGCGCGACCATCCCTCCCGGCGACTTCATCGAGCGCGCCAAGAATGCTCTCGCGCAGTATTTCAACTGCCCCGCGCCCCTCATCGGTCCGGCCGAGGCTGAAACCACCCCGGCGCTCTACGATCCCCCCTTCCTCAATATGCTATCCCGGTTCCCGCTCCAGCACCTTCAGACGCTGATCAATCAAGGTTGCTGGTCGTTTCCCAATGTCACCTTCTACGTGATGTCTCATCCCCCGGAGATCTCCCCGTTCCTTTTCACTCTTGATGGCCTGCTTTACGGACCTTCCCAGCAAGATGCCCTCGATGTCGCCAACCTCGTCGCCGCCAAGATCGCTGGGGACGCGGCAGCCCAAGCCTTCCTCTTGCGTGTCCACGACAACTATCCGGCGGCTGCCAACCCCATGCAGCACTTCATCAGCACCATCCGTGTCTCCCCCATGGAACTCTCGAACTCCGGCGGAAGCGTGCGCACCGCTTGGACAGTTACTGCGCAACCCCCCACGGCCAATGTCGACGAGCACAATACGTGGATTGCCACCGTCTCTAACGTCGACTTCGACACCGTCATGCACTACGTTGGCAAAGCCATGTCCCCGCCCCTCTTCTGTAATGGCTGCAAGTCCCTCGGTCACCCCACCGGCCGTTGCCCCACCCTCGGAGTCCCGGGCATCCACGTCGCCACCCCCGCCGCCCCGGCCCAGCCCCCTGCAAATACTGTGTCCACCACTGCGGAAGAAACTACTCGCGGGCGTGGTGGAGGCCGCGGGCGCGCCCGAGCTGCTAAAGGGGGGAGAGGCTCCCAGGCCCGTCGCCCAGCTCGTGGTCGCGGGTTTTGATATACAATTTTACATTCATCTCTTTACGAACACCTCATGATTTCTCTACATCTATACTGCCTGTACTTGTGTTAGTGTGTTGAACCCGAGAAAATTTTAGACGAATCTCTTGCTCTAAGGTACTACTACTGAGGAAACAACCTCCTTATATCAAACTAGCGCTCCCATCTCCAGGGTAGGTGGGGACTGGGATATCTCGGGCTAGTCCGCGCGAGGCGCATTGATCTTGGCTCAAATGCAATGCGCCGAAACTCTGTGGGCCCAAATATACTGACTGTCCCGCATTTGCGGGCAGGACAGGAAAGCCTAACGGAGTGAGTCGGAACTCTACATCTCTGTCAAACGAGGTAAAGGAGTACCAAAACGGCGACTTCTCTAGGTCGGACGTGCCGTGCCGAGAGGCTGAAGTCTTTGAGGAAGAACTTGTAACGCTACCCTGGATCAGTGTTCAAGTCTAGTACTCCCTGACATAGTCCCCCGTGGTAGGCTGAATTAAGCCACAGCTCTGGGATAAGGCTACCCGTTACCAGACTATGGTTGTAAGTCTGGCTGCGTCAATAGGCAACTCCTTCTTTTACTTTGTCCCCCCCCTCTGAAACGGATGACAACGTCGGTACTGGGAATTTGCGCCTCTCAAGTTCTGGAGAGGGGCGCGGTTTATCCACCAACCGCCCCCGCGATGAAGGAACCAGAGAGAATGGAGGTGGAAGCCATCTTGCTGGCAACGGAAATGAAACTGGCCCTCGACGCTCGAGCCGCGTTGCAACGAGAAATCTAGACAATGCGAGAAATAGTCAGGCTTCAAACGAAACCAGCACCCCCCGCCCTACCCAACAGGGCCGTAGACCCCGAGCTACTGTGCGATCCACGCACCAGGGTAATCAACCACCCACACCCAGCCTAAATAGTGCTGGGACCCCGCAACTTGCTGTTGGCCAACCCGGCCCAATTGCTGACCCTATGATAAATCAGGGCTCAAATAATGCTAGCTCTAATGCTAACGCGCAACTCGTGCAGGCCTCTCAACCACTGGCACAGGCTGGAGGCCCCAGTCACCGCCGCCGGAGAGGCAGACAGTCGAATACCCCTTGGCATAGTCCTCAAAATGATCAGCGACTCCCTACAGATGAAGAGTCGGCCCCCGTTTTCCTGAACCAAAAGCGTGAACGACAACAGCTTAACAATCCGAAAATTTCCCGCAACACCCGGGGGCAGGTGCGACTCTCAGCCCTGAACGTGAATGGGCGAGGAGGGACTGCATTTTATCACTGTGATAACCGCTGGAGCGAGATAAACCGGTTGATGTTTGACGAAAAAATCGGAATCCTAGCAACGGGTGAAACTCACCTTTCTGATAACCAGGTTGAGGAGATTGAAAAAATTTATAAACAACGCCTGAGGATTTTTAATTCCATCGATGTAGATAACCCTAACAAGGCTGGCGTTGCGGTTGTACTTAACCGTGAATTAACGAACACTGAAGGCGTGACAATTCGACGCCTCATCCCTGGAAGAGCAATTCTATTAGTAATTCCCTGGCACGGAAGAAGGACACTCACCGTCTTGGCTGTATACGCCCCGGCTGACTCTATGACTGAGAATAAAGCCTTCTGGGATAAAATGACCCATCTATGGCTTACAGAAGACTTACCAGTCCCCGACTCCACCCTCGGTGATACAAACATTGTTGAAGATCCCATGGACCGCCTCCCACATCGGAAGGATGCCGATGCTGCAGTAGAGGCTCTTGCCCGTTTTAAGCGTGTCATTGGCATGGAAGATGGCTGGCGAGCCACAAACCCAGATACGAAGGCATACACCTATATGCACCCATCTGGCTCTCTATCACGGATTGACCGTATCATGGTCTCCTCCAAGCTCTTCAAGACATGCAGGGGATGGACGATTACGGACGTACCCGTTAAGACCGACCACCGAATGGTCTCTGTTGACATCTGTGCTCCAGGCACCCCCTACATTGGGAAAGGGAGATTTGCGATCCCGCTCTTCTTGCTTAAAGACAAAGTGTTTATTTCATACGCTATTGAGAAAGGGGCCAAGGTTCACCCTGAAGGTCCCCCTCCAAATGACGGGTCTTCCTTGCAACAGAGGTTCAAAGCCTATAAAGATGGCCTGCAGGAATTTGCGCAGGAACGTGCCAAAGAAAATCTTGGCGCCCTCGAACAAAAGAAAATAAAACTTCAAAAAGAGCGGCACGAGGTCCTAAATGAAAACAACGAAAATTCCAATGATAGTGACGACTCACCCGCTATGGAGCGTGCTGAAAGGGCGACACAACTGCAGAAGGAAATCAACAAAATCGTAGCGGTTCAGCGCGACAAGCGCAAACTACGCACAAAAGTGCGAATACGCACCGAAATGGACCACATCACGAAATTCTCGGTCCGGATGAGTAAAGACACCCAACCCCGGGACACAACCTATATCCTCCGTCGCACCGACACAAATCCCCCAGTAAGCCACACCCGCTCCGATAAAATGGCAGAGCTAGCCCGGGACTACCACAATGACCTGCAACATGATGATTCTGAGCTGAACCCCATTCAAAAAGACCGCTACATTGAGGCGGTTCTTGCGAGCCTACCACCAGCACCTGACATCCTGGGGATGGAGGATCTTGAGAAGGACCTAACAGAGGACGACATTACCTCTTCCCTAAAAGACTCAGCGCCAGGAGTAGCCGCTGGAGTCAATGGAATACCGACCGAACTTTGGTCTCGTCTTGACGAAATCTACCAGAAGTCAGACCAAATAGCCCCCAACTCACAATCCCCTAATACAAAATTCAACGTGATACGTATGCTCACTGCTGTATATAACGACATAGAAAACCATGGGGTCGAGGAAGGAACCGAATTTTTAAGAGGTTGGATGTGCCCAATCTTTAAAAAGGGTGATGTCACCGATATCGCCAATCACCGACCAATTACGGTACTAAACTCGGACTATAAAATCTACACCAAAGCTCTGAATGCAAAACTGGCCCGGGTTGCCCCCAAACTAATCCACAAAGACCAGGCAGGCTTCATGAAAGGCCGTAAGATTGCCGACCAAATATTCCTCCCTCAGATCTTAGTTGAATATGCGGAGGATGAACTGCTGAACGGTGCTATCATGGCACTCGACCAAGAGAAAGCCTACGACAAGACCTCCCATCAATACCTGTGGAAAATCATGAAAAACATGAAAATCCCAGATAAATTTATTCGCTCTGTTAAATCGCTATACAAGGATGCCGAAACCCAGGTTGTAATTAATGGAGTTTTGAGCAGTTGTTTTAAAGTAACCAGGGGGGTCCGTCAAGGAGACCCGCTATCATGTCTTCTATTCAACCTTGCCATTGAACCACTAGCTTCAATGCTACGTACCTCAGACCTAAAAGGGTATGCAGCGGATGATACAATGGAGCGTGTAGTAACCGCACTTTTTGCGGACGACACAACAGTCTATTTAAGAGACAGTGACAGTTTCGACACTCTACAAAATATCCTTGACAAGTGGTGCCTAGCCTCAAGTGCCAAATTCAATGTCGCCAAGACCGAAGTCATCCCCATTGGTACACCAGAGTACCGGCAGAGCGTCATAGAAACCAGGAAACTTAATGAAAATGACACTGCCCTACCCCAAAACATTCATATTGCTGCTGAGGGTGAATCTGTGCGTATCCTGGGGGCCCGCATCGGGAATGGTATTAACATCCAAGGAGTGTGGACACCAGTGATTGAGAAAATCACCTCTGCAAATGAAAAATGGGAACGAACCCACCCAACCCTGGAAGGCCGACGGCACATCTCCCAAATAACATTTGGATCCATGACTCAATACCTAACCCAGGTCAATGGAATGCCGAAAGATGTCGAGAAAAGACTCATCAATGCCCAAAGAGAGTTTATGTGGGGAGGCGCAAAGTCCTCCCCAGTTCAACGGGACATGTTGCTAGCCCCCATTGACGAAGGGGGAAAGAACCTTTTTGACCTACAAGCCCGAAATGAAGCAATTCAAATCATGACTTTGAAATCTTACCTCGAAATGGATCCCGAGAAGCGTGCAGCTTGGACACGATTTGCGGACAAAATGCTTGCAAAGCGTGACAAAAAAGGTTCACGAGTCCAAACTGGGTCGCACGTCAACCCCTTCCTGCAATCTTGGTCCCCAAAGACCCACAAACTGCCAACGTTCCTGCGTGACATGTTAGCATGTGCCAAAAAGTACGGGGTCGAATTTAACTCCCTAAATCCCTCACAAGAGATCCGCAAATTACTCCCCATCTGGCATCACCATGCTGAAAACCCCGCTGTGCGGCAGATGAATAACAAACCCCAGAGTAAATGTCTCCGCAAAAACCACGGTGTCACCTCAGTTGGGCAAGGATTAGTCGTCATGCTCCGTCTCGATTCTGCAGACCACTCCGCAGATGCCAACTGTGAATGCACGGCATGTACAGACGACCGAATCCGGAATAGATGTAAGAACCCACACAAATGCGCAGTCGCAATCAGAGATCGCCTATCCCAGATTCTTCCAAAATGGGACCCACGAACGCCTGAGATAGCTCCTCCTGCCGGAGCGGAGGCCAACTCAGATGAGGAGGGCTTCTCACCCCCTCCCGAAATACGTACCCTGTCGGAAGGATTCAGAATTTTTACAAAGAACCTCGACAAGGACCCACCAAATGCTCCACCTGCCCCCAACATGCAATATGTTCCCGGTGAAGAAATAATAAATGTGGCAATTAGCGGGCACGTTGAGCGCACCGGTCTTGCCGATGCCCAATGCAGCGCTGGCATCTGGTACTCCCCCGACGACCAGCGCAACACAAGCATAAAACTCCCAGCCCCTATGTTGCAGACCCGTGCAAACGCAGAAATTGTCGCAACCCTCCACTGCATCCAAAATACTCCGCCGGACATTCCCCTCCGCATAACAATGAAAGGGAGCACAGTGCTCAACGTGCTCAACAATAACCTTGGAAAATGGGAGAACAACGGCTGGATTGGCGTACCAGGCAAAGCCCCGATCCGAGCCCTGGCAGGGTGCCTCCGGAACCGCCGCGCCAAGACAATTTTTGCCAAGCTTGAACGCTCCAAGACCTCCCCGCCAATTGAAATGGCCTCCGCCCTTGCTAAGGAGGGTGTCCTCCATATTGACCCTAGCAACATAAATCTGGACACAGATCACTCCCCACAACTCCGGGGAGCAAAAATTTCGACGCTCACCCAGGCAATAGCCTATAAAGGCATCAAGGAACTCCGGGCAACTCCTAAGAGGAAAACAACAGAGGCAAACATCAAACTTGTCCAGGCAGTCATGAAATCCCAGAGTGGCAAGTCCCCGACTACCGCAAGTATTTGGAGGTCAATCCGTCATAAGGATATCTCCCGCCAGATTAAGACTTTCCTCTGGAAGGCTATGCACGGTGCTCACCGTGTGGGGAAATTCTGGACGAACATCCCGGGCTACGAAGACCGTGCAACGTGTCAGCCCTGTGGTGTCACGGAATCCCTGGAACACATCCTTCTAGAGTGCCAGGCCCCAGGTCAATCGGAAATATGGAAGCTAGCTGGAGAGCTATGGGCCAAGAAATATAATGAGCTTCCTCCCCAAACAATGGGGGGGATCTTGGGTTGCTGTCTCGCATCCTTCGAAACAGAATCAAAACTAAAGCCATCCGGAGTTAACCGCCTATACCGGATAGTAATCTCCGAATCCATCTATCTAATCTGGAAGACTAGATGCGAACGTGTGATTGGCCGAGACGGTGAGCCGCACTCAGAAGCCGAGATCCACAACCGCTGGGTCCACACCCTGAACGAACGGATCGAAATCGACCGTTTTATGGCATGTGACAATTCTTGCCAGTCTAAGAAGCTGGTTTTGCCTTCCTTGATTCTCAGTACCTGGAAAGGCACTCTCCTGTCCGAAGACAGACTGCCAAAAGATTGGCTACAAGCACCCGAGGTTTTAGTGGGTATCGTGCCGAAGAGATCACGAAGATCCTTGTCTCCAGATCCTGGTGGATGAGACATTGCACATTATGAGTCCCACACTATGGCGGCAGCCGTGTGCGTAAAGGCATTACCTTGGGGGTGGATTGTTCCCCTTCTCTCTGGAGGTCGAGACCCCTCCGAGCTTACGCAGCCTAGCGGGTTAACCCATTGTTAATTGCGCTAACGCTGACATCGTACCACCAAAAAAAAAAAAAAAAAAAAAAAACTAATAGAGGAGAGTAGGACTGGGGCTCCATCTTCAACAATTATCGCAGGCGTTCCCCGAGAAAATGGATCTTCACGAACCTTGGCGCACACTAGCTTCTCTCAGTCCTTACGATCACCTTAACCGACAATTCAGACTTTGCGTTGCCCATGGATTCCGAAATATTCGCAAATGTAAAGTCCCTGAACCTGTCAAAGACCTCATGCGCAGTTTGGTTTGCATTGAACATCCCGACTGGGACGGAACTATTGAACAGATAAAAACTTTGGGTGGTAAAGCTGGGCGCGGTGAATACTTTCACTCTTCTTTCGTTCATCTTATTCTGATTTATCGTAGACTGGGTACAGGACAAGGAGAGAACCCATTTTGCATTCCAGGGAATGTGCTGGGCAAAGAGTTTCATCCCCAAACTCGTTTGGCAGGCCGGCGAACAGACCAGCAACCTAATCGAGTCGGTCCATGCGGATGTTAATCGGGAAGGGGTTCATTGCACCCTCCTGGGTGGCGTACTTAAAGGGGAGTTTTACGATGCACTTCAAATGAAGACGTTGAGGGTGGGATCTACAATTACTTGTTTCGAATTCAGGGCTTGGACTCACTCCGACTTGTAGGTCTTCGAAGAAGCCGGGATCCGTCCCTCTTACTCAACCGGTCACCCGACAGAGAATGCCGTCAAGAACTTGAAAAGAAAATGTACGCCTTTGTTATTAGTACATTGCAGATACGTCATTAACTAGGAATACAGTCAACTCCTACCGGAAGGGGCTTGAAGCCGGAGACCAGAAAATATGGGAGGTGAATTCGAAGATCCAGGAAGCATACAACCGTCTTTCCCAAGCCAGAAATGGAGTCAATGTTGCCGCTGCGGAACTTCTCAACTGTAATCCAATCGCACATGCAACTCGCTACCCCATGTTGCTCAAATCTGTCGAGCGGGCAGAACAGCGCCTCAACAAGGAGAAAGCCGCATATAGGAAGGAAGTGGAGGCAGGGAAACTGTTGGTGGGCACAGGAAGCGGTCAGGTAGTTGTTGTGTATTCAGCTGGCGATGCATAGTTGGTACAAATCAGTCTTTTCATTATGTATGGTGTCCACATACTAACGGAGTTACTGTACTAGTCTGCAGTGTATAATTATCCATATATTCACAGACCTTACCGAGCAGAGCAAGAGCACTGGAGAGGCGAGTTGATTGATTTTCTATACATGATTGCGGCAGGAATGAAGCTACATTCACTCCGATGTTGACCCAACCAGTCGAACATCCGCGCGTGGTTTGAATTCTTGGCTAGCTAAACTGCTCGTGTAAAATCTGTAAATATTCCAGGAGGTTCATTAACATAAAACTGGTGTATGTAAATCGTAGCTAAGCTAGCGGCTTCGTGGAGCAGTGCTTCTTCGACCAACTGTGACGACGGGCAGATGATGCAACTACGATGCCAGCCCCGTATGCCTCCCCCACATACAGGCATTTGCACATAGCCCATCTCAAAACCACAGTCCTGCTGACGACGTGGATCCGCCTTGAGATGTGCACACAACACCGAGCCGGCCGGTGGGGAGTAGATTGGGCATGTACGCAGGGGAGTGCAACAGCGCAAAGGCGAGTCAATGTGCACCAGTGACCCGATGGTTGCATGCGCAGAGGATAAGGCCGCAAGACAAGCACAGGCAAGTGCAAGGTAGAACTTACGGACCTGCAGCAGCAAATGTGCAAGCGTGGCACAAGAAACCGTGACATCAACGGATAGTTCACGCGTTGCGACTTGTGTGCAACCTTTTGTATGTTGCCCACCGCCCACCCCGCACTCAACGCCTACAATCCATCGCGCAGTGCCTGGTCGAGACGCACTCCGCGCACGCTACCGCACTTCACAGCCGTTGACGACACTCCCACAACATGCACCACGACTACACGTACACCACACCCATACTATGCAATTGCATCTTCCTTCCACAAAACGAGCCTCGTAATCCACACCGCACGCATTTCACATCCGCAGACGACGCTGCCATGACCTGACAACAGGCACCGAGACCACACGTACGCTTTTCACCGCACAATCGCGGCTCCCGTGTCTTATAATCGTGGCACTCCTCCTGTAGCCACACTCCAGAAAGGAGCTTGGCTGCCCAGAGCCACGCCCGGACAACATATTGCACCGTTGCACCACACTGCCTACGCGCAGGTAGTTCCTCATTCCACAAGAAACGCACGCACCTACTGGCAACTTACCTATTCATCCGGCTGGGTTGAAGTCTGACACCACACCGCTGGTACTGCAGCGTTCCCCGCACCTCAGGCCCTCGGAGGGCATGGCGTTGCAACAACGACGGGCCCTCGGTACGGAGATGATGGTCAAGAGCAAGGGTGTGGCGCGTGAGGTCACACTGTGACAAGTCGCGTTTTGAGCTCTCCAGCAGTGGAGAGTTCAGAGAACGCGCGGTTTCTCCGATAATGCTATATGTTCTGCATGTAACCATTGTTTGTTGTGATTCTGGGCAGTTGAATCTCGAGTTTCCAAGCACAAAATCTAAAATCCTTACCACAAGGCCAGTCGTGAATCTCAAGCTATTGGTCAAGATTTTATGAACACAGTAAAGGCGAATGAATTGAACGCGAACAAAGTTAAATTTGACTAAAGGAATTTTAAAAGCTTTCCGCTCAAGGGCGGCCATTTTAGTTACGGTACAAAACCATCTCCCGTCCCTTGCCTCTGTCGATCCAGCTCTCGCGACCTTGCCCGAGATCAAGGCACTTCTTGCCAGCCCTATGTGCAAGGTCCCCATCGAAACAACGTACCAGATCGCAATCCTTGCAGTGCACATATGCAGTGGTGATCATGGCCCATACATCTTGCGGGATCCCCTCGCGCGAGTGCCATTTCACGAATGCACGGCCAACTGTGCAGTCTAGCAAGTCCTGCCCACCCGAGGGGTGCTCAACGTTGGCTGGGTAGGTACGGAATTGAAGGAACGGGACGTTCTCGAGAGGAGGATGACGGCTGGGGACTGTACGCAGGAAGTGGTTAGAAATTTAGAATATGAATAATTGTGAGGAAGACTGGACGTACTTTTAGGGAGATCCACGCTGCCAGTGCAAAGGCCACGATCACGATGCTGGTGATAGCCTTCGATGGAGTACATGCAGAGGCAACCCGAGCAAAGGAGACTTTGCTGACAGAGGTGAAAAAGCGAAATGCGCGGAATTCCGACCGTAGACATGAAGTGCCGAATGATTTGACCATAAGGACTAGTCATGTTTTGCATCATGTCAGCGATGCGCCGACTCGACGAGTTGGGATGGTAGGGAAGCAGAATCGGATGGGGATTATCAGAGGATCCCCATGCCGGATGATCCTCCGGCTTTTCTGGCGGAAAGATTGAGTCAATGAAACGAAGGATCAGGATTAAGGACGTACTTTCATATGTACCATTCGCTTCTCCCGTTTGAACTTCGATAATCATGCTATGTTCTGAGGGAAAAGTTAGATTAACTCATCCATGCCAAATTGTAACGCACCAGGGTTTCTACGCTTCTCTGCAACTACGGGGGAATAGTACGGCCTCAAGGACCCATCGGAACGGCGGGGACGCATACGATTGGGTGACCAACCCGAGTTCGATGTTGGCGGCGATGATGAAGAAAGAGTTGAGCTGAGGGAGCTCGAAGAGGAGGTTCGGGATTGCCCCGATAGGTAGTCCGCGACCTCCTCCATGGAAGAGCTGCTCGAAAGCGAGTTCTCGTCAGCTGTGATAACCAATGAGATCTTCAAGTTGAGTGCAAGAGAGCCCAAAACGTACTGATGCTAGTATCCATTGAATCAAATTCTTCGTCCTCGGTGTCCTGACCATCACCGTCTCGGAGTCGAGGTTAGCAATAGAAAATATAACTTTGCAAGGCGCTCACCAATATAATCCGGCTGATTCAAGTAGTCTTCCAAGTCTTGATCAGTCAAGAGGACTTGAGAGGAAGTGATGGGGGCGATTTCCACTGTATTATAGTGAGGCCAGATTCTATAAGGTTTAGATGGAATACGCACTTATAATCGGGCAGCCTTGTATGGTGCACTGAAAAGCCCATCTGCTGTTCGCCCTCTTGCACACCATGGATGTCTCCTCCGTAGTGCGAAATCCATTCGCAGCATGCGGGCAGAGAGGCATTTGGATGCCAGGTGTGGATTGGAAACGAGAGGCGGCGAGGCGACGCAGGCTGCCATTTTTGGAAACTTGTGTGGGACTAGAGAATCGATGAGTGGGAATCTCGGAATATGATAAGAAAATGGTATACCGGAACCACTGAACAAGCTTGTGTTCTGAGAGGCTGTAGCCTAGAATGATGCCTTGTTGCCTGGCATCAACCATCTCCGCCGCAAAGGCTCGCAGCTCTCCCGGAGTGGGATCATGAACTCGAATCTCGTTGTCTCGTTGGCAAGTCCGAGTAACCGTATAGGGAGCATAGCGGGGATGGTTCTGAGAGTACTTAGCAAAGCGGTAGCGGCCAGAGAGGGGGTTGATGTGCATAGGCATGATGAAAGACGCTAAAAGAGTGCTGAAGTCTTGAGATTTTCTCGCAGAGTTTATAAAGGGATGGTAGTTTTCTCCGTCATATTGTCCGCAAGTCCTACTGGAGTCTTTGTTGCTATGGGCCAAGACAGGTCGGCGGCGGCGAACATATTCCAAGCAAATTGCAAGTAATTATAGCTCCCAAAAGAAGGTAGCGAGCATTAGAGGAACATCCAGCGGGTGAAACTCCAGGGTCGGGGCGGATGTCGGCCCTTCTGTTCTCGCGGTCACAAGTAACGGAGGATTAATGTAGTATCATTGTTTTATAGGCTGCAAGCGAGAGGCGGCAGAGCGGAAGGAGATGGCGGGATATATGAGTAGGGCTCTGTTTTTTATGCTGGTTTATAAACATGTTTATAAACATGTGTTTATAAACCCTGTTTTTATATCCCTGGGCCAAAGAGCCTGTTTTTAATTCCATGTGGCAGTGCTTTATGGAGGTAAGTTGGCTGCAAGTTGACCTAAACTTTGAAGCAGTGATCATGCTCTACCACATTTCTAGATGCCATGGAAGAGCCACTGATCAGTTTGACCCTATATTGTCCTAAATACTTTGAGCTTGAGTCAGAACCACCTGTTTCCAGTTTCCTTGTGCATTCATCTGGTTCAAAATCAAGGTTCAAGCGTGATTTGGTCGCTCAAAGCTCCTCAGAAACTGGGGCACCGAATTTTACCAAAACTTCGCTGAAACATTGGGTTTCAGGGCTCCTCCGGCCAGTGTTTATAAACATGTTTATAAACAGCCTGTTTATAAGCAGAAATTTATAAACTGTTTATAATAGGCCGTGGAATTATAAACAGAGCCCTATATATGAGGTCATCTTACCAAAAACAGCGGTGCGCATCACTTCTCCCGCCCGGATCTCTGCCCGAACCTCCGGTTGATGCCATCGACTTTTACCCATCAACTCTGGACTCCCATCAAAGATCACGCGAACGCGCGAACCAAAGCTATGTTCCAAAACCCGCGCGACCCCCCAAAAAAATTTTTTTTGAGGTAGTCCATTGGCTTCTAGACATCATTTCTGCACTTTTATTTTTTTGATACACGAGGACGCGAGCCAAAGATCGCGCGCATTTTGTCATTTTGCTGATGCAGCCCTCTGTCTAGAATGCACACTGCACACTGACTACCTCGCTTCATCCCATACCTCCAGTATGAAACGTATTCACAGTGACACCGCTGCCGAGATAGCGTGGATAAACCTGAAGGAGGTCCTGAAAGTCATGCGCGATGGATCCGACCTCTGCCCTCAAGGGGGCTCTTGTCGGAGTCACTACAATCATGGACTCAATAGATGTGTGTTGTGTCCCTGATATCCTTTTTCAAAGCATGAGTTGCTGATTCTGTACAATGGCCTTGCAGCGTGTGGGAGATGTTGACTACGAATTTATGAGGATCACCAACAATGTCAAAGGTTTCCAGGGTATTTTTTCGCAGTATGGCTCTGAGGAGGATATTTCCCCTGCCATGTGTAGCAGTTTGGATGTTGTGACCTCGTCAGTCATCGCCGCTCTATCCACTGCTGCATCACCTAATCTGGTTTCAAGGGAACTGAAGTTGATCGAAAAAGCCATAGCCTCCAGGACGGAACATGGACCAGCAAAGCGCGCACTAGAGGTGCCCGGTGACGTGGAGAAGGTTGTGATGGCATTTACAGCTGATTTCGAATCTAATGAGATCACGCGGTTTTTTTTGGCTGTTCCCAAAAAGGAAATTTTCGCTAGCCGGGCCATTCCAGCTGCCTCTGCCACTGGTCTGGACATTCCCTGGTACAGTAAAAAGGTTTTCAACGCTCGGGGAACATCAAATTGGCGATACGAAAGTCGAAGAGGCGCAGAGTGATCCAATCAGTGATGGCAACAGGTGGCCTGTCAGCTTCGCGCCGTCGCGTTTTCTTCTCATCACACAGCGTGGTTTTAGCCGCGGAGGTAGTATCTCGCTGCCTGGATATCACTATACAGCTCCAGGCACCCTGAACTCGACGGTAGAGTGCTGGTCTCCCAAAATTTCCTTTTTGGGAACGGCCAAAAAAAATCCGATCGATCTCATTAGATTCGAAATCAGCTGTAAGAGGTTCGGTGACATGATCGACAGGTTCCAGGTATGTTCCCTGTCATTCTGGTCGGCTTCCTGTCTTATGACTGGCACCGTAGCTCAATATGGGTCTCCATACACCTAATTACTACATGGATGTCCATGGTACGAAGTTTGTTACATGTCACAAGGTTACTCACTTTGCCCAGGAGGTAAAGGAGGTGCTGGTGGCATGGCCAAAGGGGGGACTGGTGGCAATGGAGGGGTTGGACAGGGCCCTAACTTCAATATTCAGAATGCCACCGTGAATATTCTGTCAACTGGTTCGGCTGCAGTTCCTGGTTCATCCATGCAAATCTAATTTATTTCCACAGATGCTTTGGAAAAACTCGGCTGTGTTGATGCTGCTGACATTGATTCTCAGAGCCCGGAAGGCTGTCTGGAGGGGACTCGTGTTGATCTCTTGGCCGACTTGCAAGCTTGGAGTAGTGACCCCAATTCGCCTAGGATTTTTTGGCTGGATGGAATGGCCGGGACGGGCAAGTCTGCTATTGCACGCTCATTCTGTCGAATGCTCCGGGAAGACAAGAACCTTGGAGGCAGCTTCTTCTGTCTTCGGGGTGATGCGAACCGGGCTAGTACTAAACGCATTCTTACTACCCTTGCTGTGCATCTTGCTTCCCAGGATCCGGCTTACAAGTGGGCTCTGCTAGCCGCTCTTGATAGGGGGATATCTTACAATGCAAATCTCCAGATCCAGGTTGAGAACCTTCCCATCGAACTCTTTGTCACATCTCGACCGGAGCGGCATATTCGTCCTCAATTCGATAATCCAGCAGATTTTCGACGTGTCCTCCGGCTTCATGATACCGAGGATAATATTGTCACTGCTGATATTTCACTGTATCTCAGGACCTGTCTTGACCGCATACAAGCTGACAACAGTTCTATACTTCCTCCTACATGGGCTAGCCCTGCAGATGTTGAAGCCCTCACACACCATGCTGGCAGGCTCTTCATTTATGCATCTACTGCCATGAAATACATCCGCGAGAGTCCCAGATCCCGCCTGCAGACTCTAATCAGCAGCAAAGTCTACACCAAGGGGCCGTTGACTAAACCACTGGATGACCTCTACAATCATATTCTGTTGAATGCTGTGAACATACATAGGGATGAGAGCAAAGAGATTTCTCTGACAAAACAGATATTAGGCACAATCTTGATGGTGGGCCAACCAGTCTCTGTTGCCTTGCTTGGTGGTCTGCTTGGGGTGCCTGCTTGGCAGGTGCGGGAAAGGCTTGACCGGCTACATGCTGTCATCCATGTCCCAGCAGGTGACAATGATGGTGTTTTATCCACATTCCATGCCTCTTTTGGGGACTTCCTCACAACTGCTGGTCGCACATCGGATGAAATGCTCATTAACCCACCTGCTGCCCATGCTGCTTTATTCTCTGATTGCATTCGAATCATGGACTCCGAATTGCATTTCAATGTATCAAACTGCCCCACATCCTACTTTCCCAACACCCATCACAAGCTCACAATACCTGCCCTTCTGCAGTATGTGTGCCTGTATTGGCCACATCACATTGCAGCTGCTTCATTCAAATTATCCCAACTGGATTCCCTCCAGGATGTTTTCATGCCCAAGCTTTTGTTCTGGGTTGAGGTACTCAGTGCAATAAACAAGGCTAGTGTTGCATCAAGCCTAATCATGAAGGCATTGACCGCAAAATGCTTCATGCACGGTCCACCATACATTACTGAATTTCTTGCTGATGCCAATGAGTTTGTTCTTTCTTCCATGGAGGCTATTGAAACCAGTGTGGCGCACATATATCTCTCTGCTCTGCCTTGTCTCCAACCAATCTCGAAAGTTGCCAAAGCATTCTGGCCAAAGTTTGATCGTATTCCACAATTACATCTTACAGGAATTCAACGGCAGCGAGAAGCAACTCTCATATTGCAAGGGCATGACGACGGAGTTTGTTGCATTGCCATCTCTGCAGATGGAGCGTGCATCGTGTCAGGCTCGCATGACAACACAATTCGTGTGTGGGATGGGAGGACGGGTGAGGCCATCATGGAGCCCATCCGGGGGCACACAGACTCGGTCTTATCTGTCGCATTTTCATCCGATGGAGCATGCATTGTGTCGGGCTCGTCCGACGAGACAATCCGTGTGTGGGATGTGGGGACAGGTAGGGCCGTCATGGAGCCCATCCAGGGCCACACAGGCTGGGTCCTGGCTGTCGTGTTTTCACCTGATGGAGCACACATCATGTCAGGCTCTTCTGACAACACAATCTGTGTGTGGGATGCGAGGACAGGTGAGGCCGTCATGGAGCCCATCCGGGGGCACACAGACTCGGTGTCTGTCGCGTTTTCATCTGATGGAGCGCGCATTGTGTCGGGCTCGTCCGACAAGACAATCCGTGTGTGGGATACGAGGACGGGTGAGGCCATCATGGAGCCCATCCAGGGCCACACGGACTGGGTTCGCTCTGTCGTGTTTTCACCTGATGGAGCGTAGACTCGTAACCAGTCTGCGCTACGGCTTTCTTATAAGGCGGGCTTATTGCCGTAGCGCAGACTGGTTACGAGTCTAGATGGAGCGCACATTGTGTCGGGCTCGGACGACAACACAATCTGTGTTTGGGATGCAAGGACAGGTGAGGCTGTCATGGAGCCCATCCAGGGCCACATGGACTGGGTTCGCTCTGTCGCATTTTCACCTGATGGAACATGCATTGTATCGGGCTCCAACGACAGGACGATCTGTGTGTGGGATGCAAGGACGGGTGAGGCCATCATGGAGCCCATCCAGGGACACACGAGCTTCATCAACTCTGTCATATTTTCCCCTGATGGAGTGCACATCCTGTCGGCCTCGAGTGACAAGACAATCTGTGTGTGGGATGCAAGGATGGGTCAGGCCAACATTGAGCCCATCCAGGGCCACGCAGGCTGGTCCGGTCTGTCGCGTTTTCGCCCGACGGAGCACGCATCGTGTCGGGCTCATATGACAATTCGTGTGTGGGATGCGAGGACAGGCAAGGCTGACATGGAGGCCATCCAGGGCCACACAGGCTCCGTCCGGTCTGTTGCATTCTCACCTGATGGAGCACGCATCGTGTCAGGCTCGTCTGACAAGACGATCCATGTGTGGGGACGGGTGAGGCTGTCATAGAGCCCATTCAGGTCCACACAGACTCGGTCTGGTCTGTTGTGTTCTCACCTGATGGAGCACACATCGTGTCGGCCTCGGACGACAAGAACATCCGTGTGTGGGATGCAAGAACAGGTGTGACCACAGCCAACAAGTTCAGCCCCTCGATCTTGGATTTGAGCGCCTGCCCCATCACCTTGCCACACACAGAGGACAGCTGGATACGTGGTCCAAACCAAGAACTTATCATGTGGGTGCCTCCAGAATACCACGTTTACCTGCAGCTGCCACCCCGTTTTATGGTCATTGCATCTGCCAGAGTCACTGTGGACTTGACTGGCGTTGTTCACGGTACTGACTGGGCCAAATGTTACATTGCGTGAAACGATTTCTTACTATGTAGTCTGTATGCATCTTTACGATGTGGCTTTCCGTACCTTTCATTCTGCTTGTATTATTGTATCGCTGACGTTACTATAAGGTATCCAGTAGTGTGGGTTCTTCCCTCTCATCTTCCCGGGTCTTGTGCTTCCTGTAAGATAGCGTTGTAATGGGGATGAGGGGTTTGAATATCGGGCATAGGTGTTCACCATACCGAATTCGAATTCGACCGAATGATGGACAAGAACATAGGGATATAGAGCGAGAATGAACGGCTGTCCTGAAAACATTCAGGCATGTTAGAAAACGAGCGCAGGTGCATGCCGGAACACATCCGGGTCTCGTTTTCAGTGGTGCTTGACGGAAAGGAAGGGGAACACAGTAACGAAACTTAAGGAAGTTGAGACGTCTGCAGAAACGAATATGGAAGTCGGGTAAATCGGGGCGGCTCATGATTCAGAGATGAGATGAATGCAGTTCGCCTGTTTGCACAGTACGAACCCGCACGGGGAGAAATAATCATCTAAATTAGAGGACAGAGGAGAAAAAGACACAGACAAATGTTGTGGATGACCCGACCCCGAGTCGAACGGGGTCCTTCTGCATGTAATTGGCCGGGCTTCACAAGCACAGAGGGTAGATGCGGCCGTCTGCCACCGGGTGTTGTGTTTCCTGTAAGATGGCATCGCAAAAGTGTGCGGTTTGAATGTCGACCGCAGGTGTCAGGATTCAGAATTCGCCCGAATGATGAATGAGAGCACAGGAATATGGGACGCGATGCACGCCCGGGTAGTAGTCCAAAAGTAAAAAGTATAGTGGTCAACGCGGAGCGACTCGACCCGGCGACTGCCAGAGGAATGTTTTGCGCATTTTTGCGCACATTTGGGCTAGAAATGCCGACCGTCACCATCACCTATGCCCAATAAGTTCAGTTCACGACCATCTGTCACCATCACCTGAACCTCGAAATGGTACACCAGCTCTCTCGTTTACACGAAAAATAATGAAATTTTTTCACCACTTTTTTCAGTGAAAAACTCGAAATGTTCATCCAGTGCATCTAGCATTTACCCAGAAATGGAATCGAGCAAACTGCAGATGCAATGAGGTTCGCAGATGTTAGGCAGATATATTCACATATCTTGACGTAGTTGAATCAGTCCCAAAACTAATTTTTTGACCCCGGCCCTCAATGATTTAGTAATTTTCTTTCCGAAAATGATACATGCGATCTGTTACTGGGCTATTAATAGTATTATGATTTCAATTAAGCTCACTGGGTGTCACCTGCGACCTCATGTGTTCAAATGGCCTTTTTGGGGGATTTTTCGGGATTTCCCGGAACCAAAATGGCCTATTTTTTTGATGTGTGCAGAAATCACCTTATGTAAACTGAAGCTAAATTTTTCAAACTTCTCAGTTGGAAATTGATGAACCTACGGCCGAAATGGTACATTAGTAGTGTAGTATTCATGCTTTCATTTCTTAAATCCCCCACTGCAATGATATTTGCACTTGCATCTGCAAACTCCAATCCAAAGCAGAAAACAGCATAAGCACGATTTTTTGCCGGGCACTGCAACGGCCCCCCACCCAAGTATGTTTTCTCGAGCTAATAATGGCCTCATTATCCTTCACAGAGATGGCAGAAGTACATTTCACGATACTCAGACCTTCGGTAAGAGGATTTGTACCACTATTCTTATGAAATGCGGATTGACTTCATCGCAGACACGCGTATCTTGCTCAACTTTATGGGATAGTGAATACAGCGAATCTGCATGCTGCAGTTTTCCACGATGGTCTGAATTTCCCCTTGCTAAAGGGAAATACCCTGACAACCTCCATAATTGAATAGATTTAATCCCATACATGGAAGTGCTCGAGAACCATCGCGACTCTCACTTTACAACCGTGTTCTTGTGGAATTGCATGGTATGTCCGGCATACCACGTCCGACAACGGACAATTAAATTTCATTGTTTGCAGAATGGAGAATTCAGAGTAAAATCATTGCTGAACCTTTAGGTTTGGCTACCCTGGAGAACTTGCATTTCGGCCTCTCTTGCTACATGTACAAACAAATTTAGTCATGCAAGATTGGTCATGGCGAGATAAAATCAAAAGAAAATGAGGCAAGAATGGCAATAAATCAAAATGCAAGGATATGTTTCTCAACTTCTTGCTGGCCTTGAATCCTGGTGTGCCTGCCCATTTCACTCAGAGAAGGCCCAGAAATTCTCCAAGTTCAATTTTGGTCATTAGTCATTCCTGCTTTAGGATCGGGCTACCATCCGCTGGTTAGTCATATCTGATTACAATACAGTTTGCAGCGACAGCCCCGATCAAGACTATTAGGGCCAGAATAGCTGATTCTGCAGTGATTAAGGTCCCAATTCTCCAAAATGATTTTCGCCAGAATTATGGGGGAATCAACTTTGACCATGTCGATTTAACTTTCAATTTTTGTACCGATTCTGGCGCGATTCTGAACCTAAAACCTGTGCAGTAATGGAGTGTAAGACACATGTTTGCTCACTATTCCAAGCTGGCCTAAAACATAGACCAGAATCTTCCAGACAAGAACCTCCAAAAAAGCATAGGGAATGAACAACTGGGGGAGAACTGCAATTGAAGAGGGGAGAAGACTTTGAGACTCAGTGATGTTGTGATGAAATACGGCCACCCTATCTTTTGAACTCTCAAGTCTTCGGAGGCTCCCAGTGACATATGGTTGCCTCCAGGGACTTCCAGGGATTTCTCACAGGGAAGACTTCAGTAAAGTTGACTTCAAGCACCGCTCCTAAATTTCTTGAATTTGCAGCTTTCTTTCGGTAGAGAAGGGATGGGTTCCTTGATAGCATCCATCCTGCTGCTTAGTTGTCTATGCTGGCTTTGATTATCAAAATACAAGTAGCAGATACTGCTTGAGAGGAATAAAACAGAGGTTTTGAACAAAAATAGGTCTCAAACAAAAATTGAACCAGAATTACTTGGATTTTCAAATTGAGTTGTTGGAGCGCAGAATATTGAATTTTGTAATTGTAGACCCATGAATTCTCCATGAATGTAGAAAAAATGCAATTCCCCTGGCACGGGTAGATCAACCTTCATGCCCTACCCAAGATTCACTGCTGAAAAAGACATGGGCACAACTGGTCACGCTCTTCCTGTGTGGCAGCTCAGATTTTGTCCAATAACAACTGCCGTAACACCAGCAGAGCTCAAAGCTCCCAGATATACCACTACACAGTAGTTCACAAATAAGCTTAATTATTACCAGCCTGCAGTTTTGAGCTCCATACCCTATGAAATTTGGAATGTGTGCCCTGACATGCTACGCACTAGTAGCAACTTCTTGAGGGCGCAAACTTCGCTAACAGTCGCCTATAAAAAACCGGAGGGACTCATTTATTCCGATGCCATGCTAAGCCATAGAATAGTTAGGACTTACGGCTAACAACAATAGAAACTAGCACGTGCAAAGGTGCAGAGAACACATGAAGATATAGTTCGGGGATCACCAGATCAAAATGACAACCTCAACCATAGTCGGATCTAGTCGGATTTCATTTTGAAATGTAAATTTTGCAAGGGAACATGAATAATTCCTAAAGGTTCAGCACCCGCCTCAAAGAGGCCTAATCCCATGTCATTTATATTTATATGTGTCCGTGAGCTCATTTTTCATAGGACGTCAACCAATATATATCGTCTTTTTCCGGATGCAAGCTGGTAAATCAACACTCTCAGATGCCCTTCCATCTCATTCTTTGTCCAGAAATACACAGAGTACACAGTTTGGATACGTTCTTCAACCAATCGCCTCTGCATTGATCTTTCACCCCCTGAAACCAATGCCGTTGAGCTTGGCCATGTGGACAGTGGACCCCTGCCATCTGGCACCTCCCTCTTTACCCCAGCTTCTGAACCAGAAACGATCACGTCAATATCGCTACGAGATTATCACAAAATTTATGGGGGGCATTGGCTCGCCCGCGCTACGATTCGGTTCCCCAAAATGTCTCAGTGAAGATCGGGTCCATCCGTTATTCATCGGGGCCGGAATATGAAAACTCTTTGGACGTTGCATCGTATGATTGTAGCATAGCTGATTCCGGTTGGGCTACGATTGACCCGATTGTCGAGAATGGCTTGCATCCGTACGTTCCATCTCAATGTGTGTTCTCAGGCTAATGCTCATAAGAGTCACAAACGGCAGAATAAATTGTAACGAAGAAGGGACCTCAATTATGGCGAATGGCTGGATCAGGTGCACTTCCTTCCTTCTCCTCTCAGTGTGGTTGACAGCACACATGCCAGGATACGTTCTGCTGCTGTTGTCAATGAATATAGACGTCGAATACGCCACTACGAAACTTCAACCTGGCTTGCACAGGCCAAGTCGTCTGGAAATGACCAGAGGCTTCGAGAATTTCGGTATATTTCCTGTTTCACGCAATACCTAATTGTGGTGATGATTTTCGCAGTATCAATATTTGGGATCAATTACTATCTCAAGCTTTCTGGACAGACAGATAAATCACCTTCTGGCTACCTCTTTTTGTGCCCCCGGGCCGAGCTCCAATCAGAGGACCCGACCAGCTTTCAATTTCCTGATTTCAGAGCATATTGGTCTCTCGACCCATCGGGAGTTCGTCGACTCACCGATGAAGAGGCAGAAGATTGGGGTTTCCAGCCATCCAGTTGCAAATGTGGGTCGGCTCAAAATCATGGGACACTAGCGTTTACAACGGGATCTGCCATTTCCACGAAGCGAAAGGTTTTGATCCTTACAGCCAAGAGGTCGCCCAAGAGAGGACCCCCGATTATCCCTATGGAGGTCGGATCCGGAATTCGGGCTATATTTCTTTTTTGTCCGAACTTTTGTCCGACGTGTGCTCAAAAATTTTGTCCGAATTCCGGATCTGACCTGGGTTTGACCTGGGTCGGACCGAAATTTTGTCCGAACTTTAGACCAATTTCATTTCTGCTCTGGCGCCCTTGAATATTGCTCAAAAAATCCAAATAAATTCTATTCTGCTACTCCATCATCCTCAGCCACTTCTACGATGTCAATATCATTCCAGAGGTTCCCCCTTCTGATCAAGAGACCTTCGAAGCTCATCGTCGCTGTCTATATTGAGGAAACCCATAACGGAGAGGTTTGTTTGAGATAGAGGAGAGTTGTGAAATGTATTTAGGGCAGAATGATGCCAAAGTTCTATTATAGCAGTAAGCTTACTTCAGGATGAATATAGTTCATTTGGAAAGTCGCATTTTCATTGTGCATGTGAGGCGGCGAGGCCACCATTAATTGACCGAACTTGGATCCGACCTCAGCACCGCTCCCGACCCATTAGGGTCGCTCACGGTACAGATTTCGAGCCGATTTCGACTCAAATTCGCCGCCGATTTCGAACTCGATTTCAAATGTGACTCCGTTACCATCATGATCTCGGATTTATCGGCTCCAGTGCCACGTCGTGCAGAGTACCCCGCCGTCATGCGCCCTCTCCCGCCCTCGTTCCCGCCCATCCAAAACAGAGGTTGTAAAGCAGCCTGCAGCTGCACAAATGAAAGGATGTGTAACTCACGAGCATCCCTGGCATATAACCAGAAGTGCGTCTCAATATCGTGACCTAAAACATGAGTCAATATGCACGCCATGGCGGGACGGGCGGGAGACGGGAGGCGGGAGACCGACACATGATGAGGAAGGGTGAAACTGTAGTTTTGAAATAGAATTTCAATTCTGATTGTGATGGGATTTCGCGGATTTCGGAAGTTGCCGGTCACCCTCTCACGAAATCAGACTTGAAATCTGAGTCGAAATCACGTCGAAATCGGGTCGAAATCTCTACTCTGAACGACCCTATTGTCCGAACTTTTGACCCGACAGGTCGGGTCAAAAGTGGATTTGTCCGAATTTTGGCTACGACTTTGGCCAGGCCGATTCGGAATTTTGTCCGAACTTTGGATCCGACCTTTATAGGGATAATCGGGGGTCCTCCCAAGAGCTGGGGTGTCCACTCCTTCATGATGTGTCTTGTGATCAGGAGACTCTACTAGCACATCGTACGCATGTTGAACTTTTTATATGCTGCTCCATCTGATCGTTTGACAGTTCAACAGAGTGACCACGATGATGACTACTCGGACTTGGATGGGGACTGGAGATTTTGACGCCAGTGCCGCGCACTGGCGCGGCTTTGGCGCGGCAGTGACGCGGCAGTGATGCGGCGTGACACGCGATTGACGCGGCACTGCCGCGCCGCCTGTAGGGCCTCGTGTATCGTTCCCCTTGGTTCAAAACCACTTCAGGCAAGGTTCATTGACTCTAATACATCCTTTAAAACCAAAAGAACGAATACCAAAATGTAGTCAGGTATCATTTACGCCACGCTGGTAATCGGCACTTTGACCGAATTTTGACTTGCCTTGCGGCCCCATGCAGCCATTTTATGTTCAAAAATCCTCAGAATAATTGGAACAACGGAAAAATTCCGATTTTCAAGTCTCTTCAACTAGTAATCAGTGTGTGCTCCAAATTGAACGGTTCTGCCCGAACTCTGTGGTTGCAACCTCATATGCTGATTCCTAACCATGAATGGTCCCCAATTTCTTGAAACATTTACTAGGAGGATCCGCTACTTCTTGGTCCCCCTAGAGCACAAATATTGAAGCCGCGAGAGTATAGATCTGCGTCATATCTTGGTTCAAGTGCGTGCAACTTGAGTTGTTCCAGGACTTTGATGGGACTGAGAATCATATTCAACAGTTGAACCTGAATTAGAATGCATTTGAGGTAGTCCAAAATGGTCTGCATGTGGCCTAGGTTGGCCAGAAATCACTTGGTAGGTGCAGACTGACACCATGATTGATGCACTACCTCGATCTGTTCAACCAACGCTCCCTGGCCCCAATTCAAGTATGTACATTGCCTACAGAAAACCCTGACTCGAAATTCGGACCGTCAAGTCCATAGGACATCTACCAATTACCTCAACCATGTTGTACTACTTGTTGCCTCCAAACCATCCCTTTTCTGACTTGCTTTCAACTGTAAATCGTGTTCCAACCACCATTGGCATATCAGGCAGAAAGTTATTTATGGGGAAATTGCTGTGAGTATCTTCAAAGGATCGCAAATACCACCACTTGAGCTGACCTAGCAGCTTGCATGGGAATGTTAATTGGTACTTGCATTCTTGGGATTGGTCCCCGTGCACAAAAGATCCCAATTTTATAAATGACTCACAACTTATATGAGACTCTGTGGTCCAAGAGAGCCTGATTTGAGTAATCCCTAATCAACCTTGACTGTCAAAACATGGAAGTGTTGAAACAAAAGGGAAGGATCTGCGAATTCCAACTTACATTCTACTGAGACCGAAAGGTCAAATCTTGATCTGGTTCCGTTCAAATTATCACAGATCTACCAGCAAGCTGCCATTGAATTAGCATTACACAGTATTATTTCGAGCACACCATGGAAACCTCTGCACGGAGTGACAATTGACCTCATGTGGCATTACCAAGTAACATCAGCTGCTATGTAACTCCGGGTATGACATGGGATGGGGCCTCTTTGAGGCAGGTGCTGAACCTTTAGGATGGGATAGACAAGATGTGGCCCCAAATCAGTCCTGAATCTTCCCATATTCTTGTTCATTGTAGAATAATATTTGTGGAGAGCAAGACACTGCTGCAAGAGCTTTTTTATTTACAAAAATTGCGACAAATCACATCCTTTGGGAGAAACCACCTGGCAAACAGATTGAGATTTCAAATTTTGTGATTTTAGACTACTATTAGCTAAAGGCATTCTTGACCACTGTGCAGTCCTGTAGAGTCTGCTTCGGATTTGAGAATGAGATGAAATAGGACTAGCCCATCTTAAGTTCCGAGTGAAATCATCGCAAACAGAACTTAAGTTCTGCGGGAACTCAAGTTCGGCACCGATGCGGGCGAAGCCTGCAGGGCACCCGGGGTGGGCTCCCTTGCCATACTGGAGCTTAAGTGCTCCTCGAGCTTAAGATCCTTTGAACTTAAGATTTTGACTGTAGGCCATAACTGTAGTTCAATTCAAATAGATACTGCAATTCAGTTCCACAAGATTTGAGCACTTAAGTGCGAAAGAACTGAAGTCAATGGCTCAAGTCCCGACGAGGAGCTTAAGTGCTCCTTGAGCTTAAGATCCTCCCAAACTTAAGTCCTTCACTGTGGCCCATAAATTTAGTTCAATTCAGATAGATACCAGACTTAAGTGCGAAAGAACTTACAGCTGATTTTGAATCTAATGAGATCGATCGAATTTTTTTTGCTGTTCCCAAAAAGGAAAATTTTCCTACCCAGCGGCCTCTGGACATTCCCTGATACCGTAAGACATGCATAGGGGTTTTCGACCCTTGGGAAACAGCAAAGTTAGCGATACGAAAGCGGGAGAGGTGTGGAGTGATCCAATCACTGATGGTAACAGGTATCCTATCAGCTTCCCTGTGTCGCGTTTTCTTCTCGTAAAACAGCGTGCTTTTGGCAGCGGAGGTAGTACCAAGCTGCCTGGACA
Organism: Mycena galericulata; assembly: GCA_029289565.1. Classification (NCBI taxonomy): domain Eukaryota; kingdom Fungi; phylum Basidiomycota; class Agaricomycetes; order Agaricales; family Mycenaceae; genus Mycena; species Mycena galericulata. Next base: position 82,601 of record JARKIA010000210.1, on the reverse strand, counting down.
TCATTACATGTCCAAGCTATCTTGAAGTCGATGGTAGAGTTGCGGTAGAGTACTGGTCTTTCAAATTTTCCTTTTTGGGAATAGCAAAAAATCGATCGATCTCATTAGATTCGAAATCAGCTGTAAGCATGGAACTTAAGTGCAACAGAACTCAAGTCCAAAGAGAACTCGAGTGCGCATTGAAGGCAGAGTGGCTATGCAACGACGAGCTCGGGGACCAGGCTGCTGACGGACTTACTGAGTATGGGTGGTGGCTTCGGGACACCTAATGAACGTCTGGTGGGAATGTCACTAGAAACCATTGTACGCTTGATGTATATCCTAATCCAGGGTGAGCGATAGTACATGTGGAAGGAGGAGCTGGCTTACCATGTCATCCATCCACTTGAAGACACTCTATGTAGACCTTAAAGCCCAGTTAATAAGCAACGAACATGCTGATGTACCTGTGGCACTCACCAACATCTATCGTGCCATGCCACCCATCAATCTTGAACGAGAGTGGCTCGACCATGCCGCCAACAAGGACCAGATGAGCAGAAAGCAAAGAATAGCTTGGGGGAATGTGTACTGAGTACCAGTTGTCAGTTGGTGTGCACGACAATGTGGTCAAGACAGAGGCTCATGGTAGGGATAAACCTCATAGAGAAGAGGTTATTTTGGGAGTGATTATCGTGTGCTGGAGCCCAGATGATGGACATCAGGAAAAACCTCCCCAGAAATTTTTTGGAATTTATTCGCAAAATTTCTTTGGTGAGTTGAAATTTTGATATTTTTAGCAATTTTCATCAAAATCTGTACAAATGACCAGCATTCATACAAAGTTTGCTCATTTTTCTTATCCTATATATAATTTTACACATTACCTTGAACTTTTTCTTGCAATTTTCCATGATCTCATTAACCCGGTAGTGAAGTAGTACTACACTATTTGAAAATACAATGTTCCTTTTTTAGATCAGCATAGCAGCTAGACTGATGGATTCCATCAACTTGACATTGTAAACACTTGATCCCAGCCCCAGCATACATTTAAAGAATGATGGGATGGGCCTTGCCGCAACTGGAAAGATCCAGCCAACAGCCAAGTGCTTGCGGCCCTAAAGTGTCACACGTGTGAGTCCATCAATCTAAAGCGCATTTACCAAGCACAAATCCTCACACGTCAGCTGTCATGTCCACGTCATATAAAAGATGGTGGATTTTGATTGTCTTCTCTTCCTTTCCTCCCACTTTCTTCCCCCTCCCGTGTCCTTCCCAATTCCCCATCCCCTCCAGCAGCTCATCTGAATGTCTCTGGTCTTGTTGGTGGACCATCTGAGCTGGACTATTAGTCTTTCAGGTATGCTTGATGCTCTTGCACTCCAACTAGCTCTGATTTCAAAGGATAGATTGGTTAACCTTAGAATATTGTTGCTACCATGCTTGAGATTGGTCCGTATATCCTTTCCTTTACTAATTTTCTTTCTAACCAAATATCATGCACAGTGTTCACATACGTTGCTTGCCAAGTAGTGGCTGTGGGCACAGCCACCATAGCCCTGAAAGTACGTGTGATAGGACCAGTGATTATGCCTTTCGAGGTAGGATACTGGAATCCGGACAAGATTTCGGAAAATTCTCGACCAAAAAAAACACAAAAGTGACCGCTTCACCGAAAAATTGATTTCTGCAGTCTCAGAAAGCGTGGGAAAATACAATTAGTCTGGACAAAAGCTCCAAACAGGCGATTTTCAGTATCCTACCTCGAAAGGCATAATCACCGGTCCTCGTGTGATCCACCATTTTGTGACTTCTGGCTCACATGTATCATATTATTTCAGCTATCATTTTTGCATGTAAGTCAGTGTAGTAGCCAGTGGTTTAGAATGTAGTATAAATTACCTACATTGTGTTTTTGTTTTTTTTCCTGTCCCTATACCCAATGATATGAGTGTCCAAGTAAGAAATTTGAATGAATCCCAGCACAAATTGCCTGAAAAGCGATGAAAACTTCGACAAATTTTCAACAAAATGTCACGAAAATTTCTCAAAAATTTCGGAAATTTTTTTGGGGAAACAAATGTTCACAACATTTCCGCAATTAAAGAAACTGAAGCTATTTTGAGGTATTTTCTGCCAAAGTTGCAGAAAATTTCTGGGGGGGGGTTCCCTGATGGAGGGGAGCAAGACGGGGGTTGTGTGGAGTTGAGAGAGGTGAAAGAAGGTTTGTTTGGCCATGAAAGTTGTCAGGGGGCACGACCTAAACCGGCTCGAAAGCCGCATCAATCAAGTGGCTGTGTCCGCCACTTTCTCTTCTCGACCACCAAGTCGAACCCACGTCGACCGAGGTTTCTCGGTACAACTTGGATGGTCGACTGCGCCCATTTACCCTCGTTACTTCAAGACTTCACATTCATGCATAGTGTTGTTCGGGTCGGGTCGGGCTTGAAAGCCCGGGCTTGGGTCGGGTCGGATAGGGCTTGGGCTTGACAAAATCCTGGGCCCGACCTGACCTGGGGGTCGGGCCCGGGTCGGGCCGGGCTTGGGCTCAGGCCCAGGCCTGCCTGTATAAGGCAATACCTAAAAGGAGGTATCACGGAACATTCCGACGCTCCACAATTTCAATCAAAATATTTGTTCCGCCACTTGAGGACCTGAACAAAATGAGCAAAGTGTAGTCAAAGAGAGTTTGCTTGCTTGCATGGTCAGGGTTCTGAGTGTGAATGATCTGATTTTGCCTAGGTTAGATTATGTTTCGCCGTGGAATTCAAACAGCATTCATAGATCGGATCATGATTTGAACATGGCACGATGGGCGGCATAGGAAAACAACTTGAAAGAAAAAAAAATGTGTTAAATTGTTTTTGGCCCTCACTGGAGCCAGGCAAAAAGTGGCTGAAGCCCGGGCCTGAGCCCGGGTCGCGGGTCGGGTAAAATCTGAGGCCCGACCCTGAGCCCGACCCTGAGCCCGACGCGGGTCGGGCCTGGGTCGGGCTTGAAAGCCCGACCCAAGCCTGGGCTTGGGCTTGAAGCCCGACCCGGCACATCACTATTCATGCATCCCCAGGGACCCCACCTAGAGTCACCCCGAAGGAATGCCAACATGCCACCGGTATTGATCTTTCTTCCTCTCGTCACACGTATTCATTGATTCTATTAGTTATACTACAGCAAGCCGAGTTAGTGGGGCGGGAAACGTAGGTAAGCTTTGTGTTTTGTGTATAGTGGAGGCAATGGAGCTAATGAATTTCTACTACGAGTATGTGGAGATGTCTCCTGTCAATGGTGCGCGCGGGTCTACAACGAGGTACAAGATTTGCCGGCTTTTAATATGCACCACGGAACTGAAGATCAACTTCACAGAACTTGAGTTGCGCAGGAACTCAAGTCCATGGACAGAACTGAAGCGACTGTAGAACTTAAGTTCCATGGAGACTCGAGTCTTAAGTTTTACAGCCCTTTGCGGAACATAGGGCGCGGCCGTTTTTTTTCCCATTTTGGGACATTTTTGATCTTTTAGACCATTTCCCTCGCTGCGGGCTCAATTATGAATGTATCTCTTTGAAAACTATATATTCGGAACCGCACTGGAATTCCGCATTTCTTCTCGTGCCCCGTTTATTTTTACTCAACCTGTATAAAATGTGATATAATATTATTACCTTTTCAAGCAGATCTCCTCCTACAAGGGGGGATGTGGATATAATGCTCCAGTCCTTCATTAAGGTACACATAGGTCTATTTATGAGGTCGCCTCGTTGCCATATTTGCTTTGTGCACCCTCTACTACGTGAACAGTGCAGTTGAAAGTGAAAATATCAGTGTCCATATGAATCCGATGTTTCTGGATGCTCTCTCCACCAGTAGCCATAAGGTTTGTTCTGGGCCCACTAGGAGCTCCTTAAAAGAGATTGCGCGACTCAGATCCCCGCTACATGTCTTCCCGCTAGTATGCGACGCGCTTCAAGTTGCCATCTGTCACAGCCATGTGCAGTTATTTCTGTGACTGATGGCAAATTGAGGTGCATCGCGTAGTAGCGCGAGGACATGAAGCGGGAATCTGAGCTGTAGGTTCTCTTATAACTAGCTCATAGTGGGCCCAAAACGAACCTCTGACTCATTGGTAGATAGATCATCCAGAAACATCGGATTTTTACAGACACTAATATTTTCACTTTCAACTGCATTGTTCACGTAGTAGAGGGTGCACAAAGCAAATATGGCGACGAGGCGACCTCATAAATAGACCTATGTGTACCTTAATGAAGGACTGGAGCATTATATCCACATCCCCCCTTGTAGGAGGAGATCTGCTTGAAAAGGTAATAATATTATATCACATTTTATACAGGTTGAGTAAAATAAACGGGGCACGAGAAGAAATGCGGAATTCCAGTGCGGTTCTGAATATATAGTTTTCAAAGAGATACATTCATAATTGAGCCCGCAGCGAGGGAAATGGTCTAAAAGATCAAAAATGTCCCAAAATGGGAAAAAAAACGGCCGCGCCCTATGTTCCGCAAAGGGCTGTAAATAACTCAAGTTCTTGAAGTACTTAAGTAATGTATGTATTCTTAGATCTCAAGTTCTATGTTTTTCTGCTCAAGTCTTATGTTGCGGGGTCTTACAGCCCTTTGCGGAACATAGGGCGCGGACATTTTTTTTTTCCATTTTGGGACATTTTCGAAGTTTTCGACCATTTCCCTCACCGTGGGCTCAAATTTCAGTATTATGCTTCGAAAACTATATGGTCGGAACCGCACTCGAGTTCCGCGGGTCCTCTCGTGCTCCGTTTATTTTTATTCAACCTGTAAAATATGTAGTATAAAATTATGACTGATTCAAGCAGATCTCCTCCCACAAGGGGAGATGTTGATACAGTGTTCCAAGCTGTGATTACAGCAACCATAGGCGTATTTTAGAGGTCGCCTCGTCGCCGTATTTCGTTTTTTGTGCCTGAACAATGCAATTGAATGTGAAATATTACTGTCTACTCAAGTACAGGGTTGCTGCATGATCTATCCACCAATTTCAAAGAGATGTGTTCTGGGCCCCTTATAAGTTATGTAGAATAAATGCTACGACTCAGATTTTGGGTGCATGCCTTCACAATGGAACGCGACGCGCCTCAATTTGCCATCAGTTATGCATAACTGCACCACGTGACTGTTTCAGATGGCGAATTGGGGCGCGTTGCGTGCTAGCACGAAGGCGTTCAACATAATTCTGAGTCGTAGGTTCTATTATAGATATCTGATAAGGGGTTCACAACAAACCTCTTTGAAATTGGTGGACAGATCATGCAGCAACCCTGTACTTGAGTAGACAGTAATATTTCACATTCAATTGCATTGTTCAGGCACAAAAAACGAAATACGGCGACGAGGCGACCTCTAAAATACGCCTATGGTTGCTGTAATCACAGCTTGGAACACTGTATCAACATCTCCCCTTGTGGGAGGAGATCTGCTTGAATCAGTCATAATTTTATACTACATATTTTACAGGTTGAATAAAAATAAACGGAGCACGAGAGGACCCGCGGAACTCGAGTGCGGTTCCGACCATATAGTTTTCGAAGCATAATACTGAAATTTGAGCCCACGGTGAGGGAAATGGTCGAAAACTTCGAAAATGTCCCAAAATGGAAAAAAAAAATGTCCGCGCCCTATGTTCCGCAAAGGGCTGTAAGTTGACTTTTTGATCTCAGGTCTTACAGCCGTTTGCAGAGTTAATGGCACCAGCGATCATTTTGTAAATAAGAGCAAATTTGATCCCTCCCTCTTGTCGCGCTCATATCTTGCTCAAACCTTGACCGATTGACTCGGGAGTAGGCGCGTTTGAACGCGTTTCCAAAGGGCTATCGATCTGTATGCATCCCATCCTCCAAATACATGGTTTATTTTCACTCTAATTCGGCTCTGTCTCGTTGCAGGCCCCATCTTGAAACACTCGTTGTGGCTTCAATTCTTGCTCGATTCTGCTCGGAGTAGGTGCGTTAGAAAGCGTTTCTGTACCCCATTCTCACGGTACTAATCTTATGTTGCAGCTCACTCTTTCAACCGACCCATATTCTTGCTCTGGACGCTGTCCTGCCATTTTGCGCGCGCTGTTTTTCGCTCGATTCTTCTTCAATTTCTTTCATCTCGGGTGCGTCAGGATGAAAGTATCCTTCCGAATGCAGCTTACAACGTTCTTTGTTTGCAGCACGTCACCACTCATTATGCCTACGCGATCTTCTGCACGCAAAATTGCTTCGTCTATCTCTACGCTTGCTGCTCGTGATCTTCTTGATGAGTCGGACGACGACTATGAGATGACTCTCATTGACCTGGACCCTCTTGGAGCGACCCCTGACGAGGACGAGTACGGCGAGAACGACGGGAACGACGGGAACGACGAGGATGATGAGGATGAGGATGAGAACGAAGACAGCGAGGAGGAGGAAAATCTGGAGAGTCTCACGAATCGGCGGGAGGTCAGTGACGATGAAGATGACGACGAGGAAGAGGATGATGAGGACGAGGTCGTTATTGTGCCGTTGAAGCGGAAGCGAGGCAAAGGGAAGAAAAGTAACGAAGAGAAAGCTCCTGGTGCGTCATCCATTTTCCATATGGAACACCCGCCTCATTATAATCCGGAACCTGCAGCCCAGCCCCGTCAAATCGAATACACCACCTCCATTTATACCTCCGAACAGCTCACAAAATCCAAGAGCTCGCGTGGGCCTCCCGAGTCCGATATCTTTTCTTTCATTAGCTCCGAGGCATGGTCTACTGTCAAATCCCGCATCCGCAAGAACATCCGGAGTGCCCTAAATCTCAATGGCTCTGTTGACCTTGACGACTACAGAATCTCATTCACAGTCCCTCGACAGGTCAAAGACCCGATAGTTCTCAATGATTCTACGAAATACGACCAACTCGTCAGTAACGCCCTCAAGATCAAAACACACCCTGCCGCGAAGATTCTTATTGAACCAAAAGCTGTACGTCGTTCAGCATCTAATCTGGATCGATCCTTATCATTCCTCAGGCTGCTAAGACTGCCGAGAAGGAAAACGAAGAGAAGACCGATGGCAAAAAGGGGGCCAAGAAAACGAAGGTTAGCTACTTCAATTCTCATGATTGTATGGCATCCTCACCACAACAAGGTCCCCAATGCTCGTGATATACTTCCCGGGAATGTTGCCCTCAATGACAAGATTGCAGCTATACGAGAGCGATGGAAGTGCCCGACGCAGGGTCGTCAGTGCGGCAGCGAACACTGTTTTGTTCGGCCCGATGAACCGGAGCATTATCCGCTAAGCCACGCTCAGTGCGAGAGCTGGGGAGCAGCGATGGTAGAGCTCTCATCTGTGATCTCGATCTCATAGTGCCTCACGGCTGATTTATATCCATTAGTTGAAGGGCGACGAGTTCGCGACCATCAACAAACCCCCAAACAACGAATTGTTCGATAAGCTTGATCCCCGTGCACTGGCTGCACGTTCCCCACTGCTGCAGCGTCGTCTCGAGCTCAATCAACAGAAGGCCACCGCCGCCGCACCGCAAATCAACATCAACTTCCCACCCGAGCTTGTCGGCCTATTCGGAAGACCTGCTGCTCCTCCTGAACCCGCCGTTGCTGTCGTTCCCGCGTTGATACCTAGAGCCCCACCTGCACCCCCTGACGTCGCCATGCTCATACCACCGGGCATTGCTGCCGGTCCAAGTCTTTCCGTTGAAGAATTCTGTGCGCAATACGAGCTGGATGACGACATCTGCACCCGAATCACGCAGTTCAAGTACAAGAAAACCGATTCGTTCCGTTATATCGCGCTTCACCAGCTGGAAAAGATGGAATTTATGGCCGGGGAGGTGGCGGAAATACAGGTTGCGATTGCAAAATGGAGTGTGCCGATAGTTTAGAATCCAAATGTAACGTTTCGTTCGCATAGCAATGTACAAAATCCTGCTGAACTAAAAGTACCCTGCGTGAATAAAATAGCCAATTGCGTCCGACTCAGTGATGACATTCATTGCCTCCATCATGTCGTAAATTAGAGCGTGTTCATTAGTGTCGGGTCCATACGAAAATAGATCGTTGTTGCGACGAATCCAAGCTTTGATCTTGGAAAATGCCTCTTCAATTGGATTCAAATCCGGGGAGTAGGGAGGCAGATATAAAATGCGAACACCTGGGAAAATGTGAGCTCGTTGTCGCAAAAAACAAAGCAAACACACCGACCAAATCGATCGCAGAGCTCGAGTATCTCGTGACCATGATGGATGCGAGCATTATCCATGACGAGAACACTGAGGGGCCCAGGATAAGGAGAGCACAGCGGGAGCTAAAGCTAAATGGGCACGAGGAAGCAGCAAAGAAACAAAAACCCACAACTTGTTGTTCAAGGAACTCCAAGTATTGGTCGCGATGCATTGATCCTTCGACAACCTTGCACGCTAACATCCCACGACATGTAAGAAAACCTGTCGCAGAGAGACGCCTGCCGCGCACAAGCTTCTGCCGCTTGTATGCACGCTTTCCTTTCCGGGATCTGCCATAATGTCGATTCGGAGTTTTGTCGTTTTTGGAGGTCTCGTCGAGAAATCCGAGAAAATGAGGTGGATACTGAGATGCCTCCCGAATGAAGTCCATACGAGTGGGTTCACTCCGCTCGGCGGCAATTGCTGTCAGAAGTACGCGTGACATCCCTGCGCGCTCGAGCTCACGAAAGATAGTTGTGAAATGGACAGAAATGAATCGGTTATGAGCGAGGAGGTCGAGAAGTTCATCCAGAAAGTAGTCAGGGTGGTGGCGAATCAGGCGTAGGAGGTAGTCAATGTCATCATAATGTAAAAGCCGGCGCCGTCCAGTGCGCTTGCATGGCTGTACGACGTCGCCCGTGGTTCGCCAAAGTCTAAGGACACGATAGAAGGTTCGCCTAGAGAAGCCCACGCAGTCAAGGATCTGCTTGAGCGATAGAATGTTTTGTTCGTATAGATTGATGGCTGCAATCTTGACGTCGCGGCTGATGGACCGGTTTCCCATTCGGAATGCAACTGTAAAGAGAGAGAGTATGAGATCTATGAAGAGGTTGGATCAGCTTTACGACACACCAGAAATCAAGGGAATCCGTGTAAAACTGAGTGATAATCGGACGCGACGATCTGACGCGTCTAGAGTGCGCACGAAGAGAGCGATACACGAGAGCAAGAAACTACCGTAGATGATGAGTTCCCTATGAACAGGGGCAAAAATGCCGTTCGAACGCGCCTATTTTCAGGCGAATCGGTCAAGAAACGGGCGAGAAACGAGCCAGACAATGCAAGCTGGAGCCGAATAAGGTCGAGAAAAGAACACGCAAATAGGAGGTGAGACCTTGATAGAATGAAAGCGGCTGCAAAACGTGTTCGAAAGCGCCTACTCCCGAGTCAATCGGTCAAGGTTTGAGCAAGATATGAGCGCGACAAGAGGGAGGGATCAAATTTGCTCTTATTTACAAAATGATCGCTGGTGCCATTAACTCTGCAAACGGCTGTAAGTTTGCGGAACTTAAGTTCCTCTACCATGACTTAAGTCTAAGATGGCATGGGGCAGGATCATTATCCCAGCTAATAGTGCTATATGATACAAAGAGATGACTTACTAAGATCCACCGAAACTTAAGTCCAAAATGCGGTGATTTCACCTGGAACTTAAGAGGTGCTAATCCATTATTTGGAATGAGAGAGGCTTCTGAACAGAGATGGATCAAAATCTCCTGTCGCAGAGTGCACACACCCTTTTGAGTTTCACTGGAGTCTGGAGTCATGTTATGGTGGTGGGGAATCTTTTTTTTTCCATGATACCTGACATTGTGTAGCCAGAAATTTAATGACAGTGTTCTTCACTTGCAAGCCATTTAGTTTCGCACTCCTCTGGAAATTTCTGCATGCAGCTGAGTGGTTTTTTCTTTGCAACATGCTAAATTCACGCATAACTCTGGATTTTTCGCACGTAACTTTGAAGATTTTCACGCACAAGATGGAAGATTTTTGTCTGATTGATTTCCAATGTTTTCAAGAGGTCTCTTCATGCTATATTGTAATTACAGCGGTGGCCTGGCCTGGCCTGGCCTGTCTGAGTAGCATTTGGTTGAGAACCGCAAACTTCCAATTGATAACCATGTTGGTCTGGACCCCGGAGAGATCCGGGCATTAAGGCAAAATAAGTTACCACTGCCCAAGGATATGTTCCTGTGCCACAGCCTGAACTCTGAAGATTACGGCCAGGATACTGCCGAAAGTTTTTTTTTTCAGAGCTGCCTTGAGATGGAAAATTGGCAGGCCATCGGCCAATGTAGCTGCTGATCAGAACATACCAACAGTCAACCAAATCATGCTTGTAAATTGGGCATCGGACTCCGGAGATGTGTGGGATGGGCAAGATTGTTTCAAACATTACTGATATGTACTATGAACCAGGTTTTCCATAAAAATAAACAAATTGCGGGTGCTCAAATTGGGTACATTATCCCAGTTACACAAAAGGTTTACAGAGTAATATACCACAATCAGAGTCGGCCTAAGGGGCTTGATGCACGTCCTTGAGGATACCCTTTTGCAGCACGTGGTCGTGCCTCTCCAGCCGTGATAAGCCGGATCAGCAACTGTCTCATGTCAATGGATAGTGGGCCGAACATGAAGCAGAAATGACTAATAACAGAAAATTGAACTCAGCGAATCTCTTTAGTTCCAGGGGGTGAAGCATGGCTCATGCATGATCATTCAAGTCAGTAATACGTTGAAGAACATATCCTTGCATTTTGATTTATTTCTATATCTTACACCACTTTCAATTTATTTTCGCAATGACCAATTTTGCATGACTAAATTTCTGTTTGTCCTTGTAGCAAATGTTGGCGGATAGGCAAGTTCCCCAGGGTAGCCAAACCTGACGGTTCAGCAATAAATGTTTACACAACCACTTCCCAGCCAGAATCGAACCGTGGGAAGTGTTGCTGAACTCATTTTATGGAGTCCTCGGCTTTCAATTCACAAAAGAATCACTGTCTTCTGTGTCAGAAGGGACCTAAGATGTACTATTCCGACCAGGATGTGCTGTAGATGTAAATTCACCTGCACTACTGATGCTCGACCAGCCTCAGTCATACTTAATTTTGTAGCATCGACCGAGGGGATGAGGCCCAGTTACGAATGATTACTAAGGAAATGGGTCGACGCCTACTACCACACGAACAACAGTAAGCCTACTTGGCTAATAGCATGTACACTGTAATTTTCAATCCCATATGATCACCCACCCCCTTCATTCAGAACTGTTTAGAATTTATGTATAACCCATGAGTCTATGCATTGCATAGTTTATCCGGTGGAGTTTCACTCCGCTCCGAGGAACCAAGGATTCCTGGTTCCACTCTATCCAGCTAGGGAAGTGCCTGCCCAATGTCAACTCGAGGCCACTTTCTCTGATCTCACATGGTGAATCAATTCCGCGAGGCAACTAAAATGTAATGTGTACCTCACACTATATCTGAATTTTTTTTTTTCAAAAAAAAAAGGGGTCAATAAAAGGTAATTGGAAGGCTGAGGAAATATTACATGCAAAGTTGCATTCTCTCATGACTTGGCGAGCTATCAATTAACCGCCCATGAGCCCGTGCAGCAGAAAGCTTTGGAAAGTTGAGGGGTTGGAGAAACCGGACAATGCCACTTGTGGGACATCAATCTGTGGCACCAAAGTCCTAGGGGCTCTGAATATACGAAAGTAGATTTGTGGGTGTAGCGAAATCAATGTAGGAGAAGAGCTCTTAATGAATAAGCAGGGCCGCTGGGGTGTAAGAGATGAGTGCTACATAGTGCTAATCGGGGGAACACCCTATACAGTATCAAATGAAATGCACAGGGCACCGCTGAATGCTCCCAATGCATCAAGAAGAGTAAAAAGGATGAGACATGTTCAATTCCAGTCCCACATAACGAAAAGAATTTCGGAATGAGTACCACCGCACCAGGGGGACCAAAATCCTCCCAGTTTTTTTCTCTCAGAGGGTCTATACCCCCCTCAACTCCCACAGCCATGGGTATGGTACATTAAGAAGTATTGAATTGGTATGTAAGCGCACAGACTCGGGTGTTTATGAGCAGCCAACTATTGGATTGACCTGGTATCAATTGAGGCAGTATTTGGCAACTACCATGATTAATGTAATTAGCCAGGTGAATGACGGAATCAGAGATCCATGGAACGTATTTAGACGTACTTGAAGGTGTAAGTGTCAATCAAGAATCCCTGACCTGTACCAACATCACATCATTTCTCCATCGAAATTTATACTCCCTCGCCCCTTCAAGCGGTGTCTGAGTTCAGTTTGGTTAGCCACCCATCCAAGGCCACCCCTGACTGGCGCGCACCGACGCGGCAGTGACGCGCATTGACGCGGCGTTGACGCGCATTGACGTGGCACAGGCGCGGCGTTGACGCGGCAGGCAGTCGATTTAAAGAGGCTTTCAGACATGCTAAGACAACATTTGAATGTTTCATTCCAAGTTTAAAGTGGTTTGTGAAGGCTGGGGCACAATGTACTCCAGAGTTGATTTACTTCTCCTATAGAAAAAGTTCATAGTTGACCTGAACATCATCAGTTCCTCTCCTAGCTTTTATCTGACTGCTTCTGAGTGTAGTTAGAGTGCATTAAAAGAGTACGGAAGATCACTAGTAAGTTCAAAAGATGCCGCGTCAATGCGCGTCAACGCCGCGTCACTGCCGCGTCACTGCCGCGTTAGTGCCGCGTTAGTGCCGCGCCGGAGCGCGTCAATGCGCGCCTGTCGCGTCATTTTTACCAGACCCACTTGGATGCAGGCTCCTACACAGAGGACGGTCCTGAATCTGGAGATGAGCAATATGGTGTGCCTTGGATTGTCAAGTTATCAATTCTATCGCTCATGACTTGCGGTGTAGATTCGGACGCTTTCCCAAACCAGGACGAGATCACTGACTCCGTATTCTGCGATGCACCGGAAGATCACCTTTCCGAACATGATTTTATCCCAATAGCTAATGAATGTCCCTCTCCAGTTCCCGAGCAATATCGTGCGTATACTGCCCAACGAGTCCATCCTTTGCATCTCTTTTCAACCAAATCCACAGTTCCGAGTCTTTATCAGTGCAGTCCTCTTGAGAAAGCGGAACTGCTCGCCCCATCCTGGAGTTTCAATATCATCATGGTTGTTCAGCTTGTTCTCATTCTCGTCGCCACTGCACTCTCGCTGTATCATTACATTTACCCACGTAGCTGAACTGATCTCGATATATCCAATGTGGATGCATACATCATCTCAGTTCAACCTGTTGGTCTCCGTTATTCCTTACAAGCTCCAGACGATTCTAGTTTGTCCACATACAGATAGAGCTTTTCTGCTGAATAGGTCCTTCACTGGCTTGATAGTTACCCACTTTTATTTATCTATTTTATAATGCCTTGTTCTTGACCTCATGCACCTGATGCGATTCTGCGACGAGAATACCGTGAAGTCCCACATGATCTCGCCTCAGCTCGGCATGTACTTATAAACTCGGATCCCACATTCAGATCGAGTTCTGGATCACTAGGGTACCGCCTATGATTGATAAGAAACTAGCATGAGCCAAATCGTTTCAGTAGTATAGGCAGGCGCATACTATGCAGAACGCAATCGATTCTTGTTTCGATGGTGAATAGTGTAAATGTGATGCAGATTTCGGGGTGAGAGGAGCGAGCTGAAGCGCTGGTCAGAGAATTCGGCTTAGGCAGTGGGCATCTATCTATCTATATAATAGAATGGGGTGGTATAACGAACATCAAAGAAGGTTCTAAATCTCACGGTCATGCTCATTGCCAAGCCAAGGTCGAGAACGCGCCGAGCCGAGAAGAGCCCCGGCAGTGGAAGCGGGCCGAGCCGGGCCCAAAGAAGCCGCAAATGTCGTGAGCGGTATACTTTGTAATGGTGATGCTTGAAGTTGCCGAAAAGCAGTGGTAGGGGGTAATTGGATGGCAAGGGTTGGGACCAGAGGAAAGGTAATGCCAAAAAAGAAGAGGCCTTCGAGACAAGAAAATAGGGTCATTCACAGTTCCCTTTTTCCTGCCCTTTTTGTCTCCCTTTTTCTGTTCCTTTTTCAACTCACCAGTCCTTTTTTCATGTACACCAATAAATTAATTACATATATTGAATTTACACTCCCATGGACTTATTGGGACTATACATGTTTGAAAGGTACCTCTGGAAAGTAAGTCGTGAGCTCCAGAGTCGTCATATCTGCTACAAGATCAAAAAAGGGAAGCAAAAAGGGCCGAAAAAAGGGAGTTCGCGTGGGGGGTCACAGTAGCCCTTTTTTCTTCCCCTTTTCACCTCCTTTTTCTCTGGTTTTCTGTGGGTTTTGCACTTATACATGATTTCTTTTCCCTTTTCACACCTTTTTACATAGCTAACCTGAAAAGGGAAAAAAAAACCAATGGGAATACCAAAAAGGAAGAAAAAAGAGAAGGAAAAAGGAGTGGAAAAAGGGCTACTGTGAATGACCCTAATGTTGTTTATAGGCCAGTCCTCAGCTAATAACTCACTTAATTCAACTTGCCCATGCCAATTTATTCACAGGGATGGGACAGGCTCATGGCAAGAGCTCAAAGACAGGGAGGAGGAGTTGAGGAGGAGCAAAAGGGGTAAGCAAAGGGGAAAAAAGGTCTAAGAGCATGAAATGACTGAAAACCAACTCAATAAATTTCTTTCAACTTACCAACACCCGTGAATTTATTCACGGGCTTGAGCTAGTCTATCTATATAATAAAATGGGGGAGATAACGAACATCAAAGAATGTTCGAAAATCTCACGCCCACGGCATCTGACCGGGACTCATGCCGAGCCTAAGTCGAGAACGCGCCGAGCCGAGAAGAGCCTCGGCAGTGGAAGCATGCCGCGGCGGGGCTGAGCCGGGCCCAAAGAAGCTGCAAATTTACTGAGCCGTATACTGTGCAATGCTGATGCTTGAAGTTGCCGAGCTCAAGCAAAAATGGTGGGGAGTAATTGGGCAATGTGAGGGTCGGGACCAGAGACAGGGTCAATGTCAAGCAAGGTTGAAACTTGAGAGCCGCCGGGTAAAAAGGGCCCAGGCAGTGGGATCATGCCGTAACCAAGCTGGAGGTCGTCTCGCAGATGCCGAGGAGAGTTGGAAGCTTCAGAGGGAGGCAGCACAAATTTTATGGCAAGTCCTTAGTACAAAATAGGGTGTGATAGCTCTATGATTCTTTCAATGCGGCAGGCTCAGGGAAAGAGCTCAAAGAGGAGTTGGAAAGGGGGAAAGGGTCCGGGGTGAATAAAGGGGGGGAAAGTGGTCTGAGAGAATGGGATGACTGAAAACCAACTCAATATATTTCTTTCTCAACTCACCAACGCCCGTGAATTCATTCACGGGGTTGAGCTAGTCTATAATATAATATAATGGCAAAGCTATAGAAGTTTCTGATGTTCCATTTTCCGGCTCTCGCCGCTGACACCGAGCGCCCAATAAGCGCCCACCCACGGGCATCTCGGACATGCGGCAACGCGTAAGATTTATTGTATTTAGCAAGGTACTGTGAGAAAAGCTTTATAGTGAAACAACCTTGGCTGGGCAAACATGTTTACTGTGACATCCAACAACCTTTGCTGGGTAGGAGCATTTGCCATGAAACAACCTTTACTCGGAAAACAACTGTTACTGGATAAACAGGCTAGGGGAAAAATAATAGCAGCATGCCTGGGGCAAATGCAACTGACATACAACCCGTGAATTTATTTACAGGGACCGACTACGCGAGGCTGCCGCGTCGCGACTCAGATGCAGCTAGACCCAGAGTCTAGACTTGGTTCAAATTGGCTGGGAAAACAACCTGAACTGTGTTATGTGCCGTGCAAAAAGCATTTACCGAGATGAGAAACATCCTTTACAGGGAACCAATCTGTGTGCGGGGAAAACACGGACTGCGTCCACCCGGGCCGACGGCATCGAGATGACGTGATACTAGCCGGGTCTATTCCTATGTTCGGCATCCCTTCCGTGGAGGCTCGCGTAGGGCCTGCGGTCAAGGGCAATCTACGGCAAAGTCTGAGCCGGTCTAGGTCCGACTGGTGCCGCAGCTCCGGCTACACAAACATCATGGTCTGAGACTGTCTACGGCCTTAGATCGTTGCAATGTCTACTACAGTCTAGGACGCCAATAAGCCCTCCCACTGGGGTTATGCGAGGCTGCCACGCCACCGCCGGCCCTGGTAACACGACTTAACTTGGGATGCAACTAGATTAAGAAGCTGGACTTGGTTCAAAAATTGACTGCGAGCTGCGGGAAACAATTTTTATTGTGTTAGTGGCCAAACAGCATTTACTGAGAGACATCCTTTACTGAGAAAAATCTTTTGCTGGGAAAACATGCTTGACTGGCGAGGAAAAAAAAATGTTTACTGTGGAATTACCTCTGCTGCCAGAGCAACAACCTTCATTGACAAAGCAAAGAGATTCGGAGAAAAGAATGAGGATGTACCAAGTGATATCAACCCGTGAATTTATTCACGGGTAGCGACTAGTGAAAAAATATTAATGTGCTCGTACATGTACATCAAGATGGTCAATGGGAGGTATAATTTGTCTCCACGGTGACAAAAGAACATTTTTGTCGCGACATCATAACCCGACCCCGAGTCGAACGGGGTCCCGTAGACTATGCCGTGTAAGTACTGCCGATGGTCATTGTAGCCAGGTACGTACCGGCAATCGGGTCTTGGTGAGGGTGGGGAGTAGAAAGAACCTCGTTGTAGGAGTGTTCCAAGTGCGAGTAAAGTAGACTCTTGAACGGCGCGCAAGAAGTGCAAGATACGCACAGAGGAATGCTGCAGACATGGAAGAAAACCAGAATTGATACAGGTGCGAGAGTTTCAATGATCTTTGGCCAAAGATCAGATTGCACACTTATTTTGAGGAGGATACGGGCGTTGAGAGCTGCCGCTTGATGAGTCAGATAGGTTCCAAGTGCCGAAAAAAAAAATCCGGAAATTCAGAACGAACCGACCCCGAGTCGAACAGACTACGCCGTGGTCGTTAACACAGGCCAGAACACAATCGCGCCTCGATGAAGGTGGGGAGTAGCATGTATATGTGGGGGATTTCCATCACAAGCAAAGCAGAATCGAGAGAAATAAGTGCCAGATATGCGCCGTGAAATGCCGCCAATAGCGGAAGACAAAAAATCGATCCAGGCGCGCGAGTTTCGATATCTTATTGGCCAGGGAACAGAACACGTTTTAGTCTTGGCTTGAAGAGGATCGACGAGGGCGTGAGCAATCAGATAGGTTCCAATTGCCGACAAAAAAAATCCCCTGACCAGTCACCAGATGACCCGACCCCGAGTCGAACGGGGAACTGCACGCCAGACCAGTTGTCGGGGCTGTGCTATTGTGAGGCAGGGGGTCTTAATTGGGTGGTGAGTTGGGTGGCTTCGAGGGAGAGGTCTTAGCCGAGCTGACGAGTAAACTTGGAAGCTTCAAGCCGGGGATGCAGAAGAAATGAAGAAATGCAGGGAAGTGCCAGACACCAGCAGAAGATCACTCGCGGAAAGATCAGGAGTGCAAACACAGAGCAAGAATGAGAAATTTAAGGCCGGATAGCGTGCGAGAACGGAGCAACGACGCGCGTCTCGAGAAGAGATGGGAGTCGGGAGCAACCGCCGTTTGATTGCATCGGAGGTTGGCGCCAAACACCACGTGTTGTTCCGCTCTGTTCCGCTCTTCTCTCTACCACCAATCCGCGAATCAAGGTCGAGCCCCAGCGAGCTCTGACTGGAGATTTGATGCGTCGTCCGACTCCTGCCAACCCGGAATCTCTCTGTGTGTACTCCAAGTTCGCAAATTACCGGACTCTCGAGGAACGAGATCCGGCCCGACCTCGCTCGTCTGTGCGACTACGTGCGTCCATCGAATTCTACGATGATCCAGATCCCCTGGACCTGGTGGTTGACTGATCCCCAGACCGACTGACGAAGGTGGATCTGATTCGTCTTGAGCATTTTTCACTGATTTATCATAGCGGCAGTTGTCGTCGTTCTCACACGACTCCTTGGTTGTAGGACTACGAATACACTCGTACCTTTTCTGCCTCACAACGAAGCCCATCGTGTTCGCTTATTCTATGATATGTCGCGTTGGTGCGTTTTCTTCCAATCCTTTCTCTCCTATACGCAAATCTAACGTGTCAGACCATCGCAGTACTCCGAATATCGTTGAGATCCCGTCGTCGCCAGCCATGTCAAAGTCGCAGGCTCTCTTCCTGCTGCAAAAATGCATCCGGGCGCCGCCTGCGCCCCACCCGCAAAGCCAATTTCAGCACGCAGGATGTCTTCCAGCTGCCCATACACATGTATCTCCTCGATGCACCGTACTTATCGACACCACCGAAACCGTCGCACGTGCACCGTGGCCCTATCTTGACTCGAACGCAGGGTGCCCGCGCGTTTTGGATTTACGGCGTACATCTACCACGGGCGCCTCCGTATTCGACACTGCTTCCATGGATCCCGCACGAACACCGCCCCGCCCCGTGCCCCGCCCGGGGTTCTTTGCGCGCTCGCCCTCCGACACCCGAACCCATGCGCGCCCTACCACCCCTGCATCAACGCCACGCCACACCACGCCTCCGCCCCGCCGATGCACGCGCACGCATCGATGGATGACGTCCGCGCTTCGACGCTGCGTCAATGTCAGCTTTTAAACACGCGTCACATCTCCACCACGCACCGTAGCCCTGTCCACGTCCATCCCGCCGCCTACTCGTCGCCACGCCGTCCTTCCGCCCCCTCGCGTTTCCTTCCCTGCATGCGCTCCGCTACGCACCCCGCGCCCTCGGCTGCGTCCCTGCCTGCACCTGCATCCGTCCCTTTCCCGGGCCCTCTCCCCACCCTAAGTCTCGCACATGGGCACGATCGTTTCTTCCACTGCGGGTGGCGATACCCGGCGCACTAGGATCCGCCGGGTCGGGATGACTGGCTGAGTGGGCGGCGCGGTTACGCAGCGGCGGGCGCCGGATGATTGAGGGGAGGCGAGGAGAGGGAAGAGAGGATGTACCGGAGGAGGATGAGCAACGCGGGGATGCGGATTGGGATGCGGCGGAGTGGGAGGGGACGAGAGGGAGGGATGGCATGGGGACGGTACGAAGAAGATGGGGCCCAAGCCGTGTGAGGTCGAACGGCGACTGAAAGGAAGTGATGCGCGGGGCGGAAGGGGAAAGAGAATCTGCGGGCATGGCTTCCCATCCCATCTCATCTCATCGCCACCTTCCCCATCCCGCGCCGCGCTTCCTGCCCTCCGTTCTACGCTCCTCCGCCCGCTCCCGCGCCGCAACATCCATCCGTCTTCCCGCCTCTTGTCCTCTCCGCGGTGGGACACCACTCACGCTGCTGCTTACAAACGACGAGTGCGCCGCCGCCGCAGGAGCGCATACCGAGCCCCGATTGGCATCTGCGATCCCGCGAGCCGCCGCGTGGAATTGGCGGGGTCAAGCGACATCCAGATTGAGGTCGAGCGCCTTCCCGCTCCACGCCCGCCCTGCTGCACCTGATGCGAGTCTCCGTCTTCACTTCCTCAGACGCTGGATGCTGGATGCAGCCTCTCCTGTCCCTGTGTCGCGGCAGTCGGCTGTCTTCCAAATCGCGCGACTTCCTCCTCCTCCCTCCTCCCTCCTCCCACTCGCGCTCAAACGGTTCGCATACCCCCTCCTCGCTCTTCCACCCCCGCCAACGATCCTCCCTCCTCGGCTTCTCTGGATGGCGGATGCTGGATCCCGCCTCTCTTCTCTCGGTGTCGTGGCTGTGGGCTATGAGGGGGAGGTGGAGTAAGACGGGCGGACGCGGATGCCGGTGCGGAGGACGTTGATGGGCGCACGGGTGGTGAGGAGGAGGATGGGGAGGACAGACTCGGACCGGGAGGAGGCGGAGGTGGATGCGAAGGAGGGTGAGGAGGGTGGCGTGCTGGGTGCGGGGAACGATATCGTCGCGGTGCTAATAGCGCGCGGGGAGGAAGGCCTGCACCAGTGTCTCTTGCACCACCCGCCGACTCGTAATGTTCCCAACCGCGTAGACTCTTAAAGTCGGCGGGTCCGCGGAGGGGAGAGGTACGACCTTCGGTGCCTGCCTACAATCGTGCCTGACTGAGTCTGCTGATTTGGATCTGGACTCTGGAGCGTGGACGTACGACCTCGACGCGCGCTTCTGCTGAAGTGCGGGGCCGAAGGTGAGGTTGTCTTACTCCTTGCCTTCATACGTTTTCCCATCCTCATCCTTGTTCCTCGTCACTTCCCCCCCCCTCCTCCCCGTCTCCTCCCTCATTCGTTCTTCCGCTCTATTCTCTTCTCTTCTTCCTCCCTCCCTCCCACCCTCCCCCTCCGCTCTCTCCGCCCCGCTCTGTCCGGGCCCTTGTCGCTAACCCCCATTTCCAGGCTCCGCGCTTCAGGTTCCGCGCTTGAGTGGCTCGGTCTCCGCGATGCGATGGCTGCGTATCTCGAGTGGTGGGGCGTATGCCCGGGTACGTGGACCCGGCGGCGGGATTTCGAGGCCGTTGGGGCGATGCGAGCGTGTGTTCGTCAAGCCCGTGGCATGCAGGCAGGGGTTCTGGACCCGCGCGTACGACGATGGTCGATCCCGCGCGCAGGCGGGGACGTGTGGCGGAGGAGGAGATGCCTCGCGATGGCTATTCGGAGCAGGTGCGCGGGGAGGACTCGGACGCTGACTTGCGGCGCAGCGCTGCATGGTCGATGCGTGCTGAATCCCTCACTCGCGCCGTGCACGCAGCGCCGGCGGTGGGCTCGCGGGTCGTCGTGCTGTGCTGTGCGTGGTGTGCGGAGAGGTTGTATCGACGAACGTACGCGTCGCACGTGTGGTACAAGCACCATGTTTCTGCGCAAGTTGATGGAGGCACGGCACGGACTCGCTATTCGGCCGCGATGTCGCCTCCGTGAACTTTAGCGACGCCGTTGTGCGCGAGTAATCGTCGATCCATCGTCCCCGAAATTCGTTCTACTAACGGTTCTGCCTAAACAAATCCGAGGTACATCGCGATCGCATAGAGAAATATTATATATATCAGTTGTAGTTATCAGTCGCACCAAGATAATCGGTAACAGTCAAGTAAGAGTGGCACCTCCAAAACAGTGTCCATGCCAGAAGATCTACAGTACTTCTTTCGCCAGCAGTTGATCAATGAATCTGTACCGTCCCCGCAGCCGATTTAATCAGCTTCGCGACCTCTCGTGACAGTTCCGCAGGGTACAAACTCATCCTGGCGAGGCGCCGCACCCCATCATGGAGAATCGAGTTGTTCGACCTGATAGGAAACATCCTGAACTGTACGTCTGACTTGCGGGCGACCGGATGGACCTCAGGCTGGACCGCCATGTGGAGGTCCATCCGGCCGCCGCTGCGTGCCTCGCGTGGGACGTGTTCTTCCCAGTTCACGCCTGTGTACACCTCCATCAAGCGGTTTGGACGAATCCCGATGAAGATATCCACGGCGCCGACACCATAGTCGTAGATAGTGACGAATGGAATAGACGGGAATTGGCGGAGAAAGTCGACTTGGAGAGAGAGGATCTTGTGCAAGTTGGAGACGTAGTCATTATGGACAAGTTCCTTTATGAATGCTATGTCCTCCGAGCTAAGCGGGTCAGGGTTCTCTGTATCGTCAATGTCAATTGCCGCTAGCAACTCGAGAAGAGAACTTACTTTCGGAGAAAGCCCGCATGGCAGCACACTCGTTACGATGACCTCGTTGCCAGTCGAGCTTTTGACATGAGCGGGTACAGTAGTAGACTCTGCGACACTGGCCGCACGCCTTGAAGTCCTCCTTCTTGCGAATATCACCACACTAACGATGGTCAGATTGACTGGACATGAAAGCTCCTCGGATGCCACACCTCCATATTATCGCACGCTTTGCGCGACAGTGAGTCTGGAGACTTCCACGATTTTGCCACCGCGATGCGCTTTATCGCCAAGTCGCGGAAGGTGTTCCAGGCCGCAAAATTGGGGGACTTTTTGAATGCGGGGTGTGCGGTTATATCACTCGCATCTCGCAGGGGACGTTCGAGCCGGGACACGACGGCGTAATGGATGGTTTCAAATGACAACATGGCCACCATCTCGGATATCCTCTTGACTTCAGCGCCCCGGATGCCGTAGGAAACAATGGCGCGCAGAAGCCCCTCAGAAATGGCGTCCCGTGAGATCTCTGTGTGTCGAGGAGATTTCAACATGTTGAGCATCAAGAACACGGCAGCACCCATGAGATCATCATCGCCCGTGAAGGATACTAATGATTCGTCGTGGGCCCAAATGCGCGGCCCCGAGTATCGAGCGAGAGCGCACATCATGCGGGTCAGTGAAGCCACAAATCCCGCCCGTCGCATGGCATCCTGGGCATCTTGGCTGCTGTAGTAGAATCCGTGGACAGGGTGGAAGATGCCATCGAGAAGGGAGTATTGGTCGGCTGATAGGTCAACCCTCGACGTGGGGACGATTGAGTCAATATATCGCACAATAAGTCTCGCGAAGTCATTCAGACTTCCCCCCGCGCCATCGATGGCTTCTTGCAGATGAGCCGAATCCTTGGTAAAATCCAATAGCGTCAGGATCCGGGAGAGAGCGGACATGTTGTCCCGCGTCGGTTGCTTTTTTTTGTCCCGGAACATTTCCGCCCAGGCTCGGGCCAGAAGCGTACGGACGCCTGGAGTACGATTGATCATCTCATGGGGACGGGATTTGGGGATAAGGTCCGCTCGATGAACCTCCTTGAAAATTAGGGTGTCGACAAAGAGCAGGAAATCGATGCAAATGTCCATCCCCGTTGGCTCGGGAGGGAACTGCTCCGGGTGGGAAGATATAAAGTGTGTCCAGCCCCAAATTCGAGGCCAAAAATCGACTGAAGTACCTAAGGGAGTCCCTAGAAGACGAAGACACTTCAACGAGAAAACTGCCAGGGCGCCAGGGATCCCAGGAGGCCCTCCATCGCGCGGGATCGCCGAGGGATCCAGATTCGCGTACAGTACGCACAGACACGGCATCAAAGTGTCCCTCGCCTTCGGATCGCCATGTATCAATCGGGATAAATGTTCCATATCCTCCAGGGAGCCATGAGCCGCCGGAATGGCGACATCCTAGATCAATTTGGAATGAGAGAAAATCGAGTGGAGAGATACCAGTTCACGCACCCGAATCGTTCTGGGAAGTTCAGAGAGACATCCCAGACTGAGAAACTTATTCATGGGCGCGATTCGTGATCGCTCCAAGATGGACGCTGGATGGAAGAGATTATCCACGACACGAGGAGTTTGAGTTTGCTCGCGGGTGACAAAGTCACAGTGACACGAATGATGATCCGTTGAGCCCGCCGAAGGTTCGGCTGCAGCCAAACAACTAGCATCGGAGCATCCCTTGGCCAGTGGCGAGCGGCAGACCGGAGAAATGGGGACATTGGTAGACACTTTCCCCGATACACCACCAAAATCGGGCACCCGCCGCACCGCGAAATTCGGATGCGCACAGTTCAAGTTGACATTGCCAAATTCCATGTTCAAATGTTCTATTGAGCTGTGTGGACTGCAATCTTCCGGCCATAGCGGACCGGATCCAATTGGTTACCCCTGGCCATGGGCACTTCACTCTGGGCTTGATTAGCACATGCCGCCAGAAAATCGAAGCTCCCATATGTTCAGTGAGAGCGGCGTCGCCGGGGCGGCGAGTATACGGCCGTCGATCTTTCTATTTGTGGTTGATGCCAATCACTCAGGTCTACTGTATGCCGCTCTATCGCACTGTATCGTCCCTGAGTAAAAGTGGTAACAATCCTCCCGTCAGCAAGGAACCTCGAGCAACGCGAATTTCACAATTCTCAAGTCAGCTAATCGTCTGGACCCGGGCCGACGCGTACAGCTTGCTGGGGTCCCCAGTCCAGTCGAACCTGAGATGCATTCAGCTGTGTTTTAGACTAGAGAAGAGTGTCTAAACTGAGACAGCCGCTGGTTCTCTGTGCCTAACGGTTCTCCGCTTCTTGTACCTGTGTGCAGCCGTACTCCACGGCTGTCCGTCTTTGGCGGGCGAGGGAGATGCGCGAACCAAAGTTTCCGATTCGGGCATGGCGAAATGCATAAAAGGGGAGCGCCTGCTCCGCAAAGGTCCAGTTCGCTCAAACCAACTAGCTCCATCAATGGTCAACTACAAGTCTTTGCTTGCTGTCAATATCATAGCCTTCTCCATCGCCTCGGCCGCCCCCGCCGAAGCTGGTGCGGTATGTTGCCGCACTCCCCTCCCAAGTCGCGGCCCTTTCTAACCATCTGCTATACAGGACGTCAGTGGGACCCTTGAGCTATGCACCGGTCCCGAAGTCGGCGTCGATTGCTTCGATCTCCCACTGACCTCAAGCTCAAGCTCCTGCCTTGCCTTCACGCCCACGGGGGCATTAAGTCACTTCTACCAGTCAATCACCGGCGTAGTCGTGCCCACCGGATTCTTCTGCATGTTCTTCCAGTCAGTGATGCTGGTCTTCTCCGCGCGGTGAACTGAGTATACATTTCCGCAGGAGTTCCACGTGCACTTCGTGCACCCAGAACAGCGGGGCCTTTATACCTGCGGGGAGTTGGAATATGTCAGCTGTACCAGGGGTCTCGGGCCTGGTGGACTTTACCAGTCTCACGGTCTCGTTGAGCTGCGTGTCGGAGACCAATTAATGTATTCCAAGAACTGGGAATGGGATGTATCAATTTACGGGATTGGTTTTATTTGTCATGAAGTTTTGCCGTTGAGTGTACGACCGCGAGAGAGGTATTGTTTCCCCAGCATTCAAGAAGTATGGGCCATATAGTGTATAATAATTATGCTAAAAACGTAGTTAAAAATACACATCTTGGGTCAGCGGGAAAAATAGGCGTCACTTGGTGGGGGAGGTAATTCACACACGACCTGTCTCCATTTGGCAAAGTGACGCGACTTGTTCCCAACCCTTAATGTCTTCCAAAACACGCAACTTGGACTTGAGATCTTTGCATTGCGCGGAACATCATTTTTTTGGGTTGACTCGGGGGCCCGAATCAGACTGAGCCATCTCAGATGATGATGAAAAGGGTCCAGATGTGCCCTATGGCCCATGAGACGATGCAACCGGATAAAGACTAACGAGAACTCAAATTGTGGTTGCCTCATGAGTCATCGAGCTCTAAACTCCAGAAACCGTGCCCACCAGTGTGTACAGCAGTCATCAATCGGCCGCATCTTATCTTGAGCCGATCCCGGATCAGCATATACGGGGATTGCCGATTCGCCACAGATTCGGTCGAGAGGGTAATGGTGTGGATGTGCGGTGGATGAGTGCTGTGTTTAAAGTGCCTAAATTGCAGTTGTGTGTTTTTCAGCACTCAAATACTAGCTGCGCCATTTTTTTTTTGAAACACAATCTCGACCTGTGTGTTTTGTCCAACCTCTTGTCTACGTAGTGTCATTTCTAACGGTTTTTTCAAAGGCTTCGAGTTTTTTTAATTATTATACAGTATATGTGCCATAAAGAAGCCTGGGTAAATGTTGGATCAGATGATTTATAAGGCGCGCTAGCAGGGGAAAAGGAAGAGAGACAGATGCATAAGACGGAGCATTATCCGTGACGATTAGAAATAGACATTATCCCCCCCGCGGCAATGGTCCCGGTGCTCACGACGTCGCGGATCGGGGTCCACCCAGTCGTACGTGGGTGCTGCATATTCGACGTTCCATTACAGTCCAAACCCAAAAATTGGAAGAAAAGGCGACGCACGCCGTGTAAATGGAACGGATGCGCATTCACAATTTCGCGTGAGCGGTGAAGTTGAATAAAAATTCAGAAAGGCAAATACGGGACGCACGCGAACCCAATTTGTTTGACAGGATCTCAATAGCACGTGCGTCGTCGGTGGGACGAAGCTCTATGTGCCGAAGATCCAAGTCAATCATCAGCATAAATTGATTACTGCCCCTGCGGGTAGAGAAATATTAATTAACGCTCACTGACCCGTTGAGCTTGTACATCTTCCCGATCATCGCAATTAATTGCGAGTTGATTGACACGTCCGCCGCCCTGAGCGCGTGCAGTCTGTCGGAGTGGGCAGAGGCTCGCCTCTTTGAGAGGTGAGAGTGACGATGGGGCCCCGTGGGAGGCGAGAGATCTGACATTGATGCGGTAAGTCCGAGGATGGAAGGCCGAGACATCAGGACACAGAGAAATATTCAGAAGGCAGAGAACCCGTTGCGATCTTGTGCGGGAAAGCCCGAAGAGTAGCTGAGAGAAAGGGCAAAAGAAAGCAGGGTTATCCAGATTGCGAAACACGCGACCGCGGAGAATACGTGAGACGATACGGATTTGGTGCCGCCAAGACAGATGTCGCTCGACGACACCGAAACAGATGTCGAGAGGTGTCGTGCGGCACGAAGATTTAGAAATACAAACGTAGGGCTCGAGATAGAGGTGGTCGATCGGCTTGAGGCCGCCGAGCGATGATGTCGGCGTGTACTTGCGGAAACCGTCGATCGAAACCGAAAGAGCGAGGTCGAGTGCCGAGGATATTTAAATGAGAAGATGAGCCTACAAAGGAAGAGGGTCGGAGCAACCCGAGGTAAAGGCATCAGACTGAAACTCACCGTTGCTGCATTCAGTGGCCAGCTAAGGCTTGATTTCTTCGATTCGAAAAGGCTTTGGCCGCCGCCCCCTCCCATGCCGTGCGGGGAGCCGGCGGGGGGCGGGTTGCGGGCGAGGGCGGGCGTGGAAGTGGAAGTTGGCGCGGGGTTGTGGGGTGTGGCCGTCGAGGCAGCGACGCAGATACGTGCGTGCGAGCAGCGCAACGCAAGACAGAGGCGGGGCGCGGGGACGCAATGACGCAGGTGCATGGGCGGAGGTAAGGCGGGCTCGGGCGGCGTGCATGTTGCGTGCGACGCTGGGGGCGGACAACGCTGGGTATCCAAGTGTGGCGAGGTGTGTGCGTGACGCAGGATGCGAAATGCGGGAACGCGGGGAGTCTGTATGTACACCGGAAAGCCACAAGGGCCTCAGCGCTCGGCGCCGCAAGCGCACTCCATGCTTGCTGTATTCGCCGGGGGAATAAGGAAGAAAAGAGAGGTGGCATCGAGGCTGGCGTCAAGGCGGTGAGCGAGTGAAGGCCGAGGTACGTGGGTGCACGACGGCGCAGGACGCGCGTCAGCTGCGGTACGACAATTCACACTTGTTCTTCTCGGGGAGTGTAGCGTGAGATGACCATGTCGAGGATCTCGTGTCCAGCATTGCAAATTTAACTTGTGGGCCGTGAAGGGATGGGCGGCGCGATTTGAAGCTTGAAGATCGGTGTCCTGCGAAAAGGATGACACGTTAGTATCAATTCTGGGTATGAAGGGAGGAGGGACGAGTCCAGGAAATAGACGTACTCGGATAATGGAAGCCGTGCATTCGACGGGAGCCGTCACGGTGGAATGAGTTGTATGAGAACGGAGACAACTGGGGTCTTGTAAAAGAGAGAATCGATAAGGAATCAAACGCACCACTTTCGAAATGTTATGGCGCCATCAAAAGCCTCACCTAAGGAGCCGCCGGTTTTGTTACGTTGACCCTTCTTAGGTAGGTTTCGTAGTAATAGTAAAACCCACCTAAGAAGGCCCGAGTAGGCGCCAGAGCCAGAGGGTGCTACGTAAGTGTCCCCATTAAGGCAAATTGTGGGCACGAGCTCCCTGCGGCATTCACGCCGAGTCTGCGGGATGTCCCGCATCTTCCCACACGAGTGGCCTCCGTCGCGCGGCCGGCGGCGGCGGCGCCTTCAATTGGCGGCAGGCCTCCAGATTATTCTTCAACCCATGGGCCGATGAAAGTACATTTTTCTTTCCGAAATTTACACTGCTGCTGCACGAAATAAAATTTGGAGGCTTCGGCATACCAGTGGGCGGCATTCACGCCGAGTCCACGGGATGTCCCGAATCTTCCCACGCATATCGCGCCGCAGGCCTTCCTCGCGTGCCGCTTTCCAATGGGTCCTAGGTGTCTGAAGTGTTAGCTCTATATCCCCTTGTTCTCGTCTGTCCCTCCGGCGAATTTTAATACCTGCGTTCGGCATTCAAACCGCATACTTTCGTCTCATCCTCGTTGCTTCGCCATCTTACAGGGAAAACAAGACCCGGTGGCGGACGGCCGCATCTGCCCTGTGTAGCGTTGCTGAATCCATATAATTACATGCAGAAGGTCCCCGTTCGACTCGGGGTCGGGTCGTCCCAGGATTTGCTTGCCTAATTTTTCTCATTTGCTCTCCGATTCATCTGATTCATTTTCCACCGTGCGGTTTATACCGAGCAAATAAGAAGTGCGTTCAACTCTTAATCCGCCTCGATTTACCCGATTTCGGCATTTTTCTGCAGACTTGCTGAAATTTCGTTTTTCTTCCCTTCCCTTCCATCAAGCGTCATTGAAAACAAGACCCGACTGCGTTCTGGAACACACCTGCGCTTAGGAGTTTTCAGGAGCCCCGTTCGACTCGGGTACGGGTCGTGTTGTGCTTTACGCCATGTTCGGCCTTTTTTCCTACCCCCGGACTCGGACGTGAGCGGTGGCCACTTTCTCTCTCTTGTATTGGGATGGATTGTGTATCCTCAATAATTCGCGCGCAACATTCAACTGCAGACTTTCTCTTCCCGGATCAACGCAGTCTGCTGTACTCCTCGCTCCTCAATCTCGGAACTTTCAGTCGAGTGAACGTTTCTCGACACTGAAATAAGACCTGATTGCGTTAGGGAACGCACTTGCTACCATTGAAGCCTCATCTATGAGTTTGCAGAAATCCCGTTCGACTCGGGTTCGGGTCGTTCTGCCCGACTCAGGAGTCTCATTCTTTTTTTTTGGCTTTGGAAATGTGTCGTTTCTTCACTTTGGAACCTTCTCTCTGTCAATACCGAGGCTCTGCATGATACCCAGCTGCTCGGAAGCTTTTCCTCGAATCCACGCTGGTTGCTACCCGATTATGGAACACCCGTGCTCGCGCTCGCGGTGCATCTGTTAGCTCAGCGCAGTTTTCGGGTATCCCGTTCATCTCAGGATCGGGCCCTACACGAGGCCCCCATATTGTCTTTTTGGGGTGCGTTCTCCAGTAATCCTCCCCTGAGTTTCTTGACCTTGCTCATCACGATCTTAGTTTAATCTCCGCGGTATCCGAATTGCAGTTGGTGAAGATTTCCCGCAGGCAACATCAACATTGTCATTGTCCTCCGTGATTACGACGGCGCGAGTCTCATTGGAGAACCCTATGAATAGCCATGTCGAGGATGAATTGAGGGTAATGTGGTTCGGTTTAAATTAGGCTGTGAAGTACATATTGTGTGAAGTACATATTGTCAGAGGAGAATGGTCCGCTGACAGAAAATGAGACAGCATCCGGCGGGGACGCCGATCGTGTTTCAGCACCTGTAGTGAAGGAATTGGCTCGGGCGGAGATCGTCGGGCGAAGAGGTTGCATAAGGAAAAAGAGGTCAGTAACAAAGATCATTTGATTACAAAGGAAAAAAAAAAAGATGACGTGGAATACGAGGAGAGAGCTCAGCGACAAAAGAAGGGGTGACGAGGACAACGGTCGAATTCTCAACCCGTCCCAGTAAAAAATAACGGCGATAAAAGCAAAGTCGAAAAAATAATCGTTGCAAGGCACACGCACATCCCGACGACGATGAACATCACCAGAACGAGGAGCAGCCAAGAGCACCCCACGATCACGCGGGGGTGCATGGAGGGTATCGCGCTCGTGTTGATATAATAATATAGTGCACGGGAAGATAGAGGTAATAGTAATGAACGGGAGGTGAAATGCGAGCTCGGTCGTCCGTCGGTGTATGCATCGAATCATTCGTCCGACGTCTTTCCAGAAATCGACGGACAACGATGGGGGAAGGCGCGGAGAGTGGAGAATGTATGCCTCGCCTGTTCGCGGGACAGCCAAGTACCACTCCGCCCTCTCGTAGCCGGATCAATCCCAGCGAGATCACCGACATGTGCGAGCTCGACATGAAGCAGTGCAGTACGCGGAGCGTGCTGCATGAAAATCGAAGGGCAAGGGCATAAAGCCCAGACAGGAGGTCCGCGTATCGGGCAGAGCGCGGCAAAGAATGGTGCGGGGGACGCGCGGGGCCGCGACGCACGACTGCCTGCAGAACGACACTCCTCCCACGCAAGGCCAAAAGTTCCGCATCCACAATCGAAAAAAAGGAAGAAAGAAACGACAGACAGGCAAAGATCGCCACTCACCCACGAAACAACTGCCCAATTGCGGAGTCATAGTTCCTAAAGAACGATTCTAAAAATAAATTTTTAGGACTCGTAACAACTACCCACTTTCACCGCAGCGTGCCCTTGGCCGGCGTGAGCAACGGAGCCGCCGAGCGGTGCAGTGATGTTTGAGTACAGGCCGCACATCCCCTCATAGTGCTACGCTTGGGCTTCAGACGCGCCTTCATGCACAGCATCGCGATGCTCGTGCTGTGCGCTGTGCCTGATGTGCATCGCGGTCGTGGGTGGTGTTAACGGAGAAAGAGGTGGCGTCGGAGGTGGAGGGCCGGTCTTCCCGAAAGGAGCACGGCCCACGACAGGTCGGGATCTGTGAAAAGAGGGTGTTAGCATCGTGCATGCTGGTAAGGAGAGACGGAAGAGAAGAGGGAAGAAGAACGGAGGGAAAGAGCAGCCGAGTGGGGGATAGGCGGATGGAAGAGCGGTGCATGTGTGATGGCGGCGCGACGAAGGGATTTGAAGGGACGAGACCGCAGATGATGACGGATGTCCGAACCGGAAGTCTGCTCACCTGTGGAAGGCGTCCAATCCGGTTATCACTGACGGTTGGTACCAGGAGATGTGAAGGGGTACTTGAAGGGAAAATGGGTCGAGGGGGATCACGCACCAGGCATGGCGTCGAGATAACGACCTTACTTAGGAGTTAAGAGGGCCAGATGGCAGCGGAATGCGTTGTTCAGCGGAGTGGCGTAAGGATGGCACGAGGTCGGGAGGCAAGGAGAGCCACGCTATGTGGCTGCACGCTCCGTTAGGCGGCAATCAAACCGGCTTCTCTCCATCTTTCATCTTGCTCTCCACGACCGACGCGCGATTCGGGCTACCTGATTCCTCCATACCGCTATCCGCTGGAAAGGTGCTGCATACCTCCGAGTCCTGGCATCGTTTTTGCTCCCAGGGAGGATCTCTCACTGGCGGATTTACTGGTCTCCTCGGTGCCCGGGCTCAGCCTGGGCTGGTCGAATTTCACGCCCGTTGTGTCTCACTCAAGTGCCACTCAACTTGAAATTTCTACTACGGCTGTAACTATGAGATTGATTCGAAAGTTGCCTAACTAAACCCATTCCCTGAATAATCTGTCACGGACTTCCACCCTATTGCAAACCTCGCGCGCATGGTTTCTCTCGATTTATCCCTCGAAATCCTACTTTACCGAGAAGATACATGAGCCTTGCCTGCGTTCTGGCCCTTTGACACAACTCTTTACACTCGTACTCACTAGCCATCTATCTTTTACTCGTTTTCCGTGACGTCCCTTTTGCCCAGATCTCATCTATTTCTCTTTACTCGACGCATCATAATCCGACGCGTATCACTCTATCTCCCGTCTTCTCAGTCCGGCCGGCGCGTCCGCAGGTTTCTCGATCTCACTGCCGTGCCTCTCGGCCTGGCATCTGCTAAATCCTACCCTGCGACGGCGTACAAGAGACCCAATATCAGACGGCTGCATCTTTATCTCTGGGCTCGCTCAAAGACTAAATTTTCTGTGTATCAAGAAACCTCGCGGGAAATACATGCAGTACTTTTTGGGTTCGTGAGTCCAAGTCAGAAGTCACAAGCCCCAATTTCCCTTTCCCTTTCTCTCTCCGAACTGGGGTACTTCACTAATTGATAAATCCTCCCCACACAGATCTTCGCCTCCCCGACTACGCCGTCCTACTGAATTCCTGCGGCGGCGATGGATTTCGTCCCGACGGGGCTTTACAACGTCCTCCCGCCGAACGAGGTTGGAGAGATATCGATCCCGGGCGGACTGTTCCTGCGCGTCTCTCTGCCATTTCATCTTGTCCCTCACCGTGAATGCAGTGCTGTTGCATCTCCGCGACGTGCGACCTTCCGTGGGCTTGTCTCTAACTTGAAATTAATAATGTGAAAACTTTTTACGCAGCACGGGGAGGAGCAAATACAAATGAATCGCCCGGGCGATCCGCGACATCGTGAGGACTGGGAGGGCTGCTGCGGGCGATAATATCGCCTTCCGGTTCGTCGCGTTTAATGTTCGGCCTGTGCGTTTGTCTATCTACCTTTTTACTTCTTTGAACTCAACGATTATTACATGGCTGACGCTGACCCTATGTAAGGTTCTTGCACTGGGCAATAATCATAAGACGTGAATCCCTGTGCGTTTCTCAAATATCTCAGTCTCGGACGCAAAATCCTGATTTGGAATTTACATCTACAGCGGCGTGGACGAACTTTGCTTACAATACGACGCGCTGAGCCGGACGCAGGGAGCCTCGGCTTACGATCACAGCTCATCCCGGAGTTCTGCAAATCTGCATCGGGCACGTTTGGTACTTATCTACCATAGCTCTCATTATTCGTGTTTAAATTAATAGTACCGAGCTCTGGAATATACGGTATGTGCGGAAATAATTTACGGTATAACTAGCAAGTACCAATTCATCAGATTGCACACTACTGGCAGGAGATGGAGCGGCGCAAGAGTTTGGCTTCTACGCGGCAAATTACCTATTCAGCAACTTCGAGGAGGCCTCGGCCTAGTTCAAAATCGGATCGCGCTCGCGCCTCAATTTATGCGAAGTCATATGACCTTCCAGGTTCTGGGACGATATGAAATCGTTAATAGGATTTACCCACCGCCCTCGTGTGATCGTGTCTTAATGCTTATGCCGCCGATTCATTCCGGAGATATCCTTGTAGCGCGCGCAGATGCTGCGTATTGTTTTCTGCCTTTATTTCCTTCCTTCTCCACCATCATCTCACTTGTATCTTTTCGGTCTTTGGACTTACTGTCAAATTCCTTGGGACAACAACACGGCACTTTTTTCGGTTTCTCTGCGTGTTACTTCGGCGATGTGCGATGTATTGGCAAGGTTGCTGCTGTGAAATACGGGAGGAATAAGTACTTCCCCGCATTTGGCATTTGCAAAACCTAACTGAGTGCGCTTAAGAAATAATTCAGATTGGTTCAAGTCTTGAAAAAGTCAATTCGGAATCATGTGCCATGTGTCAGAAACAATTGGTGAGGGTGGCAGATCAATGAGTGATACATGTACATCCTATCTGGTTATTGTATACACATAAAATTAAAGAATGAAGATGGCGGTGAAGTAGTTGAGCTATCAGAGAAAAGGCTGTGAAGCCCGCGAAGATCGCAAAGTGGCATTGGCAGCGGGAACGAGGAGCGTCAGAGTCGGGAACGGTTGCATGCAGTTCAGAGCTGCGCACCTTTAAAGACATAGGAGACGAGATTTTCCTTGAGCCAATATCGACCGAGGCTGTGCCGAGGTTTCATTAGGCTATGTGGGCAACCTCTACAGACTTCGTCTAGATTTGTCTTGAACGCAATGTTAATTCCGGGCAGCAAGGCGAGACTCGGGGATCAGGGGGAGGGGCAGCTGGCGTGGTGGTGGGCATAGGCATAGGCGTAGCTTGAGTGGCTAGCGGGGAAGGGGCCGCTTGGGCTAAGACGGAGACAAAACGGGCTTGATCGCCACCAATCCTAATGCGAAAGACGTACGGCGTACGAATTGGCTTTGGTACGAGTGCCGCTAGTAAAAAATAGATATGTCCGCTACAGAAGGACTCGGAGTGACAGGAGTGTCCGGGGGCCTGGTCGTAAGCCTGACATCGTGTGGGAGCACGATCGCGAGGCAGCCGCCACGTTACATCCGCGCCTTGTCTTTGCCTTCAGTCACTACCTTGCTTCACCCATATCTCCATATCTCCAGGATGAAGCATATTCGCAAGCTTTTGAGGCCCAGCTCGAAGTCTCCATCCACTACGGGCAACCCCCTATCTGCGCGGGTGTCATCGGCGCCGCCATCGACAATTTTGTCCCACACGTCGCCGGCGCCGTTCCTTACAACGTTGACTCGCCCGGTGTCGCCGCTAATGTCACCGGCACCGATGGCAGAGGAACTGCGGTCATCGCAGGGCCAGACAACGCGAACAAACCTGAAGGAAGTCTTCAAAGCCGTGCGCGATGCCTCCGATCTCTACCCTCCCTTTAAGGCGGCTCTCAGCGCAGTCATCTCTATCATGGACTCGATAGAGGTGCGTTGTGTCTCGGAATCCCTTCCTGATGCACAGACTGATTGGGGTCGGTGGCCTCGCAGTGTGTTGAAGATGTCAACGACGAATTTGTGAAGATCATCAATAATTTCAAAGGCTTCCAGGGAATCTTTTCGCAGTACGGCTCCGAGCAGGATATCTCTCCGGCCATGCGTAGCAGTTTGGATGTTGTGACCTCGTCAGTCATCGCGGCTCTATCCACTGCTGCATCACCTAATCTGGTTTCAAGGGAACTGAAGTTGATCGAAAAAGCCATAGCCTCCAGGACGGAACATGGACGAGCAAAGCGCGCACTAGAGGTGCCCGGTGACGTGGAGAAGGTTGTGATGGCATTTAAGAGGTTCGGTGACATGATCGGCAGGTTCCAGGTGTGTTCCCTGTTATTCTGGTTGGCTTCCTGTCTTATGACTGGCACCGTAGCTCAATATGGGTCTCCGTACACCTAATTACTATATGGATGTCCATGGTACGAAGTTTGTTACATGGCACAAGGTTACTCACTTTGCCCAGGAGGTAAAGGAGGTGCTGGTGGCATGGGTGAAGGAGGAGGGATCGGTGGCAATGGAGGGGTTGGACAGGGTCCTAGGTTCAATATCCAGGCGAAACATGCCACCATGAATATTCTGTCAACCGGTTCGGCTGCAGTCGCTGGTTTGTCCATGCAAATCTAATCTATTTCCTCAGATGCTTTGGAGAAACTCGGCTGTGTTGATGCTGCTGACATTGATGCTCAGAGCCCGGAAGGCTGTCTGGAGGGAACTCGTGTTGATCTCTTGGCCGACTTGCGAGCTTGGAGTAGCGACCCCAATTCACCTAAGATTTTCTGGCTGGATGGAATGGCTGGGACAGGCAAGTCTGCTATTGCACGCTCATTCTGCCGAATGCTCCGGGAAGACAAGCAGCTTGGCGGCAGCTTCTTCTGTCTTCGCGGTGATGCGAACCGGGCCAATACTAAACACATTCTTACTACCCTTGCTGTGCATCTTGCTTCCCAGGATCCGGCTTACAAGTGGGCTCTGCTAGCTGCTCTTGATAGGGGGATATCTTGGAATGCAAATCTCCAGATCCAGGTTGAGAACCTGCTTGAGAAGCCCTTTTGTATTGCTCAAGGCAGTGGGCCTTCTGCCTTGGTCCTGGTTATAGATGCACTGGACGAACTTGATGATGAGGATGCTGTGAAGGACCTCCTTCGGAGGCTTGTGACTGTGGTCCCCAGGCTTCCCATCAAACTCTTCGTCACATCTCGACCGGAGCGGCATATTCGTCCTCATTTCGATACTGAAGCTGATCTCCGACGTGTCCTCCGGCTTCACAATATCAAGGACAATATTGTCACTGCTGATATCTCACTGTACCTCATGACCCGTCTTGCCAGCATACGAGCTGAAAACAGTTCTATGCTCCCTCCTACATGGGCTAGCCATGCAGATGTTGAAGCCCTCACACACCGCACTGGCAGGCTCTTCATTTACGCCTCTACTGCTGTGAAATACATCAGCGAGAATCCCAGAACCCGCCTGCGGACTCTAATCAGCATCAAAGTCGACACCAAGGGACCGTTGACTAAACCACTGGATGACCTCTACAGACGTATCCTTTCGGATGCTGTGGACATGGATAGGCACGAAAGTGAGGAGATTGCTCTGACAAAATGGATCTTAGCTGCAATCTTGACCGTTGGCCAACCAGTCTCTGTTGCCACACTTAGTGGTCTGCTTGGGGTGGCTGCTTGGGAGGTGCGGGCAATGCTTGACCGACTACATGCTGTCATCCATGTCCCGGCAGGCAATGCTAACGGTGTTTTATCCACATTCCATGCCTCTTTCGGGGACTTTCTCACAACCACTGGTCGTGCATCGGATGAAATGCTCATTGACCCAGCTGCTGCCCATGCTGCTTTATTCTCTAATTGCATTCGGATCATGGACTCTGAATTGTATTTCAATGTATCAAACTGTCCCACATCCTACTTTCCCAACAGGGATCACAAGCTCACAATACCTGCCCTACTGCAGTATGTGTGCCTGTATTGGCCACATCACATTGCAGCAGCTTCATTCACATTATCCCAACTGGATGCCCTCCAAGATGTTTTCATGCCCAAGCTTTTGTTCTGGGTTGAAGTACTCAGTGCAATGAACAAGGCTAGTGTTGCATCGAGCCTCATCATGAAGGCATTGACTGCAAAATGCTTTATGCACGGTCCACCATATATGACTGAATTTCTTGTCGATGCGAATGAGTTTGTTCTTTCCTCCCGGGAGGCTATTGAAACCAGTGTGGCACATATATATCTCTCTGCTCTGCCATGTCTCCGGCCAACCTCAAAAGTTGCCAAAGCATTCTGGCCAAAGTTTGATCGTATCCCACACCTACATCTTACAGGAATTCAGCGGCGGCGAGAAGCAACTCTCATATTGCAAGGGCATAACATGGGAGTCAACTGCATTGCCATCTCTGCAGATGGGGTGCACATTGTGTCAGGCTCGGACGATAAGACAATTCGTGTGTGGGATGCGAGGACGGGTGAGGTCATCATGGAGCCCATCCGGGGGCACACAGACTCGGTCTGGTCTGTCGCGTTTTCGCCTGATGGAGCACACATTGTGTCGGGCTCGTCTGAGAACACAATCTGTGTGTGGGATGCGAGCACAGGTGAAGCCATCATGGAGTCCATCCACGGCCATACAGACGGGGTTCGCTCTGTCGCGTTTTCACCTGATGGAGCACACATTGTGTCAGGCTCGGACGACAAGACAATCCGTGTGTGGGATGCAAGGACAGGCAAGGCCATCATGGAGCCCATCCAGGGCCACACAGATATGGTCAATTCTGTCATGTTTTCACCTGATGGAGCCCGCATCATGTCAGGCTCGGACGACAAGACAATCTGTGTGTGGGATGCGAGGACGGGTGAGGCCATCATGGATCCCATCCGGGGGCACACAAGCATGGTCAATTCTGTCGCGTTTTCGCCTGATGGGGCCCGCATTGTGTCGGGCTCCTCCGATGAGACCATCTGGGTGTGGGATGCGAGGACAGGCAAGGCTGTCATGGAGCCGATCCGGGGCCACACAGGCTGGGTCTTGTCTGTCGCATTTTCACCCGATGGAGCACACATCGTGTCGGGCTCGTCTGACAAGACAATCCATGTGTGGGATGCCAGGACGGGCAAGGCCGTCATGGAGCCCATCCAGGGCCACACAGGATCAGTCTTCTCTGTCGCATTTTCACCTGATGGAGCGCACATCGTGTCGGGCTCGGATGACAACATGATCCATGTGTGGGATGCAAGGACAGGCAAGGCCATGATGGAGCCCATTCAGGGACACACAGGCTCCGTCCACTCTGTCATGTTCTCGCCTGATGGAGCACACATCATGTCAGGCTCGGAAGACAAGACAATCCGTGTGTTGGATGTGAGGAAAGGCAAGGCCGTCATGGAGCCCATGCAGGGCCACACAGATGGGGTCAATTCTGTCGCATTTTCAGCTGATGGAGCGCACATTGTGTCGGGCTCCGACGACAAGACAATCTGTGTGTGGGATGTGAGGACAGGCAAGGCTGTCATGGAGCCCATCCAGGGCCACACGGACAGGGTCTGGTCTGTCGCGTTTTCATCTGATGGAGCGCGGATTGTGTCGGGCTCGGAAGACAAGACAATCCGTGTGTGGGATGCGAGAACGGGTGAGGCTGTCATGGAGCCCATCCAGGGCCACACGGACAGGGTCTGGTGTGTCGCATTTTCGCCCGATGGAGCGCAGATTGTGTCAGGCTCGGATGACAAGATGATCCGTGTTTGGGATGCAAGGACAGGCGAGGCCATCATGGAGCCCATCCAAGGCCACACGGACTGGGTTCGCTCTGTCGCGTTTTCACCTGATGGAGCACACATTGTGTCAGGCTCGGACGACAAGACAATCCGTGTGTGGGATGCGAGGACAGGTCAGGCCATCATGGAGCCCATCCAGGGCCACACAGGTGCAGTCAATTCTGTCGCATTTTCGCCTGATGGAGCCCGCATCGTGTCAGGCTCGGACGACAAGACGATCTGTGTTTGGGATGCAAGGATGGGTGAGGCCGTCATGGAGCCCATCCAGGGCCACACAGGTTGGGTCTTGTCTGTCGCATTTTCACCCGATGGAGTGCACATCGTGTCAGGCTCCTCCGACGAGACAATCTGTGTGTGGGATGCTAGGACAGGTGAGGCCATCATGGAGCCCATCCAGGGCCACACGGATTCGGTCTGGTCTGTCGCATTTTCACCTGATGGAGCGCACATTGTGTCGGGCTCACATGACAACACAATCCGGGTGTGGGATGCGAGGATGGGTGAGGCCATCATGGAGCCCATCCAGGGCCACACACGCTCCGTCTCGTCTGTCGCGTTTTCACCCGATGGAGCACATATTGTGTCGGGCTCACATGACAAGACAATCCGCGTGTGGGATGCAAGGATGGGCAAGGCCATCATGGAGCCCATCCAGGGCCACACAGGCTCGGTCTGGTCTGTCGCGTTTTCGCCCAATGGAGCACGCATTGCATCGGGCTCGCTTGACAACACAATCTGTGTGTGGGATGCAAGGACAGGTGAAGCCATCATGGAGCCCATCCAGGGCCACACCGGCTCCATCTTATCTGTCGCATTTTCGCCCGACGGAGCACGCATTGTGTCAGGCTTGAGTGACGAGACAATCCGTGTGTGGGATGCGAGGACAGGTGAAGCCATCATGGAGCCCATCCAGGGCCACACACGCTCCGTCTCGTCTGTCGCGTTTTCTCCCGATGGAGCGCGGATTGTGTCAGGTTCGGAAGACAAGACAATCTGTGTGTGGGATGTGAGGACAGGCGAGGCCATCATGGAGCCTATCCGGGGCCATACAGATGCGGTCAATTCTGTCGCGTTTTCGCCCGATGGAGCATGGATTGTGTCGGGCTCGGATGACAAGACAATCTGTGTGTGGGATGCGAGGACGGGTGAGGCCATCATGGAGCCCATCCAGGGCCACACAGGCTCTGTCTGGTCTGTTGCGTTTTCGCCTGATGGAGCCCGCATCGTGTCAGGCTCGGACGACAAGACGATCTGTGTTTGGGATGCAAGGATGGGTGAGGCCGTCATGGAGCCCATCCAGGGCCACACGGACTGGGTCCGGTCTGTCGTGTTTTCGCCTGATGGAGTCCACATAGTA
This sequence comes from Mycena galericulata, assembly GCA_029289565.1. Lineage (NCBI taxonomy): Eukaryota > Fungi > Basidiomycota > Agaricomycetes > Agaricales > Mycenaceae > Mycena > Mycena galericulata. The sequence goes on along the minus strand of JARKIA010000210.1, from coordinate 43,032 downwards.
TCGGGCTCAGACGATGGGACGATCCGTGTGTGGGATGCAAGGACGGGCAAGGCCGTCATGGAGCCCATCCGGGGCCACAAGGACTGGGTCTGCTCTGTTGTGTTTTCACCCAATGGGACACACATTGTGTCGGCCTCGGACGACAAGACAATCCGTGTGTGGGATGTGAGGATGGGTATTACCTGTAACGGAAATATTTATTTTTGTTGCTCCGTACTCCACGCTATATTATGCTATGCCTATTATGTTTATGCCATATGACTTACACTCCATGCACAGCCTTTGATTCGTAGTATATAAGTAGTGTACCTGTTGTAGTTACGGTTTCTTCGGTTAATCGACAACTTACACCAGTTCTCTCGATTTGCCATCTTGTGCCGGAACTCGATCCTCTCGCTTCCGTCACATATTTTGAACTGAACCAAGCTCTGTCAACGCTCTATCTAGGCTACCGTTGGTCCCGATATCCACCAACTTCGCCGATTCTGCTTTTGACGTGCAACCGAAGAACACATGTCTCAGACTGGTCGTCCCGCGTATTCCCTCCGCTCTGCTGTCCGCGCTGGTCAAGCGTCGCCTCCACCGAGCTTTTGGTCTCCTAGGGCTGTCTCTCCCACGTCTGGGACTTCTGGAACGGATCGTGCATCCGCGGCTGTGCCAAAATCACGCAGCGTCTCCCCCGAGCTGTTGTACAGCGAGGTGGTTTCGCACAGACCCACTCTCCGCAAGGAGGGCGGTATATCTCACTCGGGTTCGCCCAGTGCAGTTGTCTCCTCAGGGAATGTCCCTGACGAGCCCTCCGTGCCCGCGTTGAATCCTGACGTCGATTGGGGTTTACTTGATAACCATCATGCTCCAAGGTCTGATGATCATTCCGCGACGGCGAACGATCACCGTGCGCGCTCCCCTGTAAATAACTCACAGAATTCAATGTCGACGTTGTCCCAGGCTCTACGTGAGATGAATGCAACTGAGCTTCTGGCTGTTGCTCGCCGTTATCAGTCTATGGCGCAAGAGGCGTTGGATGTTGCGACTGAGCGGGAACAAGCTCCACTTGCCCGGCGTGAGAATATATCGTCACTGATTGATATCGATAATTTTTCCGAACCATCGCCTGATGCCAAGATTGTGAACTCCACACCTAAAAGTCCTGCCCTTTCAGTAGGTGAAGGTCCCTCCCGAAAGAAAGGGAAGGGCGTTGATCCTCGTAATTGGGGGAATATTGATTTCTCAACTGAGTTCACGGATGGAGATCTTGAAGCTCAACGCGATGCTCTGGCAAATTTCTCCGAGATCAACCGGGTGATAAAAAGGGAGCAGTTTACAACTCCTCCTGGATTTTTTGATAGACCCGAAGTTGCGAGGACGTCGTCCCGTCGATCTTCCAAGCAACCGAAAGATTCCAAGATGTCTTCTCCGAAGATTGAACCAACAGTGCCTGGCCAGGACACGAAGGAAAGGATTGCTGAACTGAAAAGAGAACTCAGCATCTTGGAACAGACTGAAAAGACTGAACCTAAGCCAAAAGTCAAACCTACCTTGACCAAGGCTGAGCAAGCTGTGAAGAACAACATTGAGCAGAACATCCGTCGAAGTGCACCTCGCGATAAATCCCGCAGTACGAAGACTCCGGTCCGAGTTGTCGCCGGGAGCTTTATTGAACGAGCCCTTCGTGATGTTGATGACGATTCCCCGCATCACGGAGATCAAACCCCGCACCCGTCCGGTCCGTCAGACCGTCCTTCAAGCTCGAGTTCCTCCTCGGACTCCAGCTCATCAGACGATGACAGTCCTGGATCGGCGCGAACTCCGTCTCCGCGACGCCGGCGCAAAGGATCTAGCAAACATCACCGATCCAAGAATCCCAAGATGCTCGTGAAGCCGATACCTCCCACGAAGTATGATGGGTCGCCGAATACCAGCGCGTACCATCGTTTCGTGCAAGAGGGTTGCAACTTTGTTAAAGTTGGAAGGGTTCCACGAGATCAGCGAATCTTTTATCTGTCTTATTATTTGACGGGTAAAGCCCGAGATTTTTATGACCGCAAGGTCGTGAAAGATGAACGTACCTGGACATTGAAAGATTTCTTTTGGGGTCTTTTCAATTTTTGTTTTCCGATTAACTTTCGTGAGAAGCAGCGCGTTCGTTTGAACAATTGCGTCCAGAACGATAAATCTGTCACAGAGCACATCTCCGAGTGGGAACAGATTTACAATATGATCGGTCTCGAAGACAATCAGGAAAAAGTTGTTATGCTCTGGCGTAGCCTTCGGGCTGATATCCGCCAGGAAATGTACCGTGACAAACTTGATCCCGAAGTCTCTTCTTGGGATGAAGTGACAGCTGGCGCTGAACACGCCGAAATTATCCTGAACTTGAATCATAGCGATAACGATCAGGATTCCGAACCCAATCATGGGGATGAATCTGGACATTCTGATGATGCAGATAATCCTGGAAATGGAGGGCGCGAGCCACGCAATGCCTCATCCACTGCCGTTCAAATCAGTTCTGGAAAGAAAGCAGAAAATAAATCTGCTGGAACATCGAACGGCGTGCGTGGGATGTCCGAAAAGAAGCGGAATCAATATCTTGCAGCGGGATTGTGCTTCAAATGCGGAGTGCAGGGCCATCTTGCCCGCAACTGCCCTGAATTGACTATGGTAGTCTCGAAGCAGAGGGGAAAACCTCCTGGAATTGCTGCACACGGTGTTGAATTCGTGGAACCACCCACGCCTGATGCGTTGAACGAGAGCACCGAGGTCCTTGAAACCTTGGATGTTGGCGCAACCTCGTTCCTCGGTGCCGGAATGATCGTCGAGGAGGGCGAGGGTACCAGAAATTTTGATTTCGACCCTATTCCGGCTGAATTTTTCCCGGTTTCCTCGAACATTGATGTCTTGCATGATCAAGAAAATGATCCTGACCTTGCTGTATGTGAGCAGTCGGTTGACGAACCCACTGCGAACAATTGCGCAAGTTCAACCCAGAATTTTGAGCACAATGATTCGATGATCCACACGAAGTGAGATCGTCGCGAGACGCCGATCTGGAGGGCGTATGTAACGGAAATATTTATTTTTGTTGCTCCGTACTCCACGCTATATTATGCTATGCCTATTATGTTTATGCCATATGACTTACACTCCATGCACAGCCTTTGATTCGTAGTATATAAGTAGTGTACCTGTTGTAGTTACGGTTTCTTCGGTTAATCGACAACTTACACCAGTTCTCTCGATTTGCCATCTTGTGCCGGAACTCGATCCTCTCGCTTCCGTCACATTACCACAGCCAACAAGATCAGCCCCTCGGCCTTGGATTTGAGTGCCTGCCCCATCACCTTGCCACACACAGAGGACAGCTGGATACGTGGTCCAAACCAAGAACTTATCATGTGGGTGCCTCCAGAATACCGCGTTTACCTGCAGCTGCCACCCCGTTTTATGGTCATTGCATCTGCAAGAGTCTCTGTGGACACGAGTCGTTTTGTTCACGGTACTGACTGGGTCAAATGTTACATAGCGTGAATCGATTTCTTACTATGTAGTATGTATGCATCTGTACAATATATGACTTTCCGTACCCTTTCATTCTATTTGTATCATTCTATGGCCAGGGAGACTATAACTTGTGAGGTACTCACGTAGTGTGTGGGCCTTTTCCTCTCACCTTCCCTCACAAATTTTCTAAGCGCATATTTGGATATGCATGCAGCGGAGACATCGTGGGGCGGGGTGTGCCTGGAAAATATTTATGGTCAGTATAATTAATATACACCTTATCGGAAAATAAAAGAGTGAAGAAATGGAAAGAATGAGGATCAGATGTCAATGAGGAAGGAGGATAAAGTAGACCAAGAAAAAACAAGTGCTATGCATGGGCCGGAAGAGGGAGTGGTGACAGAATGATATGGTTGAAGAGGCAAAATACATGAACTTTAATGACATAGGTACTGTACCATTTCGACCGTAGGTTCACGGTATGTCACCCGTCACTGCACATGTTCATTTTTTTCGATGTTCATTCCTCGGCAATCATGGTAAAATTGCCATTTATGGTAATCCGGCAACCGCCGGAGGAGAAATTTTCACATTTTTTAGCCTATTTGGGCTATAAAAACCCGCCGTCACCGTCACCTATACCCAATAGGTTCAGTTCACGACCCCCCGTCACCCGTCACCTGAACTTACGGTCGAAATGGTACAGTAATGAGTGCGAGAGAAGCATGTAGGGGTTCAAAGCATGCCGATGGGTGTGTCGGAGGGACGAGGGGAGAGTAGGGAGACAAATTGCAGAGACTCACTTTGCAAGGTGGAATGGGGATGAGTATTGCAAACGCGTGCATCGGACTTTGCAGAGTATGTCCTCTGGGCATGACCGCGGGCCGCAGCTTCGAGTCAGATTGCTGCATGTGACTCTCGCGGGTGGTTCATCAATGGGGTGTTCCTTCCCATAGATGGGCGATGATTCTATCCCACCAGAATTCGAAAGCAGCTAGCCAGATTGGACGTCAGGGGCGGCGAAGGCGGGTGGCGTATCTGCAGTGTCGGAGCTTCGTCAGGCCGTCATGTGCTCGGCGGCGCTGAATGACATGACCTGGGTTTTCTAGATCCTTGTGAATGCGATGTCGATCGCCCTGAGCGCCGCGTCCTTCATTCCACCACAGCCTGGGGCTCTTTTATAAAAAACGGGGTCATTAGAGTCTGGCAATTTTTTAAAAAATGTCGGTACACTAGAGAGCTGTTTTTTATAAAACATCAGAAGTCTGTTGGGCCTGCCAATACACTGTGCTCACTGTACTCACAGCGATCAAAGCATCGTCGACATTGCTGACGACGATCAGAGGTATTGTAATATTTGGCACGGACTTCTCTCTATTGACAGCGATTTGGCGACAAGCTCTGTGTGTCCGGATCGGGCGGACATGCTGCCGCACGCGCACAACCGTAATTATGGTGCCTCTGCAACACTTATCCAGGCAGTGCGACTCTGGCATACTCCAATATACGCTTTTATACACTACACAATGCAAAACGAAGCAAAATATCACGATCTGTATAATTCAAAATCGCCTGGTACCTGGCGCCCGCAGAGTAGGCGAGGAATGTACCGGCACCTCCCCCCACTCTGAAGATACCCACCTCGCGCCGCTGCATTACCCAACGCTTTGCGCGCCGTTTTTGGCTGGCTCCGGCATGAGCGCAGAGAAACGACATCCAGCTGCACACGCAGCGCTGGGTATGGAATCCGCGGCCGTGGTGCATGCACAGCTGGATGCGGGTACTGGAGCAAGGCTGGCGGGCGATTGACTAGACCACACGCTTCAGCTTCTGCCTGGCTTCAGCCACGTTGGGTTCGCCCGACGCGCTCTGTGGTGCAAAACACGGTAGGGCTTCCGATCCAGGCTGCTTGTGTTCGTCATCATCCCGCTGAGTCGCCGGCATCGGTGTACACGCCCATGTCGATATCGTACGCCTCCCATGCGCGCATGCCCGATGCAAGAGTCGAAAATGACTCAGGATGAGGTACCCGCATGCAGCGGATCGCGTCCGCATCCGCGCGCAGTACCGCTCCTCGTACCTCCTGTCGTCGCACCATTGCACTGATGCCTCGGATGTAGGCGCCGCGATAGCGTCCTCGCCTAGCCGCACCGGGCGCAGATTGCGACCATGGACGGTATGCGGCCTGCTGCTGGTGCGATGCACAAGCAGACTCACGAGGAGGGCATTTGCGCCGTGCGGGGTGCACGGCGGCAACACTTCATCTGAGTCAATCGCATGCCAGCGGCGCGTGAGCATGGCTGCGACTGGCTCCCAGTGCAGCGCCGGCGGACCTGCGAGCGCGGGATTTGGAGGGAGCCGTGCGTGGTCTTGCGTAACGCTACAGTCGACTCGCGCGCACCGTCGCCTCGGTGTGGGTGACGCAGGAGCGTTCCCGCTTAGCCGCGCACGCGGCGCTAGGAGCGCGGATTCGCGGCTATGCAGCGTGTGCGGCTGAATGCGGGCGCGTTGCGGATCGACCATGAGGCTCCCGACGCGGTGCGTAGCCGTGGGTAGTGCAAGACACGGAACGCAGGATGCAGCAGGGTGGCACGCACGGTTTATGCTCCTGGCCGTGCACGCAGTCTCGATACGAGGACGCGGAGCGAAATAAAAACTTGCGTTGCGCGCATCGTTGCTGACCCGTGAAGATACGAGGCAGTGTGACACCGCTTCGCGGTTTACATTGAAATACCTCGCGAATGTGGTCATTAGTTCGGAATAAACAACCTCATATATTCATCTACGATTCCACGACAAGGCCACATCACCATTCAGCTTAAACTGTACTCAACGCTCGCCCAACACAGTTGTATCGAACCGTGGGAAACATACCTGATGGATTGATGAAAGAGTTCCTGAATATTTCTGGCCACCTCAGCACTGCGACAAATACCCAAATCATGTGAATAGGACCTAATCTACATCCCACCAAATTTCCCGGGACTCTGAAACACCTCAATAATATTTTATCCAGTCCACATGTGCTCATTATTGCAAATCTCCCGTCACCACGACTTCTCATTGGACGAACCGAGTTCCATATGAAATCTAGTGTTTCAGTGACCTGCCCCATGACCCTCCAGATAACCAATACATGTGCTGTTTTGATATTCAAGGCTATGGTACCCGCATGGTCCTTCCTATTTTATATTCCAACTCTCACACTATCAGTCCGATGTTTCGGGTTTTCAAGTGTATAAAAGCCCGTACCTCAGTAGTGGTAGTCGTCGCATTTTTACCCTGTATTTCCCCATCCTGCAGAAATATACTCAGTGCCTCCAAACCCAGTCTCTTGAGCAAATACCCTCGAGAGAGCCTTCTTACTGCCTAAATCATCCTCCGGTCATCGAAGACCAAATTGACTCACAAGTATCATTTTACCCTGCTCTGTTGCTGACTTTCTGAATTTACAGGACGTCTCCAACTTCACCCATCTCCCCGAATTTACCTCCATATTACCTTCCTTCGCCACTCCCAAAAAGACTTCGGGGGCTTCTTCAACTATTACCGAAGTGATCAGCACTCGCGGCAATTGAAGCCTTTTGTCTCTAATTCCCCACTCACCCGAATATCGTGACTTACGCCCAGTCTCATCGGTATTTCGGAGTATAATTTATACGTCGTCACATCTGGAGCCCACCGCGAGGGGGTTTTAGATTCAAATATCAGTTTCTACCACCCCAAGTGCTACAAATCACTCACGGTTGCGTTGAACGACGTTACCTATCCATCCTCATACCACTACCAATCCAACCGCTGCATCCATCCTCTATCCTATTCCCAACATGTCGAATGTACCTGCGCAAACTCGTGCACGTAGTCAGATTGACATGCCGCCTCTCAAAACACGTGGAGCTCCCAAGAAGTTCACCGGGAAGCCCCAGGACGTAGTTCGGTTCCTCAACCATCTCGAGAAACTATTCACCGAGAACAATGTCAGCAGCGATGTTGAACGGATTGAATGTCTTGTCGAGTACTGTTCCCGAAAAGTCGTCAATATTCTGGAAGGCATGAAGCATTATGCAACTCCAGACTGGCCCTTACTTGTCACAGACATGATCTCCATTTTCGACGCCGACAAAGATTCACAGCGCCACAAATTTAGTGATCTCGTAAAGCTCACCGACAAGTGGCGTAAATACCCCATTAGATCCATGAGTGACTGGAGGAAATATTTTCGGGCTTACACCAGAGTCTCTGGTTGGCTCGAAAATCATGGACTCATCACTGAACCTGAAGCAAACCGTTACCTTTGGAACGGAATGTGTTCAGGGCTCCGCCGCAGCGTCGAAGAGCGTTTACTTGCCAAGGATCCTACCAGAGATATGTCAAAACCCTTTGACAGGGACGATGTAATCAAGGTCGTGGAAGCGAAGTTCAGACGTGGACGGTTCGATGCAGATGTAGATTCAGATGAGTCTTCCGAGGATAATGACTCAGACTCAGACTCGGATTCTTCGGACTCCTCGGATGATGACTCAGACAAAGAGCTCTCGCCACCCAAGAAATCCAAGAAGAAATCCAAGTCAAAGCCCAAGAAGCGTGCCCGCAAGTCTAGAGACATACCTGCGACTTCTCCCATCCCTTCCGCACCGAAATGGAACTCAAAAGCGACCTCTGTTTCCGATGAAGTCGGAGATCTGGTCAAACGAATGAGCAGAATGAACCTCGAGGACCCGGAATACAATTACCTTTACTACCAGGCTACGACCCTCGACCCTCACGTTGTTCATTGCGTCCGTGCACCCATTCTAGCTGTCAAAGCACCACCTTTTCCTCCAAACAACTTCCGTAACAATCAATACGTACCTCCGCCTGCCGATCAGTTCGGGCCGAACCCAAACGCTAATGCGAATCGTCCTCCACTTCGTCCTGAGGACCGCAGCTGTTTTGGATGCGGAGTTCGTGGTCATGGTGTCTGGGAGTGTCCCAAGATTGCTGAAGTCATTGCACGGGGAGAACTCAAGCGCGGAGAAAGAGGAGGGCTTGAATGGCCAGATGGCAGGTTACTCCGCCGTTACAATCAGCAAAACGAGACACTCTTTGATGCGTATATGCGGCAGCGTCAGGTGGCTTCAACAGCGGCTGCTGTCCAGTCAAACTTTGCATTTTCAAATGCAACGCCACCGATCGGATATTGCAACACCCTTGAAACTGTTGAAGAAGAAGAACCGATCCTGCCCGTATTTGTTCAGCACACTACCACAGATGCCGAATTGAACAAGATATTTGCTGTCACAAGATCCTCAGACAAACCCGAGCGACCGGCACCTTATCCAAATCCGCATGGAAAACATCCGAATACTCGTGCTCACATCAGAGAAACCGGTGCACCTCTTGAGACTGCGCAAGATCAGAAATCTAGAATCAAAGCAGAGCCAGCAGAAGAATCAATTCCTATCCAACATCCTATTGACGTGATGGATCACCGAATTGATTTCTCCCGAGAGGATGCGATCATGGAAGATGCAACCGAACAAGTCCGCAAATCTGGCAGCAATCAAGCACAGCCTCCAAAGATATCTAAGCGACCCGGCCCGAGACAGTCAGCAATCTCAGCCTTCGTAGATCCACAGCATATTGTCAATGCGATTCTCAACAACCAACTCCTTATCCCCGCTGGACAGATCTTGGGAGTCTCACCATCCGTATCTGCTGCGCTAATTGATGCCTTGCGGCTGCGCAATCAACCGAGGAACGTCAACTTAGCAGAGATTCCGAGTTCAACCGTCGCAATGTCTGATGAAGATCCTCCTGAACCACCATTCTCCATTGTTGCAGCATCATTCGTAACACGAGACCGTCAAAAGCTTATCAGAATTCAAGTCAATATAAACGGCAAAACTGCATATGCAATTGTGGACACGGGTTCAATGTTAAATGTTGTGTCTCGTACCGCATGGCGCACATACATGCCGCATATTTCTATGGACATCACCCGGCATGTTAACATGGGCGATGCCAATGGGGGTGTCAAGGAATTGCGAGGCTATCTGCGTGATGTTCAGATGATCACTGGAGGTGCTATGACAATGGCTAACTTCTGGGTCGGGGACAGTGTGCCCTTTGACATCTTGCTTGGACGGCCATGGCAGAAAGGAAATTATGTTTCAATCGAAGAGCGACGTGATGGTACCTATCTGATTTTCCGCGACCCGAATACTGGCGAAAATCGTTTCGAGCTCCCAGTGGAAGAAGAAGATGAAGACTCGAACTCAGGGAATTTAGCTCAAAGCAATATTGTCCCTATGCCCGGCTCATTTATGGTGCAAGTTATGGTCTCAGCAGGATCTTCTACTGCAAGCACTCCACCTCCTTCAGCAGAATCAACTGCCGCCAGCCATGGAAGCCCCCCGGTTCTGTTAAGTGATCAAATGTTGTCCCAAACTCCAACTCTCGAGGAAGAAATATTTGGTCCTGATTCATCCGAGGAAACCGAACCACATGAAGAATTGACTCTGTTCGAAAATCCCCGAGGCGAATTTTGCCCTACCTGCTACATTGCAATACAAGATGGCCTTTATCACCGTGTTCAGTCCTGGGAGTCAGACCTAGGATCCTTCAATGAAGAAGCCCAAGCTTTGTTTTCGTCGGACAAAATGCCCAATTGCTTGTTGAACCCAGATCACAACGGCATCACAGTGCATACTTTCTATACGGGTTTCGGAAATTTGACTTCCTCTGAGACGTATGAAATTGGAACCAGTCCCCTTGGCGACCCAACACCTGTCCCAGGACATCATCTATTGGCCTCGAATCCATCCGCATTTTACCGCCTCTATCAGAACGAAAATCTCGTCGCTGAAGAACACAAAAGGCACTTGCAGGGATTTTTGCGAATGCATCCTGAGCTTATTTGGGTAGCTGAAAAGCAGAGGATGACCCCCAATGCATTCCTGATTCGGATATCAAAGCTACTTGATGAACACGCCCGCGAAGTAAATTCAAATTCGAGCGGTGCTCGAGGGATCAGCGAATCAGATCTTGTCTACCGTGATCACGCGCACCCCAATGAATTGGACCTGAGACGATTAGGAACCAATCTTCCGGTTTTCATGCGACGAATTCGAAATATGTTTCCGGAAAATCCCATTACGGAGCACGAGCAGAAACTTTTAAAGCTCTTATTCACTCGACGCCCAGCAATAATACCCACCGCTATCTTTGAAGACAGCAATCCACGCACTCTCTTTACCGGCCTTCTATTTCTTGTTCGTACCCTCCCTGAATATACCAGAATCACATCTCTGCCTGAACTCACCGACATATACGGCACAATGTCTCACCAGTACACTCCTTCTATCATCTCCATCTCATCTGGATCACCCGAACCAGCCAACGCGCAGGCGCTCTCCCCCATTTATACCCCTTCCGGCATTATCTATACTGCCCTCGGCAATATATCTCGCGCGATCAGCCCGGCATCGGACCACGGTAGTATGCCGAGCTTGATCTATCCCGAGGAGGTTCTTGATGATGCAGGAAACCATATTGTCACGGTTGAACGGCGGCAGGAAAATCTTCCAGCTGCTGATTTATCGGCATTAGCTAATCGCTTCGGTGACACAGTCAACGCTTTTCGTCAGCTCCGAGAGCGGCAACGTGTTGACGCCGATATCCCCCAGGTTAATTTTATGCAGGCACCGGCACCACCGACTTTTCAACACCAATCTCCTCCCACGGCAATCGAGCGTACGACAGATCCGAGACGTCGACCTTCCCCATATGCTCCTGCAGTTGCTAATCCGTCCCCACGCCCTTCACCTCGTCCTACCGCGCCGCTTCCTCGATCGTCTCCGGCCGTCAGGCAGAGGATGAGGACTCCACCTGTCGCGTCAGGGTCCCGCCATCGCCACAGCACCGATCACGCCCAGACTTCCGAAACCCATACCTCCGCGAGATCATCTTATGCCCCACCTCGTCGCGATCCACCTCGTGGTCCCAGATTCAACCGCAGGTCGAATCCTCGCAACCAACCTTCCTCCTCTAACCGTCACTCTCGCACTCCTCGTCCCATCGTCTCGGATAACTCCCGTATATTCGCTCCCCACGTCTCGAATGAACCACCTACCGTGATTGACGGCTACTCATCGCTCTGGAGTCACCCAACCCGAGCCGCTGATATTGGGTTTGGTACCGCAATTCAGTGCTTCACCATGGCCGCTGAGTGCTCGGAGACTTACTCTGTTGCGCGTTGCGGAGATGATAAGCGCGACCTTTTACGTGAAGAAGCACGCCGAATGGATCATCGCACTCACTCCTTTGCCGAATCATACTACAACGACCATCGCCCTGGCCGTTTAATGATTGAGGAGATTCGTTTCCTCGAGGCTCAGGGCGAGTTTGAACGACTCGCTTGTCACCCTAGCTCCCTTCCCCCGTTCCTGAACAGCCTTCTTCCTCACCTTCGGCGCTGCGAACTCCCTGGCTATCTTGCGGATCTCCATTCGTATGGCAACCATCACTCGTACTTTGAAGTCCTTCACCGCCTGATATTCGAAGTCATGAGTAAGAATCGAGACCGCAGCGAAATTAGGATGATCCTTGACGCCAACCGTGTTACACCCTTCATGCTCAAAACCATCCCGTACTCCGCTAACTACAACCTTGGCCGAAAGGACCAGTTCACCATCGCTTGCGCCGGCATCAGGCAGCTCATCACGCAAGGTTTGACAGCTGTTATGGTGGAGCATGATCGTAGCGGCAACAATGCTGTCGGGTTTTTCCAGGAGTATCATCGCGAGACTGTCGCGCGCTCAACTTACAATTTCAAGAATGAGTTCCCTTCATCCTTTGTCTCGATCTCTCGCCACCAGCCACGCTTGCCATACCCGGAGGATATCAAAGTCGACGTTAACGCCTGGCATCCCTTCATTCACCCCTTCGAACATCGGTATCTCGAGGCGTCCGCAAAAGTTTTTAGGTCTTCACCAAGGCCTGAGGCGCGCGAGCTCGCTGACATCATTTCCCGCCTTCTCGCCTATCGCTTCCACAACCAAGCGGAGATGACCCACATATTCACCACGGGAATTCTCGGCACCGTTGGAAAGATTGACATGTTCAAGGACGACTTCGACTACACTCCCGACCGCTATGATGGCTACTAGATCCCCCTTCTTCTCTATTCGTACTCCCAATATTCTCCGCGCCCGTGTTACATAAGCTATCAATTCCCAATCGATGGCTTACAAATACCCTGTCTCAAACCCTCTACCTGATTCACTCCACACCATGGACATTATCTTTCCCGTGCCCCGCGGATGGCACGTCTTGCTTCTTGTTATGTATTCCTCCACTCTCATTCCATCAGCGCTATCATAATGGTCGTGGCAATCGACCTAAAACTTTGCTATAATGGTGTCCTATCATCATTATCCCCTCACCACTCTTATATCTGCGCTATTTTTCACTCTCATCCTCTTCCCTGCCTCATACATACCCATACTGTTCGAGCTCTTCGCCCGCTATGGCACTAAACTGGCGCAATTTACTTTGGTTACCTTCATTTGTTCTGCTACCTATCTAAGCTCGGACGAAATCCTGGCTCTATATCAGAGCTCTACTCCTCAACGGCACCCATCTACTACCCAGCGCTACTTTGTTCCTGGCCGGAACTATGTGCATTTCTCGAAGATCATCCCAAGCGCACCGAGTTCGGCAAGATCGACAAATCCCACGTCAAACCAAGCCGCCGGTACCGATGATCCGCCAGACGACCTCGACACAGCCTTCGAGCCGACTACCGGGTTCGCGATCAATGTACATTTTGACTCCGAGGAGCCGCTGTATACCACTCTCGAAGACTTGGAAGAAGGAGATATTCTGCTCCCTATGACAAGTGACGAGAAAGGAAATGCAGAAGTCCTCACAGCCTACAAGAAAGTTGCTCAGAAGGTGAAACCTCTCGCACAAGCCTATCCCGAGTACGCACGAACTCGGCGACAATTTCCTGAAGATCCCCTTAAATCCCTTCCTCCTCTCCCGACCAACCCGCCTGAATTCTACCCTACGGCAAAGCTTGACCGTGCGCGCATGGATGCTCTTGATATCAATCATGATGGCAACTTGACAGAAGAAGAAACCAAACTGTTCGAGCATGTCATGCGTCTGAACCAAGATGCACTCGCGTTTGTCGAAACGGACCGTGGAACTTTCCGAAATGATTATTTCTCGGATTATATCTACCCCGTCGTCGAGCACACTCCATGGGCATTCAAAAATATTCCTATTCCACCCGGCATTCTCGATAAAGTCATTGAGCTCCTGAAAGTTAAGATGTCCCACGGAGTTTATGAGCCTTCACAAAGTGCTTATCGTTCTCGGTGGTTCTGTGTGCTGAAAAAGAACGGATCCTTGCGGATAGTGCACGACCTCCAACCACTGAACAAAGTCTCTGTTAGAGATGCAGGAGTTCCGCCGCTTCTGGATGAATTTGTTCAACCATATGCCGGCTGCCAGATTTTCACAGTGTTCGATCTATTCTCCGGGTTTGATGCGCGCATAGTTGATCCCAGTTCACGCGATATTACGGCGTTCATGACCCCACTCGGACTCCTTCGACTCACCTGTCTGCCTCAAGGATTTACGAACTCACCCACTGAATTTCAACAATGCATGGTGTTTATCCTTCGAGACGAAATCCCTCACACAGCAAATGTATTTATTGATGACTTGCCAATCAAAGGGCCGACCACTCAGTATCCTGATGCTAACGGCGTTCCCGAGATAATTCCCGAGAATCGCGGAATCCGTCGCTATGTGTGGGAGCACGCACAAGATGTTCATAGGATAATGCATCGCGTCAAGCATGCCGGAGGAACGTTCTCGGCCAAGAAGACCCAAATCGCACGCTCCGAAGTCCTCATAGTAGGCCAGCTTTGTAACCAAGAAGGACGATTACCAGATCCCAATCGCGTTGATAAAATCCTAAACTGGCCTCCCCTACTCGATGCTAAGTCAGTTCGACGTTTCCTCGGTCTTTGCGGTGGTGTCCGAATTTGGATCCCCAATTACTCGGCACTAGCCCGGCCTCTTTCGCAATTATACCACAAGGATACTGTTTTCATCTGGAACGCAGAACAGGCTGAGGCGTTTGCCAAGCTCAAAGAATATGTCACGACTGCCCCCGCTCTCGTAAACATTGATTATGCCTCGCCCCGAGAGGTGTACTTCTCTGTGGATTCAAGCTTTAGAGGTACTGGTTTCGTTTTAGCTCAAGAAGACGAAGACGGACGTCGCAGGCCCGCACGATACGGCTCCCTTCCATTCAACGAACGAGAGGCACGATATTCTCAACCCAAACTGGAGCTTTACGGTCTTTATCGAGCCCTTAAGCACTGGAGACTTTTCCTGTTCGGTATCAAACGTCTCAACATTGAGACCGACGCCAAGTACATAAAGGGAATGTTGAATGCCCCAGATCTTCAACCCAATGCTGCAATCAATCGCTGGATCCAGGGCATCCTCCTATTCGACTTCAATCTCATTCATGTCCCCGGCAAATCATTCCATGCCCCCGATGCCCTTTCACGACGAGAACTCGGTGAGGGAGAAACAATTGAAGACCATGACGACTCGTGGCTCGACGACATTGTACTACAAGCTGCTGCAGTGAATCGACCAGCATCTACTCTTCACAATTTCTACCTCTCAAACTCTCAGAATATACCCACTCAATCTCACTCATTTCCGACTGCCTCTGTGTACATTAATCAAACTTCTCCTCCTCTCTCTCCATTTGATGCCATTCTATTCGAAATTCGGCACTTCCTCATCACACTGCAACTCCCGAACTTCCCGCAGTCCGATCCACAGCGACGTTTACAGGCCAAGAGACGATTCCTTAAGAAAACCGCGGAATATTATGTCAAGGGTGACCAAATGTTCAAGCATAATGACGGAAAAATGCCCCTTCTCGTTGTATTTGACCCTGCAAAGCGTGTTCAAATTCTCACTCAAGCACACGAGATGCTGGGCCACCGAGGCGAATTCCCAACACTGCAGACGATCAAGTTGCGCTTTTTCTGGCCCCACCTACGAACAGATGTCCATAAACATGTTCGCACCTGTCACCAATGCCAATTACGAACTCGCGTCGCCATGCAGGTCCCTCTTACAGTTTCTGCGCCAACAACCGTCTTCTCGAAGGTTTACATTGACATAATGTTCATGCCACCAGCCCGAGGCTTCCGTTACATTGTGGCCGCCAAAGACGACCTCTCTGGTGTCACAGAAGCCCGGGCATTGCGAAAAGCGAATGCACGTTCCCTTGCTAAGTTCTTTTGGGAAGAGATCTATTGCCGCTATGGAGTTGTCTTGCAAGCCACGACGGATAATGGGTCTGAAGTGAAAGAAGCCTTTACTTTGCTCATGAACACTCTGAACATCCCTCATGTCAAAATCTCTCCCTATAATTCGCGTGCCAACCCAGTTGTAGAACGTGGGCACTTAATCATTCGAGAATCGATTGTCAAAGCCTGTGAAGGCAACATCAGCCTTTGGCCCCTCAAGCTTCACGCCGCCGTATTTGCTGATCGCGTCACTTTCCGAAGAGCCACTGGGCAGAGTCCATATTATACTCTCCATGGTTTCGATCCAATCCTGCCATTTGATCTCACGGAATCCACATTCATGGTTGAAGGCTGGAAGTTGCACATGACTCCAACCGAACTACTCGCCCTCAGAACTCGCCAGATCGAAAGACGAGCCTCTGACCTCAAGGAAGCCGCAGATCGACTTCTTGCATCCCGAATTCGATCCAAAGAAGAGTTTGAACGCCGCTATGAAGCCAGGTTTTACCGCGAAATTTACGCTCCGGATGAACTTGTGCTGGTACGAAACTCACGAATCGCGAATGATCTCGGACGTAAAACGAAGGCTAAATGGCTCGGGCCGTATGCCGTAGTTCGACGGACCAAGGGAGGCTCATATGTTCTCCGAGAACTCTCTGGTGCCATTAGCACCCAAGGCATAGCTGCAACTCGACTGCTTCCCTACCTTTCGCGTGACGATCCACGACTAGCTCAGCTTGCAGACGGCCTTCCCACGGATGGTTTAATTGAGCGTGATCCCGCAGATGAACCAGAAATGGAGGTTGATGATGATGAAGAAGAACAGCTTGAACTCCTCGATGAAGAAGACCTATAGGACCGAATTTATATCCTTCCCCTACTTTCTTTCTCTGTTTCACTCGGTTTACAAGTCCACCTTCGTTCAACACGACCGAGGACGGTCGCATTTTCCCGTGCCCCGCGGATGTGACACCGCTTCGCGGTTTACATTGAAATACCTCGCGAATGTGGTCATTAGTTCGGAATAAACAACCTCATATATTCATCTACGATTCCACGACAAGGCCACATCACCATTCAGCTTAAACTGTACTCAACGCTCGCCCAACACAGTTGTATCGAACCGTGGGAAACATACCTGATGGATTGATGAAAGAGTTCCTGAATATTTCTGGCCACCTCAGCACTGCGACAAATACCCAAATCATGTGAATAGGACCTAATCTACATCCCACCAAATTTCCCGGGACTCTGAAACACCTCAATAATATTTTATCCAGTCCACATGTGCTCATTATTGCAAATCTCCCGTCACCACGACTTCTCATTGGACGAACCGAGTTCCATATGAAATCTAGTGTTTCAGTGACCTGCCCCATGACCCTCCAGATAACCAATACATGTGCTGTTTTGATATTCAAGGCTATGGTACCCGCATGGTCCTTCCTATTTTATATTCCAACTCTCACACTATCAGTCCGATGTTTCGGGTTTTCAAGTGTATAAAAGCCCGTACCTCAGTAGTGGTAGTCGTCGCATTTTTACCCTGTATTTCCCCATCCTGCAGAAATATACTCAGTGCCTCCAAACCCAGTCTCTTGAGCAAATACCCTCGAGAGAGCCTTCTTACTGCCTAAATCATCCTCCGGTCATCGAAGACCAAATTGACTCACAAGTATCATTTTACCCTGCTCTGTTGCTGACTTTCTGAATTTACAGGACGTCTCCAACTTCACCCATCTCCCCGAATTTACCTCCATATTACCTTCCTTCGCCACTCCCAAAAAGACTTCGGGGGCTTCTTCAACTATTACCGAAGTGATCAGCACTCGCGGCAATTGAAGCCTTTTGTCTCTAATTCCCCACTCACCCGAATATCGTGACTTACGCCCAGTCTCATCGGTATTTCGGAGTATAATTTATACGTCGTCACAGCAGCCAGCGTGATCGTATCCAATCAGCCAAAATGTGGCATGAAAAGAAAAGTAATGGACGCACGGATACAACCACGCCTTCGCCCACAGGATCTGGAGGCAGTTGGACTGTTCTCCCGTTCGTTCCCCTTTCCAATGTTGCTCCTCTGGCCACTAGCACACAATCTGACACCACCAGTTGTTGTTGCTCGAATAAAGCTCCGGATCTTGTTCATAGCGCCTATGGTCAGGCGCAGCGAACAAGAATAGGATATCTGAGACTCTGGGAAGAGTCCCACATCCAAAAGAGCTCTTCACAAACACTGGTGTGTGAGTTATGGCCGAGAGCCTCTTGACGTGGTATCGACGTGGTACAGCAATCCACACGGTTCATCCAAGGGAAGGAGCACAGATAACCAGACTGTATGTGCATTTAAACTGGTATGTCGCGTTTTGAGTGCTGGCGGTGGTTGAAGAGGGAAAAAAATCGAGTTCGACGGTAGATGTGGCGTGGAAGAAGCAGGATGTCACGCATGAAACGCCCGTGACACACCATTGATGAGCGTTGAGGAACAAAAAGAACGCGTGTGTTTAACCACAACAGGGAAGATATGAAAATTCTGAGGACACAGAAAGTCTCTAATTTTATTCGCAAACATGGTGAAGCAAAAGAAATATGGTAAAAGAACAGATTGGGGACGATAGTCAATTTGGGAACATGGAGTTTCGAATGGTGAGTACGCCCAACATGATATTTTCCAGATCTAACACAAGAGAACGTCTCTACTGACCTGTCCTATCCTGACATGTATAGTTGCCGCAAGCCAATCCGGTGGCCACTTTCAAGATTGTGATTTTTTGTTGAGGAACACGGGAAACAGTCTCTTACAAGTCGGAATTGACCTTGACAAGATAGCCCACTGTATGAAAAATCTTGGATTTTACCCCCCGTATCTTATAGTAAACTCATGAGACAGTACAAGTGTTTTCTCAGAAATACTGGAAAATTTTGGGAACACTATATTTCCGATGTCAAGTGGGTCCAAAGGTATTTTTCGCAGATATAACACCATAAAGCATGCCTGTCAGTCCATCCGATGATGAAATGGTCACTTAACCTACAAAATTCAGGTATTTTCATTTCCTCAAAGTCGCGATTGGCATTAGCTCAGATCCACCGAAACACCAATACGGATCTAGGAGCGCTCCATGCAAGTTGAGGAACATTTTTTGTCCAGGTGCTGTATAAACGGTTTGGGAGGCTACATGTACTGTAAATGAACATTTCTGGCAGCATACTTGAAACATGGAACATCCAAGGACCTTCCAAAAGTTTGATTTGTCGCGCAAACCTAAAAGGCAAATTCCTCGACTCAACTCCATCGTGCACTATCATTACTCATGATATCCATGCCAAATGGTCAGCTCTGCTGAAAATGTTTCTTATCTGCATGTTTTCGGTTTGTATAATGCAAAGATAGGCTTAAGTCAAGAAACAATGACCCACCGCAATTGATGATAACTAGAATGAGATTCAAGTGAAAAACCATATAGGGCGAGACCAAGGTAAAGGTTTGGAACTCATAAAACTCAGAGAACATTCCAGGAAGTCTCTTGCCACTATTTAGGGCTCCCAGAAAATCGGAACGGAGGCATTTCGAGTTGATTTTCAGTGTCAGCGCATTTAAGCGCCCGGGCGCTTAAATGCATCTTGAGGATTAATTCGGTAGGGAGTGCATCCAGATGACATCGTTATTAATTCGATATATGTAGTTAGGAAGTTTCGAGAGATATTGGACTCAAATGTACAACTTCACAGGTTTTATTCATTGTAGAGAGGAAGAGATCGATATATCCACTTCTCATAAGTAGATCCAATGTTGAGAGGGAAAATAAAATTATATATTCAATGTTGAATTATAGAAACTGACGGTCATGCAACAGAAGGAGGGTAAGGCAGCAATCATAAGCAAAGCTGCAGGAGTGTCGGACTGGCGCAAGGAGCGGGAGCAGCCAGAAAGGAGGTGGCATGGCAAGTAGGAAGTGGGACAGGACACCGAGCACAAACGGCGGTGCGAGCAGCGGGCGGGGCGCGGGCATTGGGCGGTGGGCAGCAGGGCAGCGGGCGGGGGCATCGGGTGTCGAAGGGCGTCGGGGAGTGGGCAGCGGGGAGACGGGCGGGAACGGCAGGGCAGCTGGCGGGAGTGTCGGGCGTCGGGCGGGGGCAGCGGGCGGGGCGCAGGGGGGACGCAAGCAGCACGAGTAGGCTGGGGCGGGGGCAGCGGGACAGCGGGTGGGAACGGCGGGGCAGCTGGCGGGAGTGTCGGTCATCGGGCGGGGGCAGCGGGCGGGGCACAGCGGGGACGCAAGCAGCACGAGTAGGCTGGGGCGGGGGCGGCGGGACAGCGGGTGGGAATGGCGGGGCAGTTGGCGGGAGTGTCGGTCATCGGGCGGGGGCAGCGGGCGGGGCGCAGCAGGGACGTAAGCACCACGGGTAGGGTGGGGCGGGGGCGGCGGGGCAGCGGGTGGGAGTGTCGGGTAGCGGGCAGGAACGGCGGGGCAGCTGGCGGGAGTGTCGGGCGTCGGGCGGGGGCAGCGGGCGGGGCGCAGCGGGGACGCAAGCACCACGAGTAGGGTGGGGCGGGGGGGCGGCGGGGCAGCGGGCAGGAGCGTCGGGGCAGCGGGCAGGAGCGCCGGAGCAGCGGGCGAGCGGGCGAGCGGGGACGTAACACGAGTAGGTAAGGTGGCAGATGCGAGGAAGGAAGCGGGGCACGAATGGAGCAGGTGAGCAGGGCAGCTGCGAGAGGACAGCAGGCTACAGCGGGCAGTAGGATGGGCGGAACCGGGCCGAGAGCTATGAGGCACAACCCGAGGATCGGGCGGTGGTGGCGCGAGGCGAAACGAGGGGTGTAGCGCAAATGCAGAGCGGAGCAAGGAGGAGCGTGCCAGGTGGCAGAACCTTGTATTCATAACATAAATAAGCAACTGATCCCATCAATCTATCCCGCCCCCCCATCCAAACGATGAGCGCGAGGTCCACCGCACGCCAGCGAAGCCATTCCAGGCCCTAGGGTGGCAGTGGTACGGTCTACGAGGCATAATCGAACAATTGGTGTACTAAGCACACCGGGTGAACAGCAGGACCAGCCAGTACAAAATGCGATTTTTGGTGGGCGGCCCAGGGCGGGACCCAGCGGCGGGTGGTACAGCCACCCGACTGATGTGTCGGGCAAACGATGCCGCCGCATGGAGGGCTGCCATATTAGGCAGGAGCCAGCAGCCCGTGATTGAAATGTGTGTACCTCTAGTCTTTTATAAAACAGACACCTCTAAGCTAGACTCCCTTTTTAAAAAAACATCCAATTCTAATCTGAGGTAGTTTTTATAAAAAATCACCAGTATCGACTGTTCATTCGGGCAGCGCCACTCCGGCGCAAGACACATCTCTTTGCACAATTCTCCCTCCAGTGCCTCCACCAATACAGCCTCTTCCTTTCCCTCCCACTCGTCAATCGACGAAATTCGTAGCGCCAATCACAGTTAGTCAACTATCTCCATCGCTTCGGCTGCATTCCTTCGAGGGGTATACCTAGGACGTTGGTTAAGCACTGACGTCTCATCTTTCAAAGTACGTTAGCTACACATGTTCACTCAATTCCTTTACTGATTTCAACCCGCTCCGTGTTGCAGTCAGTAGTGCACACGATAACTGCACGTCCCCACCTCTCCCGTCGTCAGCGGGTTCGCATGTCGCGCATTTCGCGCATACCGATGCAAAAAAAATAGCGTTGGGCATCGGTATCGCCACATCCGTCCCGTCCGCATCGGGCCCTGATCCCCAACTGGTACTGCCCCAGAAACGCCGCTTCCCAAGGCCGGTATTCCTCCAACCCGCGCTTGGAGTGCACAAATTGCAACGCTCTGACTGCTCGTTGCCGCCATGTCGGCCCCGCTGGCTGCATAAGGTGCATACCTGGGAACCTCTTTCGAGCGCATTGCTACATTTATTCATCCAGTTCCTTCACTGACTTTCCAGCCGACACCGGGCTCGTTCATGGCATGTTTATACATATCAGAGCATACGTGGGTCCGGGACCTCACATCGGCCATCCCCGTCTTCCTTTTCATCCATATCCGCAACCACTCTGCCTCCCTGGATCCGATTTCCTTGTTGCGAATCCATTATTCTGCTTGGCGTCTCCTTACTGTTCCTACCAATCTCCGTTCCCGCTCAGTAATGCCACATCTCTTTCCCTCGCAGCCAAAGCAAATCTCGCCCCGACGGTCTTCGCTCCTACGGCAAGACTAGTATCTACTTCTTGTCTCCCGCGATTATTCAGCTAAGGAGCAAGTCGCTTCGGCCGCTGTCGCTTTGACCTCTCACATTCATTGCACAGCGAATATTTGAGTTGGGTGAGTAATAATTATCTCCTGCTAACTGTCTGGACCTGTTTCTCGCCACTCACCACACCGTTCTAATATCATCTTATGGTTTCTCTCTTCCGTTCTCCCTCTCCATGTCTGACTTCCAACCGCCCTTACAAATATCTCCAAAAAAATCAGATTCTTTCACGCTGCGGACCGTGAGTCCACGTGGAAGGAAAATCCAGGGCTGAGGAGTGCTGCAGAAGTGGATAATGCATCGTTCTTTTGTGATTCTTTCGAGGAAGTCAAGATTTGGGTTGAAGTACAGTATGCGGTCCCACGAGGTGACGGGGCTTGGTCAAACGTGCTGCGTGGCTCATTGAGTGAACCCAGTTCGTAATAGTTATTCCGCGGGATTGAATTGAGTAAAAGGCAATAGACGCGAGCAACTCGCGGTATACCAGGCACGCATACTGAAAATTGGAAGAGCATCAACCTTGATAATCTTCTGCCCCACGACGATAGAAGCAGGACCAACGAGGAGCTGTGAGACAACACGGAGCCGGAAAACAGTTCGAACTTGTCGATGGGTGACATAAATCAAAGGTGTAAATAGCACGTGAACAACACGAGATCGCAGGAGGACACATGAGAAATAGGAAACCACACCCAATGTTTTGACGGCTCTTACACGATTCAAGAATGCTGAATTTTCCCCCATAACTCGGTCTGGGGATTTACGACCTGAGCGTACAACCTCTTTCTCATACGGCAAGATACGGATCATGAAAACGACAGACAGCCAGTATGATATTACGGATAATCGTACAGAAGACACCACAGTGAGCGAAAGCTGTGCATTATCTTGTCCCGAATCACTTAAGACGCCGTGTCCAAGAGGGTGACTCCTGAGTATATTCTGAGCCAAACCCTACTTGTAATATCGAATGGAAATCAATGTGCTGGTCGAGAAAGTTATCGCCCCAGAGTAAGGCGACACGTCGATGTATACACTACATTTAGGGAGATCAAGCTGTCCACCGTCGAGGAAAGAAGTAGAGGTAGAGGTAGGTGCAATGATTTGGTGCGTTTGGTGCATGCCACTCCACTCACGATACAGGGAGTGGCCAGTGTATGTGAAGCCGTGGTATAATGTCTCGGGAACAGAGTGGGAAGCCCGATGATGCCACTGGGGCAGCCGTCCCGGATGCAGCAAAAGATCGTAGCGCGACACGACATTCTCGGACGATGACCCTCCGGCTACGTCGTACGTCGAACCATGAACCCATAGTCGATAGGTGTCGTGATGGAGAGCGCACGCATGGAGAGATATCTTGTGAACACATTCCCAGATGTGCGGGCCGCTCATTGTACCCAGCTTCGGAAGGTTGTTGGCAGAGACGTTAGCGTGTTCGCCAACACCGTCGACTCCGATGGCAGGTGCGAAGTAGGTGTCAAATACCTCGCTAGAGATGATGTGGATTTGAGCGCCTCCTTCCCTGGACTCCGTCTTGAGGACTATGTGCCGCGGGACGAGGAAGACGACGGAAGCCGCACTGGAGGGATCCTGGTTGATGGTTTAGTAAGAAGTCATTAATTGCCTTGAGATGACATACTGAGTTGCAAGTCAAGATGAGAGAGAATTGTTTTGTCCAATGAAGCATGAGGAAGGTGTATTGCCCGGGCAACATAGTCACACTGGCAACTGCGTCCGAGACCGACAGAGTGACATTATGGAAAGGGTTATCATGGTATGAATCAAGAGCACGAGTGATCATGAGAAGATCATCCTTGCCGGTCTCGAGATCCACCTGGACAATCTCAACGTAACTAGAGTACGGATCAGTATCTCTCCAGGTATATCCACATTTCACTGACTTTTTTCGTTCGCTTCGGTCGCCAGTGTTTGGATAGGTGCGCTCGCAGATGATGATAATGATAGACTCTCCGTCGCCCGCTTGTCCCGCAAATTCGAGAACACTAGCATTTGCGACCGCTGGCACATGCATCCAAAGCAATCGATCTTCCGCGACATCCCAGCATTCGAGCTGCGTCCCGTTTTTGAAAAGTACGTGACGGCCGCTTCGAAGTAGTTCAGGCTGATTCCCCCATCGTGAAATACCGGCTCCACGCAAAACCTTTGGGTGAAGAGTAATTTCCTCCGACACTTCTGGCGCAAATCCGGAAGGTGGTGGACTCCATGTCGCAGGACCAGACACAGTCATTCGAACGAGCTTGACGAGCTCCTCGGTGGTGAGATCTTGCAGATTAGGAGACCTTGTGGCATTCAGGATTGACCTGCGGCGGAGGTCGCCAACAAGAATGAGCCATACGCTCTTGCGAAAAGCTAGATCGTGCATATAGTAACATGTCTGCCAGTCTTCGTCTCAATGGAACTTATACTGCGACGGAATAAAACGTACCTGACCAGTCGCAACAACCGTGGCCACGTCACAGTGGGCAAAAATTGACAGGATTACATCCAAGGCCAGATCGTGGAAGTTGACAGACCGCAGCATAAGAGTGAGACGAGAGGTGCACCGTGTTTACGGGGATAAGACCAGACCAGACCAGTATCCACAAAATGACCTGTGGGGACGATGTGGAGAAAGCCAAAGAGAAACGCAGAAGGTGTCATCAAACCGGGCCGGAATTCCCGGATTAAGCGTGACACAGCGACCCAAGGGGCAGCCACCGGAAGAAGCCGGGACACAGTCTCGTAGGGTATTGGGTCCGGAACCCGTTATTTCACTTTTTGGAATTTGTTCGGAGGGCTTTGAAAACACGTTTAGAAGGGTCAGAAAAAAATCGCATTTTTTGGGGTACATTTCGGGGTGGTGCTGTGCAGAATATCCCTTTAATTATAGTCTGGCTTGAGGCGGGGTGGCACTGTGCTCACTGCTCACCGACGTAGTAGTAGTGCTTGAATGTATAAAGGAGAAATCCCGAGACAAGGAAAAGGTGGCAACGTGTAAATTACACCGCATAGCCCAGTCAAGATAGTGTAGCGGTGAAGTATGCGCACCGAAGGGCAGAGAGACGAGAAAAAAAAAGTTGTACAGTTTGTGTTCGAAAGTCTATAACCCAATCCCCGAGTCGAACGGGGGCCCTGCCAGCGCAAGCCGGTTTTAAAGTGGTACGGCGGGCAGGAGCATCCCGATGCTCAGTCGGGTCTGAATCTGGATGGAAAAGAGGAGGGGGAGTGGCTGAGTGGAATACCATGGAGCTGCGTATCGTAGACTTGAATAAGAGGAGAGCTTTAGTTTTAGTAGGGGTGAATTCACGGTTCACGATTCAAGGAATAATGGCCACCAACAAAAAAAACGAACGGCTCTCGAACGACCCGGCCCCTATTCGAACGGGTTCTTCCGTGTCCATTTCCGAATTTCGGGGCCATTTGCGGCCACGGGGTCGTGCACCTCTGGCAAAATCTCATAAAACGACGGCGTATCCGGGACAGAGGATCTATTAACACCGGGGGCAAAGCCCTACGCATGTCAACGCGACATGCGTGGTTCGCATGTCCTTCGCATGAGGTAAGACCTATTTGATAAGATAAAGGGAAGCTTTGTCGGCTCGCGGGAGCCGACAAAGCCCCCCTTTCTCAAGTCAAAGTCTCTTTGTCAGTCATTGTACTGCATGCAAACAGCATGCGAACCACGCATGTCGCGTTGACATGCGTAGGGCTTTGCCCCCGGTGTAATTTATGCGACGGAAGGTAGCACTAAAAATTCAGTGGGTGGGTGGAAGGAACACCGAGTCATTGATTCCAGGGGGTATTGAGACGTGTACGCACCGCCGAGTTCACGGTGGTAAAGCTGGACGATGGCAAGACCCAGAAGTAAAGAAAAGGCACAATTGCTTCTGGTTAGGATTCATCTCTTGTGTACAGTAGTATGCAGTGGCCTACCATTAGCGTCAAGGTAGTACGAGGGGCGAGAGACGAAACTTCCAATGTTGAGCGGAAGTGTCAAAGTTTGATGAGGATCCAAAAAGAATTCAAGGAAATTCTTGCGAGAGAACTCCTCCTACTAGCTAATCTAGAGTTCCTAGAATAGCCCGAAAAGTCGTGGAGGGGGCGTGGATTCGAAAGAGTATGATTCGGGAGCAGCCGCCACTCCAGCATTTGAAGAAACAACAAACACGTCGTTTATATGGTGCGCAGAAATTTTACAGGCGGCGGGAGCTCGGAATAAGCAGCAAACCTGCATTGACGGATTCCAAATAGAGTCCCTGAACAAAAATTCAGAAAGGCTTCCAACGACCCGACCCCGAGTCGAATGGGGAACCTGCAGACTAGTGCAAACACTGGTACTGTACTGTAGGCAGGTGCGTATCCAGAACGCAATCGGGTCTTGTTTCGGTGGTGAGTAGTGTAGATTTGAGGTATATTTCGGGATGAGAGGAGCGAGCTGACGGGGTTTATAGAACTAAGAATTCGGGTTAGGCAGTGGGTACCAGTAAATACGCACGTATATTTGACATAGAGATGGCGAATGTGCGAGGAGGCGGGAGGGAGACGCCGTGTGACAAAAAGGGGGAGGTCTAAGGGTATATAAGACCCGACCCCAAATCGAACGAGATTTCTGCAAAAAAAAAACAACGATTGTGTCAATCAACACAGCAGGGGCGTATCATACCGGACCGCAGTCAAGTTTGGGTTGGGTTGGGTGAGTAGCTTGTATTTCTGGGTGCCACTCGGGAAGGGAGGAGCAAAAAAAGGAGTGAAACAAGCAGCAATCCGAACATTGTACATACATACGCTTTGAATGTTGCGCGCAGTTGCTCAGGATACAGAATCATCTGGTAATAAATGACGAGATTCCGGGATAAAGCAGAGAGCCAAGAGTGAGGAGCGAGTGGTCAAGGACCTGGACAAAAAGTGAACCGACCAAAAGACTACGGGCCTCGTGCAGACTACGCCGTGTAAGTACTGCCAATGGCCAAGGTAGGCAGGTGCATGCCGAAACGAGATCGGGTTTTAACCCAGTGGTTGGTAAGTACGAGGAGAGTTAGACATGCGAGGAGAGATGCCACCAGCATAGATGCCGACATCGGGAGACCAAAGGCGCGAGAGGTTCGATACTTTTGCGCCAGGAAATCAGAGGAGGCTTAGGGGGATATGGCCGTTTGCAACGGCCGAGCGCGTGAGGAGTCGAATATGCTGAAAAAAAATGAAAAACATATTTCAAATATCCCCAATGACTCGACCCCGAGTCGAACGGGGATCCTGCGCGCGAGGCTTGGTGCGGAAGTTGCGTTCCTCAATGCAATCGGGTCGGGTTTCAGTCGTGAGTGGGGTGGCTTTGAGGAAGAGATCCATGTGCAGCTGGGGATGCGGATTCGTGGAAGAAAAGCCAGATACTCGCTGACAATAGACGCGATCGGACGGGAAGACCAAGATCGCAGGAGAAAGTTAAGATTTGCGGCCAGAAAACATGCGAGAACACGCGCGGAAACATGCGCGCCCCGAGAGGAGACGAGAGTCGGAAACAACCGCCGTTTGATTGCATCATGATCGGAGGTTCGTCGGAGGTTGTTGCCAAACACCACGTGCTGTTCCGCTCTTCTGCTCTCACTGTCAAGCTTACGCGCCTCGAGAAGGATGCGTTCCCTGAATCTCGCCAAGATTTACCCTAAACCTCTTTGCATGTCCTAGTTTTCGGAGTACACTGGACTCTCGAGGTCTTTCCTCACCCTGGCCGAAAACCGGCTCCGGACTCGCTCGCCTGTGGAACTGCGTGCATCCAACGCCGGCATGATACGGACCCCCCGGATTCCGGCGGTTGACTGACACTAGGACCGACTTTGAAGAGGGTGAGCCGATTCGTCTTGAGTAGTATTTTTCTCTGATTTATCAGTGGCAGCGTTCTCTTGGTCATAGTGAATACATTCGCGCAGTTGTCACCTGAAATGCAGCCCGTTGTATCCGCTTCTTGCATACCATGTCGCGTTGGTGCGTCTTTCTGCAATCCTTCCCTCCCGCATCTAGCTCTACTTATACGCAAATTTAATGCCTCTCATCACCGAAGTACTCCGAATATCGTGTAAATTCAGCCGCCGCCAGCCATCTAAATCACTGCCCGCAAGTCGCAGGCTCTCGCTGCTCGGCTTCGCCTCAAGTCCATTTGGATGCTGTGACCCGCCCCCTCCAAACATGAAAGCCCCACCACAACGTCCTTCGATGGCATACGCATCGAGAAACGAAGCATGTACACGTCGGTTCCTGTCTCCACCGCGCACCGCGCCCACCCCACGCACATCCCACCCGCCTTCTCGTTGGCACGCTGTCGCACGAGGATGAGCAGCCGCGGATGCAGCGGAGCGGGACCGAGGGAGCAGGAGGCGCGAGGAAGATTAGACGCGGAGACAGGAGGGAGCACGAAGAAGATGGGGGGTCAAACGCATGCGTGAGGAAGGGAGGGAGGCAGGACGATTTCTGCCACGGCTATGCGTAGGCGGAGGATGCGCGGGGCGGGGCGGGAGGCGCAGGGAGTGGGGGAGAGTCAAAGGAGGAACTCGGAGGTGGACAGCAGAGGAGTATTCGGGCGCGGCGCGCCATCCCATCCCATCGCCGCCTTTCCCATCCCACGCCGGTAGACACCTTCTCTCCCCGCTTCCCGCTCCCCGTGCCTCCGCCGTGACACCCCCGAGCCCGCCATCCCACTAGCATCACTCGCGGCGCGGAATCGACGCGCGAGGTCCCGCGACTTCCACGAGGCCGAGGCCGCGCGTCTTGCTCCTCCCTGCCTCCTCGCGCATTTCCACCCCCGCCAGCGATTCTCTGTCTTCCTTCCTATTGTGGATTCCGCTTCGCTTCTCCGGGCGTGGCAGTGGACCTTATTCCTCGTCGCGCGACTTCTTCTTCCCTCCTCCCACTCGCGCTCAGGCGACTTGGACACCCCTTCTCGCGCTCTTCACCCCGCCGGCGATTCTCTGTCTTCGTGTCCCCCGGATCCCGGATTCCAAGTCTCTTCTCGGTGTCGTGGCGGTGGGTTCGGGGGAGGAAGCGCGGGTGGGCGAGGAGGATGAGGAGGGGATAGTCGGGGGGGGGGGGGGGGGGGGGGGGGGGGGGGATGCGGACGACTGGCGGACGATGTTGGTGGGGGAGGGGGAGGATGAGGGGGGATGGGGAGGACTGAGACTGGGCGGACGGGAAGGGGTGTGAGGAGGGTGGTGTGCCCGGCGTAGGGAATGATACCGTCGGAGTGCTAGTACCGCGGGGAGGGAGGCCCGCGCCTGGGTCTCGCACCACCGCCGACTCGTAATCCCGAAACGCCGACTTACAATTCTCATACGCGCATACTCCGGGAGGTCAGCGGCGACGCGCGCGCAGACGATCGTCACCTATCTTTACTCGGAGCTCCGCTGGATCTGGGGTGCGGCGCGCAGACCATTCGTGACGAAGGTGAATGTCGGCCTACCTTCCACTTCATCCTTCCCCACCCCTGTACCCTGCATTCGATTTCTCTATCTTATTACGCCCGATCCTCCTCTCTTCCTCCCGCCCTCCCTCCATCACCCCAGATCTTATCCTTCCCCCCGCCCCAACCTCCTCCCCCTCCCCGTCTCCCCCTCGTTTGTTTGTCTCTTTTCTTCCTCCCTCTTTCCTACCACTCTCTCTCCTTCTATACTCACTCCGCCCTGCTCTATCCAGATTCATGTCGACCCTATTTCCAGGTCCCGCGCTTCAAGTCCGTGCTTGAGGGGCTCGATGTACGTGTCCGTCTCTGGCGCCGTGGGCGGTGAGCGCAGGAGGAGGAGAGGTTGGGCGTGCACGTGCGTAGTGTCCACTCGGGCGACGTATGGGGATTGACTTTCGTCGAGCTACGATGCATTCGATGCTGCGCGGGAGTGACGAACGGCGAAACGGGGTGGGGCGGGAAGTGGAGCGCATTATGGCGGCGCAGGATGGCGATTTGTAGGAGGGGTGCAGACTGGGGAGCGCCAGCGCGGTGGTCGATTTACAGCCCCTGCGCACCGCGTGGGACCAGCAGAGGACGGTGACGTGCTGAATCCTTCACCCGCGCTGTATGCGTGCTTCCGGCATCTTCGCGTAGTCTCACTAGTCAGACCAAAATCAAAACTTTTTTTTTCGAAAATTTGGAGAGAGCAAAAAAAGTACCTGATTATGGTCTGATTCCACTCGCGCAGCAAAAGCCGTAGGTCGACCTTCCGGATTAGGAAATTCCCAATTGGTAAACCCTTCCTGGAGCTCAACGAGATCATGGTGGGTTGTTTTGGCCCAGTGGTGATATATACTGACTTTCTAAGGTATTTGGTCTTCAAAAAAACTGTTGAACTAAAGAATTGGGGGTGCGGTGCATGTTTTAGTTTGCGATGATGTGGCTGTGCATGAAAGTCGCACGACAAGAATTTTGGTTCCTGCTAGCAGCTTAGGTAGATAAATCGAAGTAAAAATACTAATAGATACCTTGGCATACTGTCTGAACCTATGGTAACTTTAAAAGTCATAAATACGTGTTGTGGCCACAGAGCAACAGTCGCAGCGGAAGGTCGACCTACGGTTATCACCTGACAAGTAAAACTAGACTAATCTTCGCGCGCTCAAGTTCTGGCAAGAGTTGAAATCAAGAACGGCTGTAGTCTCGTTTACCAGACGTTCTAGGGCAGTCGCTCGCTGCGCTCGCGGAGGAAGAGATATATCCAACCGGAGATACCGGATCCACGGAAATTGTTCCGAGGCAGAAATTGATGAAAATTTGATTGGGGAACACTGCCCTATAACCTATAGTTAGGGCGGTGATCTCGCGGTTGTTTTGGCATCATTTTCTGCCTCAAATTTGAAACTCCGCTGATCCCCCTGCACCGCCCTAACATCTGGAGCCGAGATTAGAACGGCTGTCCTTTCGTCGCTTTATCTTTGATTTTTGAAAAATCCTTATTATTTTGCGCGGTGAAGCCGCCTCTCAGGCTCTCACTATTGTCGTCGACGTCTCAAGCACTGTTGAGCCGAGTGGAAATCCGCGTTTCCGCGGCGCTGCTCGTTTTTAGAGCCCTCATATGTATCGTGGGCCCTGGGGACTCCCGGCAGGTGAGTGCATGTTATCACTCCGGTCCAAAATTGATCCAGAAATTGTGGAATCGCGCTATTGAATGCACTGTTGGTTGGCTGACGCAGACGAGAGTGATGCCGGCGATGATTTCTGAGAGGTTTGCTTGCGCAGAATGTGGTTGAATATTCGTTATCAACGATTGTGCCTAAATGTGAACGACCATGAGCAGTAACGAGGCCGCGATGCTAATGATCTTTGCCAAATCTGAGGCACTACGTTCCAACCCCCCGTAGACGTTCGTGTACCTGGGTGTACCTTGGTCTACTGGGGTAGATGGACCCTGTGTATCGGCGCCGCCGGGTTTGCGGCGAGTATACGGCCGTCGATCTTTCTATTTGTGGTTGATGCCAATCACTCAGGTCTACTGTATGCCGCTCTATCGCACTGTATCGTCCCTGAGTAAAAGTGGTAACAATCCTCCCGTCAGCAAGGAACCTCGAGCAACGCGAATTTCACAATTCTCAAGTCAGCTAATCGTCTGGACCCGGGCCGACGCGTACAGCTTGCTGGGGTCCCCAGTCCAGTCGAACCTGAGATGCATTCAGCTGTGTTTTAGACTTGAGAAGAGTATCTAAACTGAGACAGCTGCTGGTTCTCTGTGCCTAATGGTTCTCCGCTTCTTGTACCTGTGTCCAGCCGTACTCCACGGCTGTCCGTCTTTGGCGGGCGAGGGAGATGCGGCGAAATGCATAAAAGGGGAGCGCCTGCTCCGCAAAGCTCCAGTTCGCTCAAACCAACTAGCTCCACCAATGGTCAACTACAAGTCTTTGCTTGCTGTCAATATCATAGCCTTCTCCTCCATCGCCTCAGCCGCCCCCGCCAAAGCTAGTGCGGTATGTTGCCGCACTCCCCTCCCAAGTCGCGGCCCTTTCTAACCATCTGCTATACAGGACGTCAGTGGGACCCTTGAGCTATGCACCGGTCCTGAAGTCGGCGTCGATTGCTTCGATCTCCCACTGACCTCAGGCTCAAGCTCCTGCCTTGCCTTCACGCCCACGGGGGCATTAAGTCACTTCTACCAGTCAATCACCGGCGTAGTCGTGCCCACCGGATTCTTCTGCATGTTCTTCCAGTCAGTGATGCTGATCTCCTCCGCGCGGTGAACTGAGTATACATTTACGCAGGAGCGCCACGTGCACTTCGTGCACCCAGAACAGCGGGGCCTTTATACCTGCGGGGAGTTGGAATATGTCAGCTGTACCAGGGGTCTCGGGCCTTGTGGACTTTACCGATCTCACGGTCTCGTTGAGCTGCGTGTCGGAGACCAATTAATGTATTCCAGGAACTGGGAATGGGATGTATCAATTTACGGGATTGGTTTTATTTGTCATGAAGTTTTGCCGTTGAGTGTACGACCGCGAAAGAGCGGTATTATTTCGCCAGCATTCAAGAAGACTAAGTAAATGTTGGATTAGACGATATACTGCATAAGGCGCGCTAGCAGGGGAAAAAGAAGAGAGACAGATGCTTAAGACGAGGCGTTGTCAGCGGCGGATTAGAAGGTGACATTAACCCCCGCGGCAACGGTCCCGCTCACGACGTCGCGGATCGGGGTCCACTCAGTGGTACGTGGGTGCTGCATATTCGATGTTCCATTCAGCTCAAATCCAAATCCAAAAATTGGAAGAAAAAGCGACGCATGCCGTGTAAATGGAAACGGGGGCGCATTTAAAATTGCGCGCGAGCGGTGAAGTTGGATAAAAAGTAAGAAAGGTGGACACAAGACGCACAAGGACCAACTTGTTCGACAGGATCTCAATGGCGTGCGTCGTCGGCCGGACGAAGCTCTATGTGCTGAGGATCCAAGTCAATCGCCAGCATAAATTAATTACTGCCCCTGTGGGCAGACAAATAGTAACCGTTGAGCGTGTACATCTTCCTGATCGTCGCAATCGCGAGGTTGATTGACATGTCCGCCGCCCTGAGCGCCTGCAGTCCGTCGGAATGGGCAGAAGCTCGCCTCTTCGAGAGGGTCGGTGGAGGTGAGATTGACGATGGAGCCCCGTGGGGGGTGCAAGTCTGACATTGAGGCAGCGAGTCCGAGGATCGAAGGCGGAGACATCAGGACACAGAGAAACATTCAGAAAGCAAAACCCGTTCCGATATCGCAAAAAAATCTTGTGCGGGACCGCTGAAGAGTAGCTGCGAGGAAGGGCAGAAGAAAGCAGGGGTTATTCCAGATTCCGAAACACGCGACCACCAAGAACATGTGAGACGATACGCATTCGGTGCCGCCAAGACAGATGTCGCTCGACGACGCTCAACCAGATGTCGAGAGGCGTCGTACGGCAAGAAGATATAGAAATACAAACGTCAGGCTCGAGGTAGAGGTAGATCGGCTTGAGGCCTCTGCTCAGAATTGATCGCCGCTGAGCGATGCTGCCGATCAGAACCGAAAAAGCGAAATGAAGCGCTGGAGATATTCGAATGGGAAGATGAGGCTACAAAGCAAGAGGGTCGGAGCAACCCGAGGTAAAGGCATCGGACTCAAACTCACCGTTCCCGCATTCAGTCGCCCGCGAAGGCTTGATTTCTGCGATTCAAAAGAGTTGCAACAGTCTGAGTCTATGTGCTTATTTTCAGCGTTCGCAGTATTTATCAGCTCTCAACTCAGTGAACGAAAGATAAAGAGTACGCACAGAACACTACCACCTGAGATCGATATCTGAATTTTCTTATGAGTATTAGCCGCTAGGTTATGTAAATCTTGCGCCGCTTGCGCACCGGACAGGATCCGCAGTAGCACGAATGTCGTCGACGCAAAGAATATGGGCGACGTGGATATGGAGGCGGGGCAAACGCGCGCGGGCGCGGGTACATGTGTGCAGGAAGGGGATTTGGAGGTGGGGGGATGTATGCCAGCACTGGCGCGGGAAACGCGCACAGGTACATTGAAGCACAGCTTGAGGCGTTGAGAAGTGAAACACACCCGCACGGCCATGAGGCGACTTCAAGAAGCTACAAACGCGCCTCACAATCTGCTTCATGGGGTCAGGGGTGGCGTTCCCCAGCGCCTCGACACCGGCGCAGAACAACAACGCACAGCGTGAGATACATGGGCGCAAGAGACGGAGCCCACGCTCCCCGTACGATCCATTCCATCGATAACTCCGGAGGCACCCCTCTGTACCTGCTGCATCTGCGGCGTACTCTGCGCGTGCTCATCCACCACTTGTTCACCCTCCCAGTCGTCTTGCCCAGCGCGGAGGGCGGGGGAAGACGAAGTACGGCGGGGAAGTAAGAGGGGAGCGAGGAGGGAGGGCGGAGGGAAAACGGGAGAGAGTGGGGGTGGTCTGTACTCCACGCCTCCGTATTCCTCGGGACAAAGGCTAGGGCGCTGGCGTCGAGGCGAGCGAGGAAGAATGAACCTGGGTGCAAGGAGGAAGGAGGACTGGGGTGAGGGGTGGAGGTGCGACATCGAGTAGCGAGTAGCGCCCGCCGTATCACCGGATAACTGCCCGACGGCGCAGGACTGCGCTACGAAGCTCCCAATAGGCGTTTTCAGTGGTGCGTACGGCGTCGCGCGGAACCGCAGGTAGCGTAAAACTCGAGTTATCCAGGCGAAGAGAAGGCGTAGCAGCGGGCTCCCTGCAGCATAACGCCAAGAGGATGGAGTACGAAGTCGATGTTGAAGATGTCAGAAAGGATGGGCGGCGCGACTGGATGATCGGTGGCCTGCGATGACACGTTATCATCAATTCTAGGTATGAAGGGAGGAGGGAAGGGTCTAGGAGATAGACGTACTCGGAGAATAGTCGTAGTGCGGAACGAGTGGAGACAATTGCCCGGTTGAAGTCATGTAAACTAGAGAATTGATAAGGACGAACGCACCCTTCAAAATGCTATTACGCCAATAAATCCTGCCCGTGGCTTGGTACCCTCTTCAAAGGATTCGAGTCGTCGACAGACACACGGCAACGGCAGCTGCCAGTGTATTGGACTCCAAGGATTCGGAACAGAGAAGAGACAGGCGGGTTGCGGTCGAGTTTTCATTGAAATCTGGCATCGGATCGGATCCAGTAGCTCGTTCTCTGCAAGGCGCGAATCCAAGTCCATGAGTCGGGAGAGAAAGCAGAATTACGTCCGGTGTTTGGCTACGACCTCCGAGGTAATTACTGATCGGCGGTTGTTCCCGACTCTCACCTCCAAGCGTCCGCCGTCCTTTGTTCAGGCCTACTAGCGTGTTTACCTCAAAATCCTTGATAAACTAGCTTCGCTGGCTCCTCCGTCGACTCATATGGTAGCCCGATTCTCTTCTATCCCGATACCGTCTCTGCGTCTCCGGCATTTTCACCCATTTGTCCCAGTTCGCACTCAAAAGTAAAACTCTCCCAATTCACCCCACCCAACGCCTATTCAAGACCCTATTGCGTTACTTTAACCACCTGCCTACGTTTTGTCGGACGTTTTGTGTCTGCAGGACTAGGGCCCTGTAATTCAATCGTGTTTGTAAACTGGTTTGTAAACCAGTGTTTATAAACCGGTTTTTAAATGGTCAGGGCGGAATGCCCGGTTTATAATTATTTCGGGGACGCC
Source organism: Mycena galericulata (assembly GCA_029289565.1). NCBI lineage: Eukaryota > Fungi > Basidiomycota > Agaricomycetes > Agaricales > Mycenaceae > Mycena > Mycena galericulata. Next base: position 7,305 of record JARKIA010000210.1, on the reverse strand, counting down.
CGGGTGCTTGCGGGAGAGCAAATTTTCGGCCGAATGCGAGGCGGGGCTGGCTGCACTGAATGATGTAGATGATGCAGATGAGGCTGGCGGTCTCACCGGCTCTAGACTCGTAACCAGTCTCTACGTTGAGCAACAAGACAGCGGAGTATGATGCAAAAGAAACTGAGTCGATAGGATGAAAATTGAGTGAGAAAAAAAAAGTGCCGGAAGGGTTGCTCGAACGTAGAAGTAACTCCTGCCGCATTTTTTTTTTCTTCCTCAGTTTTTGTCCGATTGACTTAAATTAAATTACAGACTACTACTGAGATCAGTTACTCAACATAGATACTGGTTTACGAGTCTACACCGGCTCCTTTGCCTCCAAGATACTGGACCTATGCTGTGATGGAGTCAAAATCACACTACCTTTTTTCAGGGATTTGTTGGCAGATAAACCTGTTGACAGCGCCGATGCCATCCGGGGCCTTTCAGAATGGTCTGCAGGAGTTGCATTGGATGGTGAGAAGGGAAAGAAGGGGAAAAAAACTGCAGGCAAAACGGTTTGGGACGGGGAAGCCGATAAACTCGAATTTTAGACACTCTGTTTATAAACCGGTATTTAAAACACATTTTTTATTGCCTGGGAATAACTTACAGTATGCAGGACCCCCGTTCGACTCGGGGCTGGGTCGTGGTCGGCTTTGCTATATGTTCCGTCTTTTTGTTTTTGTGTTGCTTTCCTCGCATCTTTGGACCTCTCCGTACTCTCTGGCGTGCTTACAAGTAATACATACTCCGCCTTTCTCATCATGATCCTAGTTCAGACTTCATCTCAGCACTTCAACATCCCAGCCTTCGATATACCAGGTCACATGTATTTCTGTGCTTCCCCGAACCCGATGCCTCACAATACAGCATCTTAACTCCGACAAGTACAGGAAGGCTAAAATAACAGGGCCTGAGTCAAATGAGTTTAGAAGCGAACTGTGATGGGAGCGAGTGATCCTGAACATCTGCTATTTTCGCCAGGGAAAGGACTTGTCTCCTGCGAGTTGGGTTGAATACGAAAGAGAGTTTGGCCCCGGTTGGAAGCTTAGAAGGTATCAACAGAACGCAGGTTGAACCACCGATAAGAGCGTTGAGATTAGGGGAGCTCAAAGTTTAAACGCGCCGGACCGTGACGCTTTTTCGCTTTTTCGCCGGACGCTTTTCGTCAGCTGATTTTTTGATTGTGTTTGGACAGTCACATCAAAATGAGCGCACCATCTTGGCACCATCAACGACGCTGGCTATCGTTGCCGGCGTCGTCCGCTTTGTTTTCGACATTGTCGAACGTGCCGAATGTCAACGTCGGTGCATACCAATTGCTTATAAGAAATACCACGTAAGATTTCAGTGGTTCTCATCAAGAGAACAGTGCCCTGAACGACGCTAAGAGCGGCGCGCAACGTCGGGAAAGCGACCCGACGACGCCCGACGCCGTGCCCGACGATGGAGCCGACGATCGGCGCGATTGCCGTTCACATTTGGTTTCTGTGATGTGACAAGGAAATTACCGAAAATCACCTGACGAAAGGTGTCCGGCGAAACAGCGAAAAAAGCGTCCGGCGCGTTTCAACTTTGAGCTCCCCTATTGAGTCAGGAGAGCAGAAGTTTGAAAACTAGACAGATTTTTGAAATAGGTGGTAGTTTCGGCGGAATCTTGAGCCAGAAAGCAGCTGAATGGGACTAGTTGGAGATCCGATGGAGGGGAAATGCGGAATGATTAGGGAAGAATATGCAGACATGGACATGCAATTATAGAACATTGAGATGTACGTGGCCGCAGCCGAACAAATGTGGCATCCTGCAGCGGAGTGGGCAAGATGAGGACATATTAGGTATTTTGAACTGCGGGAAGGCTGTTCAACTGTATTGAACTACGGATAATATTTTTTTATCTGACAGGAATTGTCTCCCTCCCTACTGTCCAAATTAGTGCGAATTTACACTGCGATCCGGATATCTGAAGCTCAGCTGATGCTTCCCAAATATCGCAAATAGCAGCCGCAGCGCGAATAATGTCTTCTAGGAGAAGCATTCTGAAGCCTGTTCGAATGCACCCAGTGTCCAAGCTGTGTTTTGACGGCACTTTGAACTGCATTTAACATTGGATTGAGGACGTGGACAGAGGAAAGAGAAAGGGGATGCCCTCGATGGGGATAAAAACCAATGGGACCCCAACGAAAGCCGAGGATTTCGTAGTAATGCCGAATTGCCGGTGGTAAATGGAAACGCCACCGTCAGAATGCTGTACCACTGTGTGATTAAACCAAAGCCTTCGTACTTTTGGGGGAAATTAACAAGACGGTGAGGCCTACTGTGATGCATGCATGCATGATATTCTGCAACAAGGCATTGCTAGAGCGAAGTTTGCTGACATTAGTCCGGAGTTTTCAAATGGAAGCCACCTTCTATGGCCTCGGGGTGCAAGATAAGCGCCGATGTAAGTGCTGGGAGCGACGCCACCGGGCATGTACGTTGCATTGTCAATTGAAAATTCGGGGCATGCTTTCAAGGTGGCAGATCCCGATATGGCAGGATCTATCCTAAGATAGGGATTAAATGGTAGGGTGATCGGTGTCAATGGTCCCATGCCTTTACAGCACCTTACGGCCATGTCGATGTGGCATAGTTGTCTGATATACAAGATCAAGTTCGTGGCCTTCACAAGCTTCTCGACCTCTTCCCTTACAGCCATGTCTGAGTCGAAAACAGTGTGAGTACTTTGGACCTCCCACCGAGATGGTTGATCAATTCATTTCCTGTAACTAGCATTAAGCTTCACAGTAAGCACCTGCTTACGTTGACGCTGCCAAATCATACTTTGTCCTTCTCACAGGTATCTGTGTCACGTCCTTGATTAACCCCCACGATGATCTTCCGGGTGACATGAAAATGTTTGCCCAGCTCATTGTCGAGGAGAACATTTGTATGGAAACCTTGCCGGTGGAGTCAGAGCAAGATGAAAGGAGTTGGAACCTTGGTTTTGGCTGTAACATGTGAGTGTGCAGTGGTCTTTGCACAAGAGCGCTGAGGATTCACCAACCCTCACTTCTTCTCAGCCCACTCCATGCTCTTATATTCTCAGTAGCAGTCTTGCGCCAGAGTGAGACTGAGGGGACACGGCTTGTTGGCTATGTTGAAATTGAGCGAGGTGAAGTCATTGAATCTTTGGAAACAAATAGGCCCAGTAGGTAAAGTATCATATTGCTCTGAGCATGGTCACTCATGATTGCAATGCAGCCTTCCAACTCCAGCTCAATAAAGTCAATCCAGATGGCCCTGACCTCCAATTCAGTGCTGGTTTCTCGGTTATTCAGTTGCTATGCAACGAGGCATCTGGTTTAGACCCCATTCTCATGCCAGAAAATACAAGTGAGATTACCTTACCTATTGTCAGACTACTCTCTGACTCATCTACAGTTGCCTCCGTTAAGATTCAGGGGTTAACAAGCGAGCTGCAGAAGATGTATGAAGACTCAAGTAAGAACCAGCTTTCCATGGATTCTCTGCAGCTGTTGGTGATGCATGAGAGGATTCTACTATGCTGCCAAAGTAATGACAACAGGGCTTGCTTACTGAATATACTCGGGGATATTATGTTACAGTCTTCCCAAGCATCTAGGACTGTTGATGACTTGAACCAGGCAGTCTGTGCATACAATGATGCAGTGCGGGATGACCCAGGGGCAGTCATCTATCTTGCAGATCTTGGGAGGTCCTTGCGACATCGCTTTGAGCGGCTTAGTAGCTTGCCGGATATCAACCGATCTGTCTTGATGCTTAAAGCTGCTGTTGCTCTCACTCCGGATGGCCACCCAAACAAGCCTTCTTGGCTGAATAGCCTCGGGAGTTCACTCCTGAGTCGCTTTGAAGGACTGGGTGATCTTAATGATCTCACCCAGTCTGTAGTGATAAAGGAAGCTGCTGTTGCTCTCACTCCGGCTGGCCACCTAGAAAAACCTACAAGGCTGAATAACCTTGGGACTTCACTCCTCCGTCGCTTTAAACAACTCGGTGATCTCGGTGATCTCACCCAGTCTGTATCGAGATTTGAAGCTGCTGTTGATCTCACTCTGGATGGACACCCAGACAAGCCTTCACAGCTGAATAACCTTGGGAATTCACTCCTCTGTCGCTTTCAACGACTAGGTGATCTCAATGATCTCAACCAGTCTGCATTGAGATTTGAAGCAGCTGTTGCTCTTACTCCAGAAGGCCACCTAGACAAGCCTTCAAGGCTGAATAACCTTGGGAATTCACTCCTCTGTCGCTTCGAGCAACTTGGTGATCTCGCTGATCTCACCCAGTCTGTATTGAGATTTGAAGCTGCTGTTGTTCTCACTCCAGATGGACACCTAGACAAGCCTTCACAGCTGAATAACCTTGGGAATTCACTCCTCAGTCGCTTTGAACGACTTGGTGATCTCAATGATATCAACCAGTCTGTATTGAGAGCAGATGCTGCTGTTGCTCTCACTCTGGATGGACACCCGGACAAGCCTTCACGGTTGAACAACTTTGGGAATTCACTCCTTGGACGCTTTGAACGACTTGGTGATCTTGATGATCTTAACCAGTCTGTATTGAGATTTGAAGCTGCTGTTGCACTAACTCTGGATGGCCACCCAGACAAGCCTTCATGGCTGAATAACCTCAGGAATTCACTCCTCCGTCGCTTTCAACGACTAGGTGATCTCAATGATCTCAACCAGTCAGTATTGAGAGCAGAAGCTGCTGTTGCTCTCACTCCGGATGGACACCCAGACAAGACTTCACAGCTTAATAACCTCGGGACTTCACTCCTCCGTCGCTTTCAACGACTAGGTGATCTCAATGATCTCAACCAGTCAGTATTGAGAGCAGAAGCTGCTGTGGCTCTCACTTTGGATGGACACCCAGACAAACCTTCATGGCTGAATAACCTTGGGAATTCACTCCTCTGTCGCTTCCAACGACTAGGTGATCTCAATGATCTCAACCAGTCTGTATCAACATTTAAAGCTGTTGCTGCTCTCACTCCAAATGGCCACCCAGACAAGCCTTCAGTGCTGATTAATCTCGGGAATTCACTCCTCAGTCGCTTTGACCAGCTCCATGATCCTGAAGACTCAGCAGCTGATACTTCACTACACTTTCGCTGCATGCTCAGCAACAGGCCCAGCCAGAATCCGATTTGATGCAGCCAGACGGTGGGCAAAACATGCCCATATTCACCAATCCCCATCCATCCTCCGTGCATATACTACTGCCATCAATCTTCTGCCTGAATTGGCCTGGTTGGGGCTTTCTATAACCGATAGGCACCATCACCTGTCGCAGGTGGGCCAAGTTGTGAGAGACGCTGCTTCAGCTGCAATTGCAGTGCATGACTACAAGAAGGCAGTGGAGTGGCTTGACCAGGGTCGTTCAGTTATCTGGGGTCAGTTTCTCAATCTGCGCACACCAGTAGATGAACTGAGAAAGAGCCATCCTGTCCTTGCTGATAACCTTGTCTCTCTCTCTGCCTCATTAGAAAGTGCTGGCACCCGAAGCAATGCTGTTGATAGTGCTATTAAACCACAGTCGCTTGACTCAATTGCACAGCAAATTCATGCCCTTGCTCTCAAACGGGACTACCTCCTGCAGCAGATCAGAGAGCTGCCAGGGTTCGAGAGGTTCCTATTATCAAAGCCAATTTCTGAGCTCTCGCGAGCTGCAAAAATGGGCCCTGTTGCTATCATAAATATCAGTGAATATGGGTGTGATGCTCTGATCCTTGTGCCGGGCCATGCAGATGAAGTCATAAATGTCCCGCTAAGTGACTTCACAATCCATAAGGCACAGGCCTTGGCCAAAGCTTTGGCATCAATTGTGGGAACTCCCGGACGTAGTGATAGATTGCATGGCTCTCGTGAGGGAGATATGGGTCCAGATGATACTATTTCCTATATTCTCTCCGAGCTCTGGTTTAAAATTGTTTGCCCGGTCCTGAATGCACTTGTGATTACGGTAAGCCATTTTTATGAATACATCGAATTCCCATCCTAATCATATCTTCAGACTCCAGTACGCCAGGATTTAGGACGTATCTGGTGGTGTCCCACTGGTCCACTCGCATTTCTTCCCATCCATGCCGCAGGACTTTATGGAAAGGACCAAGTGTTTGGCTCCCAATTATCCGACTTTCTGATTTCATCCTATACACCATCGTTGACTGCCTTGATTGAAGGGTTTCGCCCACAATCCGAATCCCAGAAAAGTATTCAACTCCTTACTGTCACTCAACCATCAGCTGAGGGACAATCCTACATCCCAGGAACTCAGGAAGAAATTAAATGTATTAAGCAGCATGCCAAAGGAAGAGTTCCTGTTCTGCAGTTGGACAAAGATATGGCCACAATAGAAAAAGTTCAGAAGGGCATGAAGGAGTCCAGATGGGTCCATTTTGCCTGCCATGGTGTACAGAGCACCTCTCCAGCTGAAAGTGCCCTTCTCCTTGCCGGAAGTTCACGGTTGACACTCTCAAACATTATCGAGCTATCTCTCCCCAATGCTGACCTGGCATTCCTCTCTGCATGTCAAACCGCCACTGGTTCCCAAGAGCTCCAAGACGAGTCAGTTCATCTTGCCGCTGGCATGTTACTAGCGGGATATCGAAGTGTCATTGGGACGATGTGGTCTATCATGGACAATGATGCTCCACAAGTTGCCGGCGATGTTTATGCCCATCTATTGAAGGCATCACCTCCAGATCCAACGAGGGCAGCTGAAGCACTGCACCTTGCCATTCGGAACCTTCGAGAGCAGCCTGGAGTCAAGAAATCATTCTTACACTGGGTCCCCTTCATACATTTTGGGGTTTAACTGAGGGATTTAACAATATAGGTAGATGTAGTAGTTGGGTTGTAGTCCTGTTCCTGTAGACCCCTTGTGAGCTACAGTCTTGATGTTTTTCAACAGAGTGTTAGAAGTTAGAAGTTACAATCTCTATCAGAATCTCAACAAGTCAGTTGTATACTGTATCTGACTTGAGAAGCTTGGTGACTGAAAGACACAATAAGAGACACAAACTCACCACCGCTGAGACGGGGGCTCTCGAAGTACGGCGGGAAATATGCTATCTAGCCGCTAAATGCAAATGGACAAATGAACTATCCACTATACACTAACAACCAAATCACACTACAACCAATCACTCCTCTTGTATTGAGAGCTTTGAGTCGGGTAGTTCGGGGTTTGAATCAACGGTTTGTTGACCCTATAGCTAGTCTGTACTCGTAGGGGTACTTGCTAAGATCGCTA